>JAOTOM010004495.1:297500-316888 GCA_034440615.1 Ashinkailepas kermadecensis | reverse complement strand
ATCTCCTAATAGTGTAGGTAAAGAAAAGGGGATGTTATGTGTACGGCAGTAGTTGGTAAGTGTTTTTCTATGGCCATGGTAACGTTGACAGTGTAGGAGAATATGTGAAACTGTAAGAAGAGTGTTGCATGATGGGCATGAAGGTCGAGGTGAAGCAGTGTATATATATCGATGTGTGAGAAAAGTGTGACCTATGCCGAGCCGGGATATAACTTTTTCTTCTTGTCTGTTTTTCTGTATGATGTGGTCCAGTTTTCGATGACAGGTTTGATGAGACGTAATTGTGTGTGGTTTGTTGTGTCAGTCCATTGTTGGTTCCAAAAATGTCGAATGTTTTGTCGTATTGTTGATTTGATGGCGTCAAAATGTGGTGGGATTTCTGTGATGTGTGGTAATTGTAATGATTGTTTGGCGAAATGATCTGCTTTCTCGTTTCCTGGGATGCCACAGTGGCTGGGCACCCACAGGAAACGGACCTTCATGCCCATCAGATGAAGTGTTTCAAGTGTGTTATAAATGGAAATATGGCAATGGTGCGAAAAAGAAAGTGAAGAAAGAGATTGAAGAACAGATTTTGAGTCGGAACAAATGACGACATGGCGCATCGGGTGACAAATCGAACGGTTGCGGACATAGCGAAGGGCAGTGAGAATGGCGTGTAATTCGGCGAGGAAAACAGAGGTCCCATTTGGCAAGCGATGTTGTTGTGTGTATGTACCGGAAACAATGGCATTTCCTGTGCAATTTGCGTCTTTGGATCCGTCGGTGAAAACAAAAGGAACATGATGATAGCGAGAACGAAACTGGTGGAATTTTTGTTTGGCGTATTCTGGACAAAGCTGTGATTTTGGAGTGGTGGTGAGATAGACAATATGTCTCTCAGCCATCTGCCACGGTGGTGTAGTTGGTGAAGAGAGAGCTGTAATATGTGGAATGTTGTATTGGAGCTGTGTAGAAAATGTTTTAATGCGTAAAGCTATGGTAAGCCCGGTTCGCTTTTCGGCGGGACCTAAATATTCGTGATGTAGATTTGGGAGAATTTGTAAAGATGCGTGTGTGGGGTGGTGTTCTCTAAATTTAATTTTTGCGGCGTATGGGAGCGTTTGTTCAATTCTTCGCAGACTTAATGGTGGAATTTCTGATTCGGTTTGTAAAGAAGTAATGGGAGACGTGGTCATTGCACCGAGTGCTATGCGAATGAATTTATTTTGTAAGATGTCCGAAAGCTTCAAAGCGGTGGTACCGCCACTGGCGTAAACTATGGAGCCATATTCTATGATGGGAAGAACCAAGGATTTGTATAATTGTAATAGCGTGTGACGATCGGATCCGAATGACGAAGACGTAATACAGCGAAATAAGTTGAGTCTGTGAAAACATTTGGTCTGGATGTGTTTGACGTGCTGGTGCATGGAAAGTTTGCGATCGAAAACAACACCAAGAAATTTGAACGAATTTACAAAATGTATGTCAGTGTTTCCGAGGTGAAGTGGTGTATCTGGATTTTGGCACGGAATTGATTTGCTGAATATCATTGTGGCAGATTTTGGAGCTGAAAATGTGAAACCGTATTCGATGGACCATTGGTGTATCCGGTCAAGTGCGTTTTGTAATCTAATTAAACAATGATCATAATTTTTGCCGGAACACCAAATCGCGCTATCGTCCGCAAACAGCGAGTATGATAGATTGGCAGGCATGCTATCGAAAATGTCATTAATGACGATGTTGAATAATACGGGTGAAATACAACTCCCCTGTGGTAATCCGTTCTGTAGAAAGCGTAGATCGGAAATCGCTGACCTGCACCGGAGATGAAAATGACGGGAACCAGACAGAAATCCTATCAAATAATGAGCTAAATTTCCTTTGACGCCGAAGTGAAGAAGTTTGGAGATTAATGCAGGTTTGTATACCATATCATATGCTTTACTAATGTCTAAAAATACTGCAATGGGTGTTCGTGTTTTTTTTTTATAACCAAGGCGTATGTCAGTTTCTAATCGAATGAGATGATCTATTGTACTATGGCCATGACGAAAACCGCATTGAATTGGAGATAACAGATGATTTGTTTCTAAGTACCAGGTCAGTCTTTTTACAATCATACGTTCTAAAAGTTTTCCTAGACAACTGGTGAGAGCGATGGGTCGGAAATTATTGGGGTTGCTGTGGTTTTTGCCGGGTTTTGGAATAGGAATGATGAGAGCTTCCTTCCAGTTTTCGGGGAAAGTATGGCCAGACCATAATGCATTAAATGTTTGTAAGATACAATGTTTTGTGTCGTTGGATAAATGTCTGAAAAAGGAATAATGTAAATTGTCGGGACCTACTGAAGTATTACCGGCTGAGGAAATTGCAGTATCTAGTTCTGAAACTTGAAATGGGATATTGTATGTTTCGGTGTTGTCCGAATCGAATTGTGCCAATTCGGTGTGAAATGTGTGTTGTGCATTTTGGAGAAATTCCGGTCTGTAGTTGTTGTCAGAGCTATTGTAAGCCACGGTATCCGCTATTGTATTTACTACTGTTTGTGGGTCTGTAATTGTGATGTTTTGAATCTTGAGTGCCGGGAGTGATTTAAATGGAGTGCGTCCTGATAATCGGCGAATTAACTGCCAGATTTTGCTTAAAGGTGTTCGAGAGGTGATTTGTTGTAGATAAAGTGACCATGAACGGCGACGAGCTGCGCGAATGATGCGGCGTGTCTTCGCACGTTCATAATTACGGCTGACTAAATTTTGTTGGTCGGGATGACGTAAATATTTTCTAAATGCTCTCTTTCTTGCGGCTATTGCTCGGGAAACTTCTATCGACCACCAGGGGATTGGTGTTCTTTTTATGAAAGGTTTTGTTAGTGGAATGGCGGTGGAAGCTGCTTCGATAAGTGTTTTGGTAACTTGGTTGATGTTTTCGACGGGAGAAATGTTGGGGTTGTATTGAATATGTGAAAGTTCCTGAAAAGTTGTCCAATCGGCCTTCGATATTTTCCAGCGAGGTACAAAACTTGGTGTCGTATCTGCCGCAGTTGAAAATGTGGGTGTTAATTTAATGGGGTAATGATCGCTGGCATGAATATCAGTGTCTATGGTCCAATCATAATCATTGGCCAGAGTCGGAGAGCATATTGATAAATCAATAGCTGTTTCTGTATTATGGCCAAGGTGAAAAAAGGTTGGTTCTCCGGTGTTCAGTAATACTAAATTATGTCGGTCTAAAATTTGTTCAATGATGCGGCCACGAGTGTCTGTAAGTGTGCGTGTTCTATCCCACGCTGGGCTATGGGCATTCAAATCGCCAAGTAATAGGAACATACATCCACATTCCTGCCATGCAAACGCAAAGTACAAGCTACTGCTTGTAAAGGTGAATTCAGTGTAATTTGTGTATGTGTAAAATCATTGTTGATGTACAGTGCTGTACCGCCACTGCGATGTGGTCCACGGACCTCATCGTGACGGTACAGTGAGTAATTTGAAAGATTGAAATTATATGTATCGGTGGGTAAGAACCAGGTTTCCTGAAGAGCGATGAGGATAGGTGTGATAATACTAAAGAAAGCTTTCATTTCGGCCCATTTGGATATTACACTATGGCAATTCCATTGGAGAAATACAGACATTGGGATAAATATTATTGTTTGTGTGCACCTTTCGGTGCATGCCTCATCCACGCGTGGAGGTCAGGCGGGCGTGTTGTTTGATGTCGGACGGCTGCACCAGAGCCGTCCGGTTGGTCGGTGACCTTGGCGGCCGACTCTCGGCCGCGCACCACTGCCGCTGGGGATGCCCGCCGGCTGGGAGCCGGTCGGGTCACGTGGTCGCCGGCCTGCATTGGTCGGCGAGCTACGGAAGTGGCGCGCATCTCCCCGGCAGCCGAATGGCTGCGGGGTCTGGAATTCCTTGTGGAATTTGTTGGCGTTTGTTTGGTCGGAATGGTCTGTGTGTTGGGAGCCGGGGTGGTCTGTGTCGGAGTGGTCTGGGTGTTGGGAGCCAGGGTGGTTGGTGTCGGTGTGGTCAGTGGAGTAAGTTTTTTAAGTGGAGCTAAACCTGGAATAATATCTGTTTGCATCGAGATGGAAGTAGTGGTGACGCGACGTGTGGGGGGAGCAACGGTGGCCGCCTGAGCGTACGTTTTCGCGGATGGGAAGGTGGCCTCGACAGACCGTCGGGCCTGGGGGTATGACACACCGGTCGTGGCCTTCACAGCGCATACCTCCTTCTCCTTGCGCCAAACTGGGCATTTATTTCACAATGCATGCCCTCCACGTATAGTGGCTATTATGGACAGTCTGGGTATAACACAGATATTTACAAAGAAAGGATAGATTTGTGGTCAATAGTGGGAACACATGCGCAACAAACATTCATACACCAACATAGTACAATACCCATATCACTCTGCACTACACACACCTTGCTTGCAATTAATCGGAAGTGGTGAGGTGATCGGATGTGTTGCAGCTGAGGCAGTGGGCAGGTTTGGAGCAGGTGGAGTCAGGATGACGTGTTTCGCCGCAATTAGGGCATCGGGCTGGTTGGCGACATGTCTTGCTGCCATGGCCGAAGCGCTGACAGTTAAAACAGCGGAGAGGATTAGGAATAAAGACACGGATTTGGAATCGTAGGTATCCGGCGACTAGGGTCTTGGGAAGATTGGTAGAATTGAAGGTAAGGACAAGGATGCTCGTATCGCGTTTCTGACCGTCTTTAAAGGAGGTAATGCGGTGGACGTGGGTCACCCCTCCGGCTTGAGCTCCGTCTGGATTTCCGCTTCAGTCATGAAGCGGAGCTCCGGCGCGAAGACGGTGCCTTTGGTGGTGTTGCGGTTGGAATGGAGAGTGATGGTGACGGATTTTCCACAAAATGTGGTGGTGCGGAGGAGGGCTGTGGTTTGGGCTCGGGATTGGGTTTTAATGACCAAGGTTCCTTTGGTAGGGGCTTCAATGTCGGGATTGGTTAGGGAGCAGATGGCAAGGAGTTGTTTGGTCGGCCAGAAAACGTTAATACGGCGGAAGGAAACGGATTCCTCGACAGGCTTGACTACAATGTAAGAGCCAGCACTGTCGAGGTAGGGTTCAATGGGTTGGACGGGTTCAGGTTGGGAGGGCGTGGTCTGGTTCGAGCGTGGGTCAGCGTCGTGAAGAGTGATGGTCTGGTCTGGATTCTGAGGCGAGACCGAGGTCTTGGGACGAGCAGGGTTCGGCGAGGTGCAAAGGGCGTCCATGGCGTCATCAAGGGGAATTGTCCGGCGCGGTTCATCAATGGTCGAATTCAGTGAGGGAACATCAGAGGCCAAGTCCGTGTTCGTGCGATGGTCGTCGGGTGTGGTCAGCGGAGGAAATTCAGTATCAGAGTCCTGTGGCGAGCTGGGGTCGGTGCCTTTCTTCCTCTTTTTCCCCATCACGGGGAAAAACACCCTACCAAACGAAATCTAAATAAACACGCAGAACAAAGGGAACGAAAATACGATGATGACGAAAACGGGTGGGGTGACGGGTGTCACCCCACTAGAAAAGAAATGAGAAAAGAGCGACGGGTGTCGCCCCACGAAAACGAAAATTAGAAAAAACTGCAGTAACAAGCAGTAAGAAAGCACCGGAGTGATGAGCGGGCTCTGGACCAACCTATGGATGAGTTGAAGGTGTAGAGTGGTCTAGAAGTTGGTGGTGAAGAGTGGCAAGAAGTCTGAAGTGAAGATGGTGAGTCGATGGCAGGCTGGTCTTGCGAGATACGTCCACTATAGCACTAAACACCTCGTCCCAGAGCAACGTCTTGATCGCGCGAGAGTCAACCGGCAACTGCGTGTGTGAGTGTACTCTTAATCCAAATGTCTTCATTTAATAGATTCTGGCATCAGAGTCTTTGCTAAGCAGAGATTGCTAGATACACCTTTTTTATATATAAAAAAAAATTAATCCGAGTTTTTGCTGGGGTGGCTTTACGAACCAGGGTCCTATTGCTAAGCAGAGCTTGTTGCGTGAACCCTGGCCCCACCACCCGATCCATGAATTCCAGTTCAACGGCAGAATTTTGACCGAAAGTTTAACGTGCCGTCAATTCGCCGACACGGCCGCCCGGTAGCTCGTCCCCGGCCTTATTGGGCCAGCTACCAACTGACCCTCCCAGCCGGGGGCTAAACCCGAGCGCGCGAAGCGACTCGAACCCTGTGTCGCCAGGACAGGGTTCTTATCACTCCTCATGTGACCTTGTCAGGTCGCATCTCGAGCGCCTAATCCTCTCGGGTATTCTGAGATTCTGAGTGGCGTTCTCGCACTTGAAGTTGATATAATAGGGTGTGGACTTCATTATTGTATCTATGCTACCATAATAAATGATGGAAATCAGTATTTTCCTATGTTGGATGCCAGCACCGATAATACCCAGGCATCTCAATCAATAGGTTGGATATCTGTGTGCTGTGCCAAACTGCGAAAATCCCTTGAAATGTGGAAATTTTTACGTTCTATTCCAGCTACAGTCACGCAATGGATGTATCGTGGCAATAATTTTTATGCTTCAATAATCAAAATACATGAAAATGTTGAAGTGTATGGCAGCTAGGAACAAGCCCATATATAATTCATGGCTATGAAATATCAAGGCAAGGAACTTTCACTTGCAAATGATTTGTCTTACCTTGATTGTGTTACGTTACTGCCTTCAGCCTTTACAATTTTCTACTGTAAGCAATATTAATGAAATCGATGTTAAATATGTTAACAGTCAAAGAACCATAATGAAACACTAATATGAATGTATTTTGGTACTGGCCGACACATTATCTGCTTTATAGTCTTTTCATAACATAATATATGGTGTCAATATCCATACAAATGTTGCATTAACATCAACTCCTGAATTAGTTGCGTTGTTGTAAGGTTATGCTCAAGTATGCATGACTTAAAGAATGAAGTGCTACGATGTGACACGTGCAAGTTTTACTTAGTTATGAATTGCAGAAAGTTTTCACATATTGTATGAACGAGTGTGCATGCTGCCTGTAGGAAAGTCCTTATTTGCACGCGAAAGTCTAGCAACCTCGTCGTTCGCGATAACTCCAGTCACGAAAGTGCCAGTACCTTTTGCTGCCCTGTATTTGCACTGCAGCACTCCACGATCACACGAGAACGACAGACTCCGTGCAGTACGTTCTCCTCTGAAGGTAAGCCGTGATACTGCCTTTCCTATGAATTTAGAAGCCGAATTTAGTTGGGAAGCGCGCACGCGTAGCAGCGATCCGCTCGCTCAGAGTATTCAAGCCCGACTGACTGGGCGGGCGCGGCTGAGCGCCGGCCCGTTTCGTCAGTACCCTGCCAACGGCGGGACGGGGGCTTGCCAGGGGTATGTATAAGACGGCCAGCCCTCTGCGCGATTCTCGGGCAACAGCAGTATCCAGTCACGTGTGTCGCGGGCATTGGCCCGGAAACACCGACTGGTAACGCTGAGTCGAGCGACCGACATCCCGTCCGCGAGCTGCCGACTGGCTGTGACCCGTGGGGCGATACGTTTACTGTATGCTGGCTTACGGGATTATTTCAATTACAGTTATGGGATAGCCAAAAGTATGATTTTATATGAACTCTGTTACATGCCTTTTAGGAACTTTAAATGTTTCAAAAGTGGGAGGGCCAGCCACCACTGTTGGCCCTCACACTTTGGAAAGTGGGGGGCCATGGCCCTACCTGCCCCTCACCTGTTCCTACGCCTATGATTGACCCATCAAATTGCATGGGATTGTCCTTGTCAGGATATGAAACATTCCCCATGAGACAATTGTGTGAGAATCCCATGCGGTTCCCTATGGGAATCCACGATGGGATTCCTACACAGTCTCCGAGGGATTTTATACTATTCCCAGTGTGATCTCCAGGGATTCCCATTGAGAAATTTCAGCAGAAAAGCCCAAACCCTGGTGGGATTTATGAACCAGCATAAACCCCACTGGTCTTCCCAGAGCATGTTCATGCAAACAGGATGAAACTATGTACGATACGCATATTTTGAAAGACAAACAAACGATATTTGACGTATATTTATCAGGCGTTTTTGCAAGGTCAGCCAACATGTTGCATCTCAGCCACTCACGTCGCTCTCGCTGCGGGGTCGACGATTTGGCGACGATTTGGCTCATCCAGTGGCTCCAGACATGCCCCTTCCATGAAAAATCCTGGATCTGCGTCTTGGCTACGCCCTTGGAAGAGGTCCCGGGCTGATAGAAATAACTACAATTAAAGAGGAAGTCCTGAGCGCCCGGATGTTGATTTCTGAAAATTATTCTGGCGGGGGGCAAAATACAACAACATACAAAATACAGGCAATGGGCAGGTGGGGCAAATTGATTGGGGGATCACACTCCATACGGTCCCATGTTAAAGCTTGAAATTATTGGCGGGGGGCGGCAAAGCCAAAATTGATGGGGCACTTGCCCCCTCGAAAGTGTATAAAGCAACACCCTGCCTGAGCGTCAACCCGTGTCCTGCAGGATGGTCGTGGGCATTCAGGGATGGTCGGCGGATTCATGGACATGTCCCCATGAAATTTGGAACTCGCGCCCCTCTGGGATGGCTCCAGTGCTCCCCCTCATATTTTTCAGTCAGAAGCACCCCTCCAGTGTGCTCAAGTGCACGCCCCCTCCCCGCTAAACGGATTTTCGGTCGAAGGCGACCCATCAGGTATTTTCGCAGGATGCACCTCCTAACAAATGGCGCCCCCAGATAAATACCCCTTCCCCATGATAATTCCTGGATCCGCCCCTGATTACTAGATTACATAACTACAAACATCCCCAGCGTCACTTCGCAAGTGTTTATCGGGTATCCGGGATCTTAATTCCATGGAGTACACATGCCGAATACCGCACAAAGTTGGAAAAACGATGAGAGAAGTTAGACATCAAAAATACAATTACAATATTTTGCAAGAGGTTTCGCCATTTATATCTACTCATCATGAACCCAGCATCATTTTTAACTACTTTTTTAAATCAACATCTATCCACAACTTTTCATTTTACAACATTTTATTCCAGGGCCAAAATGCATGGGAGCGGGCGGCGCGCTAGATTTTTCCTCATATACCGCTGCTCCAGCCGGAACCAGCTAGAATAGGACGCGGAGCGTGCGGCGGGCGGCGGGCGGCGAGTGGGTGGGTGGGGTAGGCGTGCCGGACCATAATGGTCATTTGTCCCGCCTTCAAAGCGAATACGTTACAAGTCTGTCTGTAAAAGCGAGTTTATGCGATCAAGGTGCAGGCAAGTGGACATTTACGGTAAGGGAATTTTACGTTCTAGTTTGTGTGATAATTTAGGTGCTGAAGGCGGGGCTGGGTTGGGGACATCTTCCTGATGTCTAAATGGTTTTAATTTTACTTTACTTCTCAACAAAATAATTTGTAGTTTGGGTGGGGGTGGGGATGTTTTGAGAGTGACGAGAAGTATATTTTGTCAGGGTGCCGGCTTTAGCCTTCTCTTATTGAAGAGCATCGAGGGATCTTTACCGTACGAACGAGGAGGTAATTGTCCACATCGCCTATCACGCCGGCCGCCGCGTGTTAGTTGTTAGTAGCGGGTTAGTCAAAGCATGCCATCCAGGGTTGTCAGTTGGGTTAGTACGGTATTTTGCAATTCGGCTCTTCTACGTCCGCTGTACCTCTGGATAGCCGTTTACGTTATGAGTTGCAAGGCAAATTGGCTCATCTACGTCCGATGGCTCCTCTGGGTAGTCGTTATTCGTTATGCTAATCTTTACTTTTAGTTTTTATGTTTTCCTATAGCAAGTCGGTTCATTTACTTCCGACGGCACCACTAGGTAGCCAATTATTTCTAATTTGTATGCAAATCGGCTCATGCACGTCCAACGCCATGCGGGGATGGCTATTTACGTGTTTCCTACGAGTGTTTCGCGGTCATGCATTGCGAGTTGATGTGGGTGTTGGTGGTGTGGTGCCTACAGTGCTCCTGCTAGTTTTGTGGCATACGGATATTCAAATAGCAATTGAAGGAGTTCCGAGAGTTTATCACCGAGAAGCGATGGAAGCGATAGGGTGATACCCTCTCTTTGACAGAATGTCTTAAGTGTTTGCCTTTGAGAGCTAAAGCTACTGCAGTCTAGCAGGATGTGGCCTATGCTTAACGTGGTGTTACAGGTGTCGCAGTGAGGTGTTGTGTATTGGTCAGCCTCTAATTGAGGCTGTGTTAGTTTTGCGCAATCAGTTCTAAGTCTAGTGAGGATGACCTCTTTTTGTCGGTGATATTGATTTGACGTTTTCCATGTGCCTACTGTTGGTTTGATTGCGTGGGTGTGGTTGGATTTGTGTTGTGTTGAGTTGTGTTGTGTCCATGTGTTCTGTTGATGTTGGCGAATGTGGCGTTGTAGGAGTGCTTTGCAATCGTCTACCGAATATTCCACGCTAGGGTAAGTATTCAATGCTAAGGCTTCCTTTGCGAGCCGGTCTGCTTCTTCGTTACCTGGGATGTTGGCGTGGCCCGGAATCTAGAAGAAGGAAAAGTCCATGTTTACGTTATGGGCCACGATTTGTAGGATTATATCAATGACGTGATGTGGACAGTCGTGGGTGTTGCTAATTGACTGGAGGACGGATTTGGAGTCTGAGCAAATTACTACGTTTCTAGCTTTACGCCTCAGGAGAATGGAGATAGCGGCCAGAATGGCGATTGCTTCAGCGGAGTAGATGTAGAAGTTACCCGGTAGACGCTTGGAAAGTCTGAGACCGAGATAACGGCCAGAATGGCCATTGCTTCAGCGGAGTAGATGGAGAAGTTATCCGGTAAACGCTTGGAAAGTCTGAGACATGGTCCAGTGATGCCGATGCCTACCTTAGACTCGTGTTTCGACCGATCAGTGAATACCAGTGATTTGTGATTGTTGTCATTGGCGAACTTGTGGAAGATGCAAAGAAATTCCGCCGATGTGATAGTGGATTTCTTCTCCGAGAGCAAGTACTCGACCTTTGGTTGACTGAAAGTCCAGAATGGCCTAGTGGGCGGTCGAGCTGCAGTGGATGGCATTGCGAGGTTAAGATCTGATAGAGCCGTGGCAATTTGAATGCTATATGGTGGAAGTTTGCGCTCAAATCGGCTCTTGTCGTACCTGTCAGGCGTAAAGCAGCGCTGTGCCGGATGATTTGTAATGCATTTGATTTTAATGTGGTAGCGGCACAACTGTTATGTCCTGAGGTGGAGTGGGGGCGTGTTTGAGTACACTAGAAGACTGGCTATCGGTGTGGTGCTGAGGGCATTTGTGGCTGCTCTGATGCAGCTGATTTGGATGATTTCTAACTTTCGGCTCTGACTTTCTGAAATGGTGGCAAAAATGATGCTGTTGTATTCTAGGATGGGTCGCATGATTGATGTGCAAAGTCGCAGTAGTGCTTTCCTGTCTCCGCTCCAGTCTGCGCCTGCAAGTGCACGGAGTATGTTGACGCGTTTCGCGCGTCGCTTCGAGATGGAGGTGGTGTGGGTGCTGAAACTGGGTTTTTCGTCTAAATGCACTCTTACGAATTTGAAGCTTTTCATCTGTTCGATGGCTTTGCCATCGATTTTAGGCAAAGTTTTGGGTGTGGGGCGGAGATGACTATATGTGACGGTGGTCGATTTTTCTGCGGACAGGGTGAAGCCCCAAATTTTGCAGCACTTTGCAATGTTGTCTAGTCCTGCTTGAATATTTTTTTTCTCAGATTTATGCAAGCATTGTGATGTTGTCCAAATGGCTATGTCGTCCGCCAAAAGTGAGTATTGAAGTGAAGTGTCCGTGTGGTCAGCAAGTATGTCGTTGATCATGATGATGAAGAGGCTCGGTGAGGGCACGCTCCCCTGCGCCAGGCCCTGCTCCTGAGTTGTGGTGTTTGATGTGACACTGCCGCATCGGACCTTAAGGGTCCTGTCTCTGAGGAAGTTGAGAATGAAGTGTGCCATGTGTCCGCGTAGGCCTATCTTGTGGAGTTTGTGTGTCAGTGCGGACTTGTGTATTCGGTCGAATGCGGCAGTGCTAAGTAGCTAAGTAGCAATAGCTAAGTAGGCAGGTATTGTTGTGCGTTTGATGCGTAGACCACTTTTGATGTCATGCACTAATCTAATGAGATTGTCTGTAGTCGATTTTTGACGCTGGAAGCCGCACTGAAATTCGTCGAGCAGGTCGTTGCGTTCCAGAAATTTCCTCAAGCATGTGTTGACCATGCGCTCGACCAACTTGCTAGCACAGCTAGTAAGCGAGATGGGTCTATAACCTTTTGGGGTGGAGTGATATTTGTGCGGCTTTGGCAATAGAATGACTACGATCTCCCGCCAGGATGCGGGAATGGTGTCGCTTTGGTACAGTTCGTTTATGGCCGCTAGTAGGTACGTTAGGGAATTTTTGCTAAGACGTTTAAGAAACCGGTAATGGATATCGTCCGGCCAAACCGACGTCTTTCCACACTTGCTGAGGGCAAGGTGTAATTCGTGCATAGTAAACGACTGATTGTAGATTTCTCTATTGCTAGAGCTAAAATTTGCTTTGGAGGCAAGGGCGACTAGAGCGCTTGCTATGGCACGCGCCGTCTCGGGGGTTTGATATGCGCCTCCTAAGGTTTTCCGCGGATAGTGAAAGAACGGCGTGCGGTAGCGCACAGAAATTTGGCATACCTTTTCCCACATCAATTTGGCACGTCGTGCCAAAATTTTGAGGTCAGGTCATCTAGGGTCAACGAATTAGTCAAGGTCAAGTGAGGACACCTCCAGAAAAGTTCAACCATTCGTCACGCTTTAAAGAATGAAGATGCTTTAAGGAAGCTTTCAGCGTTTGCTTATCTTTAGGGACGAAATAAAACGCACCAGAGGATTTTTTTCCGTTTTTGATTACTTATTAGTTTTGCATATTTGCCCATTAGAGCTAAAATCGAAGATTATGGCTAAAGTAAGCATTTTTTTATAAGAGCAGATTTACTTCCAACAACGTTTATCGGTCCATTATAAAAATACAAATTAAAGAAAATTGAAAACTCAATTTTGAAATGTCAAAATAAAAATATAATTTTGATTTTTGGGTGGGAAAAAATTTTACCACCATGGTCCATTTCGCCTTCCTTTTCTGATTCCAAATATTTATTTTCTTCAAATCTCCCCCAAAATGAACTCCCCGAAGCCAAAAACATGATAAGTCGATAAGTAAGTCGTGAAAAAATAGGCCCCCTAGTGACGTCACTTTTGGGGGATCAAATTTTGGGGGATCAAATTTTGGGGGTGGTGTCTGGCCATACTCGTCGAGCGCTTTCCGATGACACCTCTTTCGTTTTCGTGCCACGCTTATTTTGGAGATTAGATGGGGTTTGTATCAACCCCCCACCCCACCCCACCCCCCACCCCGAGACGGGATGTGAGAATATGCACCTGGGAGGTGATTGGGTGGGGTGGCGGCGGGATTTGCGCTTGGGAGGCGCGGTGGGTTCGGGCGGGATTCGTTGGTCTGGAGTTGTGGGTTCGACGGGCCTGGCAAGAGTGGTAAGTTCAGTCTGAGTGAAGGCCTCAGACGAGGTTTTCGAGTGGGTTGGGGTGGGTGTGCAGAAGATGGTGGGGGGTTCGGTTTGGCAGGAGGTGGTGACCGTTGACTTGCGGGTGGTCTGGGTGGATATTGTGGTGGCCTTGTCTCTAGGCCTTGGTTTGGGCCGGCCGGATGGGTGTGGTAGGTGCCAAGGCCCTGGAGAAGGCAGTGGAGGGAAAACTTGAGGGTGGCGAGGTGGGCCCTGGCCGGTTGGAGGCGTTGACGTGAAGGGGTACGGCCAGGTCCCATGGGGGATGAGTGGGTACCGGTGGTGGATGGAATGGAGACCTGGTCTGGGTCTGATGGGTCTTGGTGGGGAGATGATGCGGGGTGGATATGGGAGGCCGTGCCTGAGGTGGGATGGTGGTGGGCATGGGCCGGGTCTGAGATGAGGTGGGAAGGGAAGGAGCCAGTCCTCGGTGGGGTGGACGTGGGAAGCCGGGTCCGTGGTGGAAATGGTGTGGAAGGAGGCCGGATCGAGGGTAAAGGGGATGTGGATAAGGGCCAGGTCTGAAGTGGAGTGGATGTGGGAGGAGGCCAGGTCCTGTGTGGGGTGGCGTGGGAAGGAGTGGTGATCGGTGATGTCGAGGGGCGGTGGGCCGGGGAAGTCGGGGATCGGTGGGGCGGTTGAGGCGAGGGTCGGCGGAGCGTTGAGGAGGGAGATGTGCCGGGCTCCGGGAGCCGGCTGCTGGTGGGATGGTAGGGCGGGTGGGAGCTGGTGTTGGAGGGGGTGTGGGTTTAGGTGTGGAGAGCGTCGCTGCATAGCTTCGCCCGGCAGTAGATGCGGTGTGAGGAGGTGCAGTTGTGGCTTTGTGAGTGTCAGTGGTGGTGGTGCGGCGTAGGTGCTGTCGTGCTGTTGCATGTAGCACCCGGTGAGTTGCCGCATACCGGCACACCTCCCTCTCGCATACCGCCATTCTCGTATGCCCATTTGGGGCAATCGGGGTCGGTGGCGGGGTGCGGACCATCACAGCCTGCACACCTCCTTCCGGAGGAATTGCAGTCGGATGCCGTGTGGTGATCGGCGCACTGACTGCATCTTGGAGTTGGCGACGCGCATGCGCGTTCGCCATGTCCATAACGCAAACAGCTAACTGTGGCATCCTGTCTCTGTGTACGTACCTACTAGGTAGGTTCCTCGTGTGGTGCTGGCGACGGGCGCCATGGTGAGTAAGGGTCGGCCCCGCCCCCGCAAGTGTCCCTCCTGACTGAAGAACCACCCAGATTCGTTGTACCCTGGACCGAGCTTTTGCTCTCTGGTCCCTGCCCCGGCCGCAATGGCCCAAGGCAGTCAGCTCGTCACCGTTAGGTTTCCTCCGGCGGGTAAAGGTTAGTTGGGAGACAGAGAAGTCGGGGATTTGGTGTGGGAGATTTTCCTTCTAGAGTCGCAGGAGTGCTTCTCTAGGGTCCCTGGAGCTCTTCGTGTCTTCACTTATTCTGCTGCTACAGGTTTGTCTTCTGCTCAAACCTTGGTCCTTCCTGCTGCTCTTCTGGCTTGCTGACTGCGGGCGGCGATCGTGCTCTGAGAAGAGCGTGTCTGATCTCAACGCCCGCGTGTGTCACCGTTCCTGCTCAGCACCATGTTTTGTACAATTGCACCTGTACCAAACAGGCTCGCAGTCTCCTCCACATCCGGGCTGTGCGTTGTCCATTTCGAGTTTATGAGAGCCGTGTATGGTTGTGACATGTGCATGCCCAGCATACTAGTCCCGAAATACGTTATGTCATGGCGGCTGCGTGGTACGCATTCCTGACAAGACTAATCTGACATGCTAGTCAGGAAACAGGCTGTCTAGTCCAGAAAGAACTCGTTAATCCATGAAGTAGGAATGCAGTTTTGAGCAGTCAGTTGGTATGTCGCTATCAGTATAGTAAGTTTCCATACATACATCGTTTTCTGGCATGTGCGAAATATGGAATTGCTGAAGTCTCATGTCTGTCGGGACAAACTGAAGAAGAAACTGGAGCCCCCGCTTTCAATGACGTGGGTACTGACATGATGAATGGCCATGTTCACCATGAATGGTCATGGGTATCGTATGTGCTCAGATGGCTGTCAACCATTCTGCTTGCTCTTTGGAATTGTGATGTTTGCTGTCTACTTACATTGTGACATGTTTGCCAGTGTGTAATAATGGTATTATCAGCCACATTAGATTGAAGCAAATAAAAATGTCTGCATGCAATATCCATGTGGTCAATGTGGCGAACATGTGCATGCCGTGAATCATTGAATACTGGATTCAGTGGCGTATCCAGGAGCGTGCAGATGCAGACCTCGAAATTTTACTCATGGGCGCAAAATGACCTTGGAAATCGACGCGCCCCTGAACTCCAATTCATCATCATCATGGAAGCTTCACTCGCCTTCTAATGGAGTCCCCCATTGAAATGTACCTCGGCCGTTCACGTGTCGCCACGTATGGGAGCTCGTAAGTCGCATGGGGATTGAAATTGACATCGTTCCATCAGCCCACCCGGATAATTGATGGGCAATGATAAGGACACAGGGGCCGATATATAGTCCCTGCACCTTAGACGCACGCGCTGCAAGCCATGCTATGGCCCCAAGACCCCATGGCAATTCAACGGGCGGCATCGCTGGCGTCCCAGGGCAGTAGGCTCTCACAGCTGTTGATAGGGGATGAATCTGGAGGCCCTATTGCATCGGCAGGAGACCCTAAAACCTGGTGATAACAAAGCCACGGTTAGCGTGTCCGGTGGAAATGTGAATGCGACAGGAGGCCTGAACTAGCGGTCGCAGACCCCAGCAGCCCGCGGGAAAGCGCCGAAACCCTCAGTCGCAACAGTTTGGCTGGAGACCTGTTCTATTACAAATTGAAATTATCTTGCAACCCATGGGAAGGCCCGAAATCCGAAGAATTTGGTCATGGGGTCTATAGCATCCCACATATATTTTTGCGGCCCCAAAAGGCCGCAGAATGTAGGCCGAGTGGTCATAAATTTCCTACAGCAGGTTTCAATTAGGAAGGCATTTCTCCCAACAGTGCAACCAAGAATCCATAGCAAATGGAAATCGGTCCCTTTAGGCCAGAGCGGACCCAGCATGCTGAACTGTTGTAAAGATACCTCACGGGAAGGACCTCAAGGCACAAGAGAAGCTGCAGGTTTTTCAACCTAAAACGCATCGTTCACAGAACTAAATTAGCTCCATTTTGACTGAAAGGCGTCCCTTCCGTACGCTCCACTTAATCCCCATCAACGAATATCCCGCTGAAGTCGTCCCTCCGAGGAAATGTGCCCCCTCCCCGACGATAATTCCTCGATCCGCCCCTGATTGTAACGCCGCTGGTTCTACCTATGTCCGAGGTTAGGTAGGTCCTTCATGCCATCTCCACACCATCCCAAGCACGACGTGTCCATCCTGACACCGCCATCGCCGGCCAAATTTCCCGACGCTACTCAGTTCCGCTCTGCGTCTTTATATTACCAATCCAATCTCTCCGACACCACGTTGTTTATGTACTTTAGAAGGGGTAAGTCCCCCACGTTGGTCCCCCCCCACAACAATTTAAACCTTTAGCATGGGGCCATATGGAGTTGCCCCCCCCCACAATCCATTTGGGCCTGCCCATTGCGTTCATACATTGTGCCTTCCTCCCAATAACCTTCAGAAATCGACGCCCGTGGTTGGTTGTGTCCAGCTTTATGCTAATAACACCACCCGGTGCCCGCCCTATCGCTCTTGTGACATGGTCGGTACCATCCTCCTGACACCACCGGTTTCACCGTACGTCTGCGTGACACCGCCGCCCCATGAGAAGTCCAGTCCTGAGTTCTGATTACTTCGCCGGTCCCGTTCTGAGTCGAAATCCTCAACCGCCATGCGTTGCTCCACATATGCTGCACGGGCGAACCCGGCGTGGCGATGCTCATGGAGACACATTCCAAAACGCCGCACTCATAGCAAAATGATTGGTTGAAGGGGTATGTATGAAGGCAATTTGGAGGACTGTGGGGACCTATGCACTGGCGGATCCAAAGGGAGTCAACTAGGCCATGCCCCCTAGTAAGCCAATTTTTGTCGAAATTGCAAACTAAATGTCATTTTGCCGAAATCCCTTTTCACGAAATGACATTTGATTGCATAAATATTGGTTCAAAGAGACTCAACGACTTTAGCTATTAAAATCTGATTACTTTTTCTAAATTGGGAAACATTTTTTAATTCCCCAAGCCAGGCTTTTGGATCCCTCCCTGGATCCAGTTCATGTGATCCCATGCTGAACGCTCAAATTATTGTTGGGGGGGGGAGGACTTTCAGGGTGCCTAACCCCTCCCCAAAAGTACGCAAAGTTGCACGTCTGCCTGTGCACATCACGACAATCCGAGTTGATTTACACAGGCAGCGGTACCAGCTGAAATCGACTGCGAGTGGTTTTACACCAAACGGCACTTCAATGTAAATCACGACGGATCGTCATTTACACCGAAGGGCATCCCTGTGTAAGTCACGATAGATCTCAGTCGATATACACCGGCAACGTCACCTGCTTAAATCGACTCATGAGTGGTTTTACACCAGGCGGCGCTCCTGTGTAATTCACGACGGATCCGAGTGGATATACACAGCTGCCGCTCTCTGTGTGAATAAACTTACTAGTGGCTTTATACAGAAAGGCATGCATGTGCAAATCGACTCATGAGTCGATATACACGTGTCCCCAGCAGAAAGCGGAGAATCGCACGAATTGTGGCGAATGCGCCGCATGCGCAAGGCGGGTGTACACGTGCACGAACGTTGGCGGCGTTTTGGCGATCTGGCGTTATTAACTGGAATGCCTGAAATCTGAGAAATTAAAAAAGATATATTTGCATAGGTGAAATTTCAGCAGTGTGAGGTCACTAATTGAGCGATATCAAAAGAAAAACATTCTAACAGGATGGGGGAGTTAAGGTTGAAATCCGGTGACTCAGAAGCGATGTTGGTGGATTGGGCCCCTTTCATGGGACAATTTGGTTGGTCACTAATTATTTATTTAACAAAAATTAGAAGGGGTCCCGTTGAAAAATAGTGCCAGAAATCCGGGGAATTTTGAAAAAATGTGGGCAGGCAGCCCCACCAAATCCGTTCCCCCCTCCCCTAGCGCCAATCCTAGGTAAGTCACTGACCGATATATATATATATATATATATATATATATATATATATATATATATATATATATATATATATATATTATATAATATATATATATATATATATACATATATACATATATATATATATATATATATATATATATATATATATATATATATATATATATATATATATATATATATATATATATATATATATATATATATATATATATATATATATATATCTTTATATATATATATATATATATATATATATATAAAAAAATATATATATATATATATATATATATATATATATATATATACACGATAATATGATGTTTTTTTAAAAACTATCTATATCCGGTTTGGTATAATAGATAGCATAGACTTCAATTATACGTCTCATGTTAAACAAACTGTATTTTTCCCAGCCATTTGGGCCCGGATATAATAATGTCATACTGACGCATGTTTGCCGTTCCAGCTTGACTTTCGCTTCGTTTGAAGATATTTGACGAAGTAATTAATCGTTTCACTTGAAATTTCTGGAGTGCATTTCAAGCAGGTCGATCATGACTCAGTGGATGGTCGCGTCATGGGAGGTTCTGACGACGTTACATTGACGACCATGACTCAGTGGAAGGTCGCGTCATGGGGGGTTCTGACGACGTTACATTGACGATCATGACTCAGTGCAAGGTCGCGTCATGGGAGGTTCTGACGACGTTACATTGACGATCAT
>JAOTOM010004495.1:170000-292500 GCA_034440615.1 Ashinkailepas kermadecensis | reverse complement strand
ATTCGAGGGCTGATGCGATGACACACCGACATTCGAGGGCTGATGCGATGACACATCGACATTCGAGGGCTGATGCGATGACACACCGACATTCGAGGGCTGATGCGATGACACACCGACATTCGAGGGCTGATGTGATGGCACATCGACATTCGAGGGCTGGTGCGATGACGCACCGATATTCGAGGGCTGATGCGATGACACACCGACATTCGAGGGCTGGTGCGATGACACACCGCTCTTCGAGGGCTGATGCGTCTTGAACCAACACGGACCGCAAAGACCTCAACAAACACCAACCTCAAATATCATATCCAATTGGACGAACTTTCTGTTTGACTTTCAGAAATGAACTTATAACAAATACCTGTCTTAGCAATGTGTTTCTTATTCGTTCCATAGATGCTTCACAATCTCTAAATATATCTGAAAATGTATGTTTAATATAACGAAGAATGGCTCTTAGATGCTCCTGGGTTTTAGACATTGTGTGTAATAAAATATATATACACGACCTTCAATATACCAGGAGGTGCTGAGTTGACATCAAAAGTAACGATAAGGGTTGTACTTTATTGCTCAACGTTTCGGCCAGGGGCCATCGCCAGGAGTCATCGTCACTCCTGACGATGGCCCCTGGCCGAAACGTTGAGCAATAAAGTACAACCCTAATCGTTACTTTTGATGTCAACTCAGCACCTCCTGGTATATTGAAGGTCGTGTATATATATTTTATTACACACAATGAAAATGTATGTACCGAACCATAATATATCCGCAGCCAATCGAATTCCTGCCGCAAAAGCATCGGATCGCAGATGATGACACCAGTGGCGACCGACAGTGACTCACCACTTATTGCCGACTGTGCGGCGACTTACTATGTAGTGGTAGTTGTAGCAGATGGCGACACCAGTGGTGATCAGCCATGACCCACCACTTATTGCCGACTGTGCGACTCACTGTGTAGTGGTAGTGGGCCATGTAGCCTCGGGTCAGTCGCTGGAACATCAGCAGGCCGTACATAGCTGACATGAAGGAGACCACGTTGAACACCGTGAGGAAGACGAATCCGCCATCGAAGGCTGTCTGTGAAGCGATCTTAGCATCAGCAGCTGAAGCGATTTCAGCATCAGCAGCTGAAGCTTTGCAGCCGACTGGTCCTTCACGGTGTTCGTAAACGGTGCTGGTCCTTCACGGTGTTCGCAAACGCTTAGTCAATTCCGATGACAATTCACCTGAACCATCCAAAGCTGATGTAGGTGCATCTGGTGGGCACTGAAGAACTGCATTCTGTTGTGGGTGCTTGAGTCACCCTTGCTCAGTGTGAGACACCCAATGTACCCGGCGTGAGGAATCGTTGCGCAGATGTAAGCAATAGGTTTAGCCACGTGCTTGGGGAACAGGCTTGAGTGGCTATTATCATGAATGTTGGTCATAGACACGACATTTTTTCCGGCACATTCAATAACCATTCCCTGACCGCAGTTGGCCTTTTTGATCCCAGCCCCACATACTTTCTGCAATTGTGAATTCATCGTCACAAACTACACCGATGTTTAAAAGGGCGCCCGAGGTCATCTGCGGTCAATTAATCCAGGTGACCTCATGACATGACCCTGACATCAAAATCGTATTGAAATAGCATAATATATTGTTCTGAAGTCGAAAACTGCGAAGATGAACGCCGCCGATTTATCTGGGTAGGCAGGCGCACAGCCCCACATTGCCTGAACTGGACAGTGTTCAGGCGAGCAGCCGACGTGCTCTCAAGTGACCTGGGAGCGATGGCGTGATGACGTGACCCGATTAGTGTCCTGACCTTGACCTGACTTGATTACGTCACGATGTGATGGTGTGATGACGTGACGGTTAGGTGATACAGCGATGTGGTTCGGCAGCGTCCTGACCTGACCTGACCTGATCCAGAGTTGTCGGGATGCTACCCAGCAGGAACAGCTGTTCTGCAACTGACCTGACGAGGGCTGCCAACACGAGCCAGATACAGGTAGAGCGACAGCAAGCAGTAGGCGCTCTGCGTGAAGGGCAGCTGGTGCACCAAGCCCTTCATCACCTTCAGGTATCGCCTGTCGACAAACCATCACCACTCAGAGTCCATGCACATATACATGAACTACTTAGAAGCCATGGGAGTAAAAATGTGCTACCTGGGGACCATAGGAGTACACTTTCATCTCTCAGTGGCTTCATCGACAAATATTTAGAGCCGAGAAACGCCACAGCTAAAGGGAGAAATTGGGCAAACCTGACATTATGCTTCTTGCTTCACAAGGGTGAAGGTTGTTAGTTTATTACACATGTATTTCCATGATATAGATACAAAGTAAAGGTCCAATACAGCTGAGGAGGACAACCACAAAACACGATGGTGGTGATATAAGCCGGTGACAATGATAACGTGCAGAAAACATACAGAAAGTAGGTAAATCCAAGCGGAAGCGATGGAATGTGTAGCAATACGTTTACGTAATCAATCGCACATGTCGACACTGCTATCGACATATTGTTCAGCTATGCAATTGTATTAAAATTGTTGGTGTGCTACAGCAGTTAGGTGTGCACTGAACGGTCCATTGGGTCTGTGTTCGATTGAAATGTTCAGGATGCCGGGACAATTTCAGGAGCATTTGTACTGTCCCTCCCAAAAACGGCTAGTAGTTGTACATCACTCATTTTGGTAACCCCATCGCTTAGTGGGTGGGGTGGAAGCCGGTAAGATATTAATTGGTACTCCGGATTAACAAATTTGTAGTAATTCTTCAGCAAGGGTTGGTCGTGTTCGAACACTCCAAAGGTATATGCATGCTACCCATGTGAAAGTGCACCACCTAGTTAGCAATGGCCTAAATGAAATATATGTATATAGAGATCTACACCTCAAGATATTCCTCATGTACTATTACATTTGCATCGATTCGAGAGATCAAACGAGATGGTAGGCTGAGCAAGGTTTTCCTCAACTATAATTGTGACTGTCCCGAAAGCTAAAGTAAGTCACGTGACCTTAGGTCACGACGTCACGATTTCAAATAGCCCATGAACGAAAATTCCGAAAAAAAATTTTGTTAGTTCTGACCCCAGCATTTTGAAAGAAGATCATTTGATCCCCTGCCTTAGCTAATGCACCGTACCTGGATGCTGATTGATATCCCAGGTTAGTTTAGTGTTCAAGATTTTGCAAAAATGTAGAATGTCCCTGTTTATCGCTATCGATTCACCATAGGGCCAAGAAGACAGTTCTGACACCACAATTTTGAAAGGAGATCATTTGATCCCCTGCCTTACCTAACACACCGTCCCTGGATGCTGATTTGATATCCCAGGTCAGTTTAGAGTCCAAGATTTTGTAAAAATGTAGAATATCCCTGTTTAATCGCCATCGATGCACGAAAAAGACTGCATATGTATATGTGCTTGAAATGTTCAACGCAGCATCATGTATCAGTATGAGCATTCAGCATCATGGGGACCAACGACATGCAATTTGCTACATTTCGACCCATAAATCAGGGGCCAGATGAGGTCGAAGTGTTGACCTCATTTTCGAAACTTCGAAGTAGTGCCAACGAAAACAACAATGTTTTCTATTACCAGGGATAAAAAATTGACGGGAAATTCCGCTTCAGCGCCCACATTAATCCTACAGTAATTCATAAGGGGCAAGAGGTAATCCGCAGCCACGTTGGGTTAATGTTCTTACATGACCTTGGAGAGGTTATTGGTCTGTGTCAGGTTAGCTAATTTGTCCATCGCACTCCGATTTCTATCGGTGGCGATTTGGGTGCAGTAAGTGTGGCTAATTACCGACAAATCGTGATTTTGACGAAAGGAAATGTTCCCATGGATGACGTCACAGACCAGTGATTTTCCATGACATCTTCACATTTTCTACGTCACGTGTTGTTAAGGTCGACAAAGCAGGCCACATTGGTGAAGCCAAGCAGGGGCTTCCGATGTGCAGCGTTGAATCATTGTCGTCAAAACTAGATTGTCTGTATGCTATGAGGAAAATTGTGCATAGCACCTCCCCTCCCCGGGTGTGTAGAGTGTGGGGGGGGGAGAGTTAAGATATTTAATGTGTCTGTGAGGGTGGGAGCAGCAGATCTGACCTAGTGACAGCGTGACCGCTTACTTGGACATGGCCGGACGGGGGCAGCAGAAACAGCAGCAGCAGCAGAGCGGGGGCACCGCCAGCGGCACAGCCACCTCACCCACCGTCTCCAGCATCAGCGTCTCGCCGCCAAAGTACATCAGACAGAGATCCAGGAACTTGGAGACGCCGTTGCTCATGTAGCTGCGACCAGGCAGGAGTCACGATCAGAACATAGATCAGTAAAACAAAAGCATGGAAGGTGCCAGAAGCTGAAGATAGTCATTGGGCATGGAGGGTTTCAAGGCGATTGAGGGGCGCGCAGAGTTCCCAGAAATGGCAAGCACAAACAATTACTTTGCATGCACCTTTTAATGGTTTTGAGCGCTCCAGCATCGGGCTACAATAATTTCTGGGATTGAGCAAGGGACCTCATGCACCCACCCCTTTCCAATGGCCAATCCTAACACGGCATACAGTGACATGTCGCACCTCAGGACGGTCAAGCAACACGGCACCCATGCGTTAACCTACAAACCATGGCAAGAGGTACGTCACCCATGCGTACACCTACAAACCATGACCTGGGGTACGTCACTGCTAGTGCATTGCTTTCATGTTACCGTGTGCTGCCATCTCGTGACGACCGGTGGCACTTACCCTTCGAGTCATCGCCGGTGGGTCGCTGTTGACCTGCGCGGCCACCGCACAGGCCTTTATCAGTTGGGCGTGGTCACTTGGAAGCGAAAGGTGCGGCAGGACGGGCGGTGTGGCAGGTGGCTTGGTCAGGTGGTTGTTGTGACTCTATTGAATTGTACTTAGGGTGTTCTTGGATCAGTGAATATAGGATAATGCAGTCATCCATGCGTACGCCTACACACCATGACCTGAGATCACGCAGTTTCGTGATTTGCAAAGAAGTCCTCCTATTGCACTTTGTAGAGCTTTTAAGGGATTTCTTTTCATTGTGAGAAGGAATTACAACTGTCCACGTCTCAATGTCCTGGAAGCTAATGGCCATGTTTTAATCCGACCTCCAAGACCTCCAGTGGTATTAGCGTCCCTGGTCCGCATCGATTACCACCTCATCTCCGGCACCAAACGGCATCTTTGTCTCGTACCCATGAAGGGATTCACTAGTCATTGGACAAACAGTGGGGGACGGGTGCAGCCGCGTCGCGGGCTACCTGCGGGTGCGGGCGAGTGGCACTCACGTGACGGCTATGGCAGACAGCAGATTGCTGGATGCCGGCACCACCAGACTGCCGAGACACATCAGACACACAAACTGGGAACGAGAACACCGAGCGTGTCATCAATGGGTTGTTGTTGCTCCCACCATAGCAGGCATCAGGCACAAAGTCTTTAGCAGGCATCGGGTCCTTGACGATTGAACCAGCGCCCATGCACGACATTCGTTTTTCCATCTTCTCCAGTGAAAGGGAGGATGCGATCCCCTGCCGTTTCTTAACCCTCCCCGTCTTTCCGGTCATATTCTCACACCCCGCCTCGGGGGGGGGTCATACAAACCCCCCCTCTAGTCTCCAAACTAAGCGTCGCACGAAAACGAAAGAGGTGTCATCGGAAAGCGCTCGACGAGTAGGGCCCGACACCCCCAAATTTGCATCCCCAAGGTGACGTTACTAGGGCGGGGGCCTAGGTTTTCACGACTTATATCATGCTTTTGGCTCTGGGGAGTTCATTTTGATGGATATTTGAGAAAAAAAAATTATTTGGAATCAGAAAAGGAAGGCGAAATTTGATGGGGGTGCACTGGTTGTCCCAAGTCAGCATAATCGCTAATGCTTCACAAAAGTTTCACGCTTAATTGTGTCCGTGTATAATCAGAGGCGTGTATGTGTATGTGTGCATGCGTGTGTGCGTAAGTGTGGGGTATGGGTGCTTCCAGCACTGTTCACGACCGCATCCTAAAGTGCCGCAATTTTCTAAATTGTTTGCAAACTAAAACACCAGAAGTAGGCTTATGAAATAGTGAGCAACCCACACACACATCGCACAAAAGTACCGATATGGTGTATTTCATGCGGCTGGTTGCATGAATCCCTTTGCGAGGGATTCATCAACTGTGGTGTGTGCAACAAACTTATATCGCATACACATTCGTGTGATGTCAATATACGGCAAGTTGAACACCCCCACGCAGGACAGCAAGCACCAAGACAAAGTAATCCTACTAATGCTATCCAGAGTCCTTTTTCCTTACGAAGTGCATGATAACGACCTTTCTCTATCCACATTTTTGGTGGTTTCGTTCTTTCACTCACACCGCGAACACTTGTAGCACCACAACCTTTGCTGGACCCACGTCATGTGGGAATAAGTATCGCATGAAACGTCCGCGGGGAGAGATGGACTTGTGCATGGGGTGAAACTGTGCGTACTTTTGTTGTCGCCAATGTAACACCAATAATTCGAAAATTTTGCATTAGCCCTAAATGATGCATTAGGCCTATGGTGATACATGGAAATAATGGACTCAAAATTCGGTTTGGCAACACGAATGATTGTGTCAAGATTCCACCAATGTACATGTCACTGATGATTTTCACTAACGATGAAACGCTTTGTAACAACTATGCAGTGTTTGTACAAAAAGTGCGTAGTGATGAGAAAGGAGCAAGTTGCTCACGCCCAGTATCAATAACAGGAGAAAGCAAAAAGCGCCGTTCATTCCCATGCATGTTCAAGTTTCAGTTGTGGGTGACGCGACTCTCACCGGGTAAATCGAGTTGACCCAGACGATTTTACGCCGCCACCTTGTCGGTGCCGCTGTGTTGACGAAGAGGGTCGTCTTGACGAGCAGGCCAATGAGAATCAGCACGATCATAGACGCCACCACCCAGAGGGTGATCACGTAGCCGCCCAGGTCTGGCAGACACAGAGTGATCATAGACGCCACCACCCAGAGGGTGATCACGTAGCCGCCCAGATCTGGCCGACACAGGGTGATCATAGACGCCACCACCCAGAGGGTGATCACGTAGCCGCCCAGGTCTGGCCGACACAGAGTGATCATGTGACAAATGAGAATCAGCACACGATCATAGACGCCACCACCCAGAGGGTGATCACGTAGCCGCCCAGGTCTGGCCGACACAGTAGTATCAGCACGATCATAGACGCCACCACCCAGAGGGTGATCACGTAGACCCGCCCAGGTCTGGCCGACACAGAGTGATCATGTAACAGCACGATGCCTACCCAAGGGTGGTCACGTGCCGCCCAGGTCTGGCCGACACAGAGTGATCATGTAACAGCACGATCATAGACGCCACCACCCAGAGGGTGATCACGTAGCCGCCCAGGTCTGGCCGACACAGGGTGATCAAGCACGATCATAGACGCCACCACCCAGAGGGTGATCACGTAGCCGCCCAGATCTGGCCGACACAGGGTGATCATGTGACAATGAGAATCAGCACGATCATAGACGCCACCACCCAGAGGGTGATCACGTAGCCGCCCAGGTCTGGCCGACACAGAGTGATCATGTAACAGCACGATCATAGACGCCACCACCCAGAGGGTGATCACGTAGCCGCCCAGGTCTGGCCGACACAGAGTGATCATGTAACAGCACGATCATAGACGCCACCACCCAGAGGGTGATCACGTAGCCGCCCAGGTCTGGCCGACACAGAGTGATCATGTAACAGCACGATCATAGACGCCACCACCCAGAGGGTGATCACGTAGCCGCCCAGGTCTGGCCGACACAGAGTGATCATGTAACAGCACGATCATAGACGCCACCACCCAGAGGGTGATCACGTAGCCGCCCAGAGTCTGGCCGACACAGAGTGATCATGTAACAGCACGATCATAGACGCCACCACCCAGAGGGTGATCACGTAGCCGCCCAGATCTGGCCGACACAGAGGTGATCATGTAACAGCACGATCATAGACGCCACCACCCAGAGGGTGATCACGTAGCCGCCCAGGTCTGGCCGACACAGAGTGATCATGTAACAGCACGATCATAGACGCCACCACCCAGAGGGTGATCACGTAGCCGCCCAGATCTGGCCGACACAGAGTGATCATGTAACAGCACGATCATAGACGCCACCACCCAGAGGGTGATCACGTAGCCGCCCAGATCTGGCCGACAACACAGATCTGCGCACACCAGAGGTGATCATGTAACAGCACGATCATAGACGCCACCACCCAGAGGGTGATCACGTAGCCGCCCAGGTCTGGCCGACACAGAGTGATCATGTAACAGCACGATCATAGACGCCACCACCCAGAGGGTGATCACGTAGCCGCCCAGATCTGGCCGACACAGGGTGATCATGTAACAGCACGATCATAGACGCCACCACCCAGAGGGTATCACGCAAAATCATAGACGCCACCACCCAGAGGGTGATCACGTAGCCGCCCAGATCTGGCCGACACAGGGTGATCATGTGATCATGTGACAATGAGAATCAGCACGATCATAGACGCCACCACCCAGAGGGTGATCACGTAGCCGCCCAGGTCTGGCCGACACAGAGTGATCATGTAACAGCACGATCATAGACGCCACCACCCAGAGGGTGATCACGTAGCCGCCCAGGTCTGGCCGACACAGAGTGATCATGTAACAGCACGATCATAGACGCCACCACCCAGAGGGTGATCACGTAGCCGCCCAGGTCTGGCCGACACAGAGTGATCATGTAACAGCACGATCATAGACGCCACCACCCAGAGGGTGATCACGTAGCCGCCCAGGTCTGGCCGACACAGAGTGATCATGTAACAGCACGATCATAGACGCCACCACCCAGAGGGTGATCACGTAGCCGCCCAGGTCTGGCCGACACAGAGTGATCATGTAACAGCACGATCATAGACGCCACCACCCAGAGGGTGATCACGTAGCCGCCCAGATCTGGCCGACACAGAGTGATCATGTATCAGCACGATCATAGACGCCACCACCCAGAGGGTGATCACGTAGCCGCCCAGATCTGGCCGACACAGAGTGATCATGTAACAGCACGATCATAGACGCCACCACCCAGAGGGTGATCACGTAGCCGCCCAGGTCTGGCCGACACAGAGTGATCATGTAACAGCACGATCATAGACGCCACCACCCAGAGGGTGATCACGTAGCCGCCCAGATCTGGCCGACACAGGGTGATCATAGACGCCACCACCCAGAGGGTGATCACGTAGCCGCCCAGGTCTGGCCGACACAGAGTGATCATGTAACAGCGTGACCTGGGTGGACGGGCCGCTCAGGTCTAGCCGACACAGGGTGATCATGTAACAGCACGATCATAGACGCCACCACCCAGAGGGTGATCACGTAGCCGCCCAGATCTGGCCGACACAGAGTGATCATGTAACAGCATGACCTGGGTGGACGGGCCGCCCAGGCCTGGCAGACACAGGGTGATCATGTAACAGCACGATCATAGACGCCACCACCCAGAGGGTGATCACGTAACGCCGCCCAGGGTCTGGCCGACACAGAGTGATCATGTAACAGCACGATCATAGACGCCACCACCCAGAGGGTGATCACGTAGCCGCCCAGGTCTGGCCGACACAGGGTGATCATGTAACAGCACGATCATAGACGCCACCACCAGAGGGTGATCACGACAGCCGCCCAGGTCTGGCCGACACAGGGTGATCATAAATGACTGTGGACCAGGTGATCATGTAACAGCGTGACCTGGGTGGACGGGCCGCCCAGGCCTGGCAGACAAGGGTATCATTAACAGCGTGACCTGGGTGGACGGGCCGACATAGGGAGGCCATGTAACAGCGTGACCTGGGTGGACAGGCCGGGTGATCATACAACAGTGTGACCTGGGTGGACGGGCCGCCCAGGCCTGGCAGACACAGGGTGATCATGTAACAGCGTGACCTGGGTGGACGGCAGACACAGGGTGATCATGCAACAGTGTGACCTGGGTGGACGGGCCGACATAGGGAGGCCATGTAACAGCGTGACCTGGGTGGACGGCCGACATAGGGAGGCCATGTAACAGCGTGACCTGGGTGGACGGGCCGCCCAGGTCTGGCAGACACAGGGTGGCCATGTAACAGCGTGACCTGAGTGGACGGGCCGACACAGGGTAACCATGTAACAGCGTGACCTGGGTGGACGGCCGACACAGGGTAACCATGTAACAGCGTGACCCGGGTGGACGGGCCGACATAGGGAGGCCATGTAACAGCGTGACCTGAGTGGACGGGCCGACACAGGGTAACCATGTAACAGCGTGCGTAATCTGGTGGACGGGCCGCGGCGTTCAGCCAAAGGGAACTTAGCCAAAGATGAGCAATACCTATCTGACGACATTCTAGTCGGGCACCTGCAACTGACCTCTCTGATCTTCGCCTGGCACCGGCACTGCACACACGAGCAACGTCACCCCTACCCAGCTTGGTCGGGAGTAGCGCTGTTATGTGCACACACCTATCAGTCAGTGCCTTCAGTGTCGTGGGTAAGGAACAGCGCTGTTATATGTACACACTGATGTGTCAGTACATTCAGTATCATCGATCAGGAGCAGCGCTGTTATATGTACACACTGATGTGTCAGTACATTCAGCATCATTGGTCAGGAGCGGCGCTGTTATATGGACACACTGATGTGTTAGTACATTCAGCATCATTGGTCAGGAGCGGCGCTGTTATATGTACACACTGATGTGTCAGTACCTTCAGTATCATCGATCAGGAGCAGCGCTGTTATATGGACACACTGATGTGTCAGTACATTCAGCATCATTGGTCAGGAGCGGCGCTGTTATATGGACACACTGATGTGTCAGTACATTCAGCATCATTGGTCAGGAGCGGCGCTGTTATATGTACACACTGATGTGTCAGTACCTTCAGTATCATCGGTCAGGAGCAGCGCTGTTATATGTACACACTGATGTGTCAGTACCTTCAGTATCATCGATCAGGAGCAGCGCTGTTATATGTACACACTGATGTGTCGGTACCTTCGGTATCATCGGTCAGGAGCAGCGCTGTTTTATGTACACACTGATGTGCGAGTCCTTCAGCATTAGCACAGCGCGCAATTGGCAGGAGACTCTTCAGGCGAACCGGACAATTGAAGGAACAGGATTTTGGTTTTACGCCGTTTCGCATCTTACGAAGCACCAAAATTTCGTCAATGGGTACTGCGATAGGTCGCACGCGGTTAGTCGTCACACTTGCCAGCACCCAGCACCGAGACTGTGCCAGACCGACAGTCAGACATCACTTACTGTCTGACTGTCAACTCCTACAGTCATCTGACATCACTTACCGTCTGACTGTCAGCCTTTACAGTCATCTGACACCACTTACCGTCTGACTATCACCTCTTACAGTCATCTGACGTCATTTACCGTCTGACTGTCAGCCCCTACAGTCATCTGACGTCATTTACCGTCTGACTGTCAGCCCCTACAGTCATCTGACGTCATTTACCTCTGACTTTCAGCCCCTACAGTCATCTGACGTCATTTACCGTCTGACTGTCAGCCCCTACAGTCATCTGACGTCATTTACCGTCTGACTGTCAGCCCCTACAGTCATCTGATGAGCATCATAAAGCGTCATCCCCACGAATATCGACACAGGATTTTGATAGAAGTATTTCCACGCTCGAGGTGCATTAGAATGTCGCTCAACTCGCAGTGTGTGGGTAATGTCATCCAGCTCGCAGTGCGTTGGCCAATGTCGTCCAACTCGCAGTGTGTGGGTCAATGTCGCTCAACTTGTGGTGCGTTGGTCAATGTCGCCCAACTCGCAGTGTGTGGGTCAATGTCGCTCAACTTGTGGTGCGTTGGTCAATGTCGCCTAACTCGCAGTGTGTGGGTCAATGTCGCTCAACTTGTGGTGCGTTGGCCAATGTCGCCCAACTCGCAGTGTGTGGGTCAATGTCGCTCAACTTGTGGTGCGTTGGTTAATGTCGCCCAACTCGCAGTGTGTGGGTCAATGTCGCTCAACTTGTGATGCGTTGGTCAATGTCGCCCAACTCGCAGTGTGTGGGTCAATGCCGCTCAACTTGTGGTGCGTTGGTCAATGTCGCCTAACTCGCAGTATGTGGGTCAATGTCGCTCAACTTGTGGTGCGTTGGTCAATGTCGCCTAACTCGCAGTGTGTGGGTCAATGTCGCTCAACTTGTGGTGCGTTGGTCAATGTCGCCTAACTCGCAGTATGTGGGTCAATGTCGCTCAACTTGTGGTGCGTTGGTCAATGTCGCCCAACTCGCAGTGTGTGGGTCAATGTCGCTCAACTTGTGGTGCGTTGGTCAATGTCGCCTAACTCGCAGTGTGTGGGTCAATGTCGCTCAACTTGTGGTGCGTTGGCCAATGTCGCCCAACTCGCAGTGTGTGGGTCAATGTCGCTCAACTTGTGGTGCGTTGGTCAATGTCGCCCAACTCGCAGTGTGTGGGTCAATGCCGCTCAACTTGTGGTGCGTTGGTCAATGTCGCCTAACTCGCAGTGTGTGGGTCAATGTCGCTCAACTTGTGGTGCGTTGGTCAACGTCGCCCAACTCGCAGTGTGTGGGTCAATGTCGCTCAACTTGTGGTGCGTTGGTCAACGTCGCCCAACTCGCAGTGTGTGGGTCAATGCTGCTCAACTTGTGGTGCGTTGGTCAATGTCGCCTAACTCGCAGTGTGTGGGTCAATGTCGCTCAACTTGTGGTGCGTTGGTCAATGTCGCCCAACTCGCAGTGTGTGGGTCAATGTCGCTCAACTTGTGGTGCGTTGGTCAATGACGCCCAACTCGCAGTGTGTGGGTCAATGTCGCTCAACTTGTGGTGCGTTGGTCAATGTCGCCTAACTCGCAGTGTGTGGGTCAATGTCGCTCAACTTGTGGTGCGTTGGTCAATGTCGCCCAACTCGCAGTGTGTGGGTCAATGTCGCTCAACTTGTGGTGCGTTGGCCAATGTCGCCCAACTCGCAGTGTGTGGGTCAATGTCGCTCAACTTGTGGTGCGTTGGCCAATGTCGCCCAACTCGCAGTGTGTGGGTCAATGTCGCTCAACTTGTGGTGCGTTGGTCAACATCGCCCATCCCGCAGTGCGTCGGCTAATGTGCCCAGCATGTACTAGCGTTTGTGTTAACACGCGCACTGGAGGGAGGGGGGTGAATTCCGCCCACCCCTCCGGTTTTTCGTAGATAACTGCAGATTTTACCAGTCGATATACCAGATTTTTGCAAGTTAGGGGCCGTTAAAGTAAAAAAAAATCTTAGCGCCAGACCACAAAAATCGGCGCCGATGCACTTCCCGTATATTCGCAAAAGGGAAGTGTTCTTGGCAACACTAGCGACTTGTTTGATGTATATTGATATGCTATATAGTTTCAAGGTCATGTTAGGTCACCGAGGTGAAGTCAGGTCAAGTTCATGACAGGTTAATGGAACCAAACGTGATCAACTGGAATGTTGTCATAAATTCACTACTGTTTGTCATTTGTACTGTTTGTCATTGCGTTCCCATACTGTATTCATGTACTTCACTCCTTTCTTCGCGAAGCCGATTGCGTCGAGCTGCCCGACGGAGCAGTCGGGCGGCCGACCCGGTTCCGGTAACTGGAACAGGTAACTGACCTGATAAAGTGCTGCTATATTGGTGACCTGAGGTCAAATGTCGGGTCTAGCATCTGTATTGCATCATTAGTAATGTCCAAAACATCATTGATGCCCATTTTGGAGCATTTAAACACAATCACAGCGATCCATAACAATGACAAGCCAAGCCAAGCAAAACAAGAAAATTTTGACAAATGTGACCTCATTTGACTTTGAAGATATTAACCTAAGGTCATGAAATTTGCACAAAATAGAGTTCACTACCGTACCCATCCACCCTGCGAATTTCGTTCCTCCAGCTTTCATAGGAGCCGAGATCTTAGGGGGGGGCGGAATCCGCCCCCCCCCTCTCCAGTGCGCGTAATTTTCAGAGGCCCTCCAGGGCACGTGTTAAGCTGGTAAAGAGATGCAGTACTGGCATGAGGTAGCAACAGCGTTGAACTTTCAGAGTTACTTGGATTATTTTAGTGAATTACTTTCATTAACCTTTCAGGTCAGGTCAAATAGGTAAATTCGGAATGCAGTTGTTCGCCTGATGATCGTCACAGTATTCAGACCGTGGTTGTCAAACAAATCTGATTCCCTGCTTCGTCATTCAATGTCAGTGTTATCCGAGCTGCCGACTTAATCTAACACCCTGCCATGCACAAAGATTAAGGTCACTGATCAGGACGGAGGAAGTACGAGAACACATGTGATGAACTGTTGAAGCTGACGATTGGGCAGAAGATTTTGAGGCAGATTCTTCCCAGAGGAAGGTAAGATGACACCAAAGCAACGTTAAATATTGTCCCCTTTTGAACTTCGGGGTTGGGACTTTAAACCCGTCCACTATCGGGCTGATCGCTGGTGGTAAGCTACGACTTTCCTGGCCAAGAAGAGCTGCCGATCTCATGTTTTTAGAAGGGCAATACACGTTTCCTTACCGACCTTGCACCAGTTGCTCCGCGGTAGGCGCCTTAAAGGTGAGAGGACAGTCGGCGCGCGGGAATCCTGACGTCATCACATCGTTAGCGGCCGCGGCAGCCATGGTGCGCGCTCTCTCTGTCTCTTTCTCCCTATCTCCCTCCCTGATGTCGCGCGTACAGCAGTCGACCGGACCGACTCTCACTTCGGCATGGCGAGTAGCTCACGGTCGGGCCTGAAACATCCCCCAGCTCACGAGTTAGTCTGAAATCGACGCATTCCCACGCATGGTATGGCGCTCACGGTCCACCATGCGCCGACACTCACAAATTACACTCCCAGGTGGTACGAGGTCGATCTTAGTCGAGAGCAGCCCACCCAATCACAGTCAAGCTGGAGAGCTTCTCACCAACCACAGTTCAGGGTGGGAATTCCCTCGTTAGTCTTATGTCTAGCCTAAAACGCCACTCAAGAATCGCAGTCAAGTTGAAATGCTACAGACCAACTATGACGCAGGATGGGAAGTCACTCACCATCCGCAGTATGCATGGGACTGTTGCGCTACACCACCACCTACGGTCAGTTTGGTGTGTCACTCACCATCCACAGTCGACCCGGGACGTCCTACAGTCCGCCTGGTATGCCACTCACCATCTACAGTCGGCCCGGGACGTCCTACAGTCCGCCTGATATGCCACTCACCATCCACAGTCGGCCCGGGACGTCCTACAATCCGACTGGTATGCCACTCACCATCCACAGTCGTCCCGGGACGTCCTACAGTCCGCCTGGTATGTCACTCACCATCCACAATCGGCCCGGGACGTCCTACAGTCCGCCTGGTATGTCACTCACCATTAACAATCGGCCCGGGACGTCCTACAGTCCGCCTGGTATGTCACTCACCATCCACAGTCGGCCCGGGACGTCCTACAGTCCTTCTGGTATGTCACTCACCATCCACAGTCGGCCCAGGACGTCCTACAGTCCGCCTGGTGTGCAACTCACCATCCACAGTCGGCCCGGGACGTCCTACAGTTCGCCTGGTGTGTCACTCACCATACACAGTCGGCCCGGGACGTCCTACAGTCCGCCTGGTGTGTCACTCACCATCCACAGTCGTCCCGGGACGTCCTACAGTCCGCCTGGTATGTCACTCACCATCCACAATCGGCCCGGGACGTCCTACAGTCCGCCTGGTATGTCACTCACCATCCACAATCGGCCCGGGACGTCCTACAGTCCGCCTGGTATGTCACTCACCATCCACAGTCGGCCCGGGACGTCCTACAGTCCTTCTGGTATGTCACTCACCATCCACAGTCGGCCCGGGACGCCCTCCAGTCCGCCTCGAGGGGCCGGTCACCACTCTCAGCTCTCCGGCGGAGCGAGACTCGCAGTGGCGATACGGGACGAGACCCGGCGCGCGACTCGCGGTGGCCGTATCGGACGAGACCGGGCGCGCGACTCGCGGCGGCAGTACAGGACGAGACCCGGCGCGCGACTCGCGGTGGCCGTATCGGACGAGACCGGGCGCGCGACTCGCGGCGGCAGTACGGGACGAGACCCGGCGCGCGACTCGCGGTGGCCGTACGGGACGAGACCCGGCGCGCGACTCGCGGTGGCCGTATCGGACGAGACCGGGCGCGCGACTCGCGGCGGCAGTACGGGACGAGACCCGGCGCGCGACTCGCGGTGGCCGTACGGGACGAGACCCGGTGCGCGACTCGCGGTGGCCGTACGGGACGAGACCCGGCGCGCGACTCGCGGTGGCCGTATCGGACGAGACCCGGCGCGCGACTCGCGGTGGCCGTATCGGACGAGACCGGGCGCGCGACTCGCGGTGGCCGTATCGGACGAGACCCGGCGCGCGACTCGCGGCGGCAGTACGGGACGAGACCCGGCGCGCGACTCGCGGTGGCAGTACGGGACGAGACCCGGTGCGCGACTCGCGGTGGCCGTATCGGACGAGACCCTGCGCGCGACTTGCGGCGGCAGTACGGGACGAGACCCGGCGCGCGACTCGCGGTGGCAGTACGGGACGAGACCCGGTGCGCGACTCGCGGTGGCCGTATCGGACGAGACCCGGCGCGCGACTCGCGGTGGCCGTATCGGACGAGACCCGGCGCGCGACTCGCGGTGACCGTATGGGACGAGACCCGGCGCGCGGCGGCCGTTATCGGCGCCCGCCGGCGTCGTCATGATAGTGCCGATCTGGCGCGCCTGTGACGCGTCAGGGGCCCCGGCAGCATTAGTACTGAACCCACAGGTGACGTCAGTGGTGATATCAGCAGCGTGCCATGGTCTATCCCACGTAACACCACTGAACACCACATCCACCAGCAGCGTGACATCATCCATTTAATTTGGCACCATTGGACACTATATCAACCAGCAGCGTGACATGGTCTGTCCCACGTAACACCACCCAGTTCATCATCGGTCCCACGGTTCCACCAACACCATCATCGGTCCCACGTGCCACCATTGAACACCATATCCACCAACAGCGTGACATCATCATTTCCACGTGGCACCATTGAACAGTGTATCCATCAGAAGCGTGGCATCGTCCGTCCCACGTGGCACCAATGAACGCAATTTCCACAGACGTGCCCGTAAACAACCCGGCACATGCTTCGTGGTGACGTGAACTCAGTTCCTCTCTTACCCCCCCCCACCCCACCCCCTCCCCATCCCATGTGTCTTTTTCCAGGATAGGAGGAAGTCAACGATAAAGGGAGAATAATTCATGGTAATCAGCTGTTAATAAAAATACTGAATTTAAGGTCATTATTCCCTTGGCTAGGCTACCGGCACACGTCTTCAAGTCGACCTTGACTTTACCCTCACCACACAGTGGCAGGTTGGTCAAACTCAGCAAACCAACAACCCACCTCCAACCAGCCGTCAGAACAGCGGCTGGCCGTCACCGGAGGAGCAAGCCTGCGTGTAAACTCCGCTTGTATTGGACTGTATATAATGAGTGAATATTGAGGGCCGTCTCAGCGATGCAAGAACGGGAGGGTGGCAAGTTATAGAGTTGAAGTATGTCGTGCTTTTGTGTGTTGTTGCGAGCAGCTGCCACACTGTCATCTGCCGCGGTGCTCACATACTGACGAACTGTCATGTGCCGCGGTGCTCACACAATGACACACTGTCATGTGCCGCGGTGCTCACACATTGACACACTGTCATGTGCCGCGGTGCTCACATACTGACAAACTGTCATGTGCCGCGGTGCTCACACACTGACACACTGCTATGTGCCGCGGTGCTCACATACTGACACAGTGTCATGTGCCGCGGTGCTCACACACTTACACACTGTCATGTGTCGCGGTGCTCACACACTGACACACTGCTATGTGTCGCGGTGCTCACACACTGACACACTGCTATGTGTCACGGTGCTCACATACTGACAAACTGTCATGTGCCGCGGTGCTCACACAATGACACACTGTCATGTGCCGCGGTGCTCACACACTGACACACTGTCATGTGCCGCGGTGCTCACATACTGACACACTGTCATGTGCCGCGGTGCTCACACACTGACACACTGTCATGTGCCGCGGTGCTCACACACTGACACACTGTCATGTGCCGCGGTGCTCACACACTGACACACTGTCATGTGCCGCGGTGCTCACATACTGCCACACTGTCATGTGCCGCGGTGCTCACACACTGACACACTGCTATGTGCCGCGGTGCTTACACACTGACACACTGTCATGTGCCGCGGTGCTCACACACTAACACACTGCTATGTGTCGCGGTGCTCACATACTGACAAATTGTCATGCGCCGCGGTGCTCACATACTGACACACTGACATGTGCCACGGTGCTCACACACTGACACACTGTCATGTGCCGCGGTGCTCACATACTGACACACTGACATGTGCCACGGTGCTCACACACTGATACACTGTCATGTGCCGCGGTGCTCACACACTGACACACTGTCATGTGCCGCGGTGCTCACATACTGACAAACTGTCATGTGCCGCGGTGCTCACATACTGACAAACTGTCATGTGCCGCGGTGCTCACATACTGACACACTGTCATGTGCCGCGGTGCTCACATACTGGCACACTGTCATGTGCCGCGGTGCTCACACACTGACACACTGTCATGTGCCGCGGTGCTCACACACTGACACACTGTCATGTGCCGCGGTGCTCACATACTGGTACACTGTCATGTGCCGCGGTGCTCACATTCTTCCACACTGTCATGTGCCGCGGTGCTCACATACTGCCACACTGTTATGTGCCGCGGTGCTCACATACTGACACACTGTCACGTGCCGCGGTGCTCACACACTGACACACTGTCACGTGCCGCGGTGCTCACATACTGATAAATTGTCATGTGCCGCGGTGCTCACACACTGACACACTGTTATGTGCCGCGGTGCTCACATACCGCCAAACTGTCATGTGTCGCGGTGCTCACATTCTTCCACACTGTCATGTGCCGCGGTGCTCACACACTGCCACACTGTCATGTGCCGCGGTGCTCACATACTGACACACTGTCATGTGCCGCGGTGCTCACATACTGACACACTGTCATGTGCCGCGGTGCTCACATACTGACAAACTGTCATGTGCCGCGGTGCTCACATACTGACACACTGTCATGTGCCGCGGTGCTCACACACTGACACACTGGCATGTGCCGCGGTGCTCACATACTGACAAACTGTCATGTGCCGCGGTGCTCACATACTGACAAACTGTCATGTGCCGCGGTGCTCACACACTGACACACTGTCATGTGCCGCGGTGCTCACATGCTGACAAACTGTCATGTGCCGCGGTGCTCACATACTGACACACTGTCATGTGCCGCGGTGCTCACATACTGACACACTGTCATGTGCCGCGGTGCTCACATACTGCCACACTGTTATGTGTCGCGGTGCTCACATACTGCCACACTGTCATGTGCCGCGGTGCTCACATACTGACACTGGCATGTGCCGCGGTGCTCACACACTGATACATTGGCATGTGCTGCGGTGCTCACATACTGCCACACTGTTATGTGCCGCGGTGCTCACATGCTGACAAACTGTCATGTGCCGCGGTGCTCACACACTGACACACTGTCATGTGCCGCGGTGCTCACATACTGACACACTGTCATGTGCCGCGGTGCTCACATACTGACACACTGTCATGTGCCCTGGTGCTCACACACTGACACACTATCATGTGTCGTGGTGCTCACATACTGCCACACTGCTATGTGCCGTGGTGCTCACATACCGGCGTCACAATCCACATCGAGGGCTGGGCCCCGTTTGCAACCGCAGCTTGCTGGATCTATTTTGCGTCGAGAAATAACCCCACCGCTGGGAGATGTGTGTACAAGAATAGCTGATGTCACTCCTTTGCGGTCGTGATTTGCCTTCATCTCAACCGCCGGAGCCAACGCACTGTCGTGACGCTGCACACCTTTGACAGCCGGCATGTCCAGGACTGGATGTCGCTACTAGTGATGATGTCTCTGTTGCATGTGACAGGCCACCCACAGTGCCATTCGTAGGCTTGTGGAGCATAGCAAGAGGTGGCACTTCTTGACGTCGAGCTCTTTCATGTTCTCACCTCTGCGTTACAGTACCTTGGGGTGCTTTAGTGAGTGTTCAACGGCCTATCGGCTATGTTTGCACGTCGACCCGCCCACCCGCGAACGGACTGGTACTTCCGGCACAGACGCACCGATCAGCTCGGGACATGTGTGTCGCTGTTAAACATGTCTGCACGCACGCCATCCGCCGTGTCAAACACTGTACCCACTCACGCCATCCACTGTGTCAAACACTGTGTCGACTCACGCCATCCACCATGTCAAACCGTGTCAAACTCTGTCCACGCACGCCATCCACCGTGTCAAACACCGTCCACGCACGCCATCCGCCGTGTCAAACACCGTCCACGCACGCCATCCGCCGTGTCAAACACCGTCCACGCACGCCATCCGCCGTGTCAAACACCGTCCACGCACGCCATCCGCCGTGTCAAACACTGTCCACGCACGCCGTCCACCGTGTCAAACGCTGTGCCCACGAATGCTATCCACAGTGTCAAACACCGTCCACATACACCATCCAGCGTGTCAAAAGGTCTGCCCACGCACTCCAAGTCGCAGTTCTAACAGTCTCCATCGAGGATTGGTTTCGAAGATGCGTGAATCTGACCTTGCGACTTCACATTGTTACCGTCACATTGTTACCGTCACATTGTTACCGTCATATTGTTACCGTCACATTGTTACCGTCACATTGTTACCGTCACATTGTTACCGTCACATTGTTACCGTCACATTGTTACCGTCACATTGTTACCGTCACATTGTTACCGTCACATTGTTACCGTCACATTGTTACCGTCACATTGTTACCGTCACATTGTTACCGTCACATTGTTACCGTCACATTGTTACCGTCACATTATTACCGTCACATTGTTACCGTCACATTGTTACCGTCACATTGTTACCGTCAAAGGCATGTCAAATCATTCTGCTACCCGACCACACTCACCAAAGTTGGTACCCAAAGAATGTTGGCTATCAAAAGAGGAACTGCAAAAAGTGTCCAAAGGGTATTTGAGTGCTCGAATGCATCTGTAACCTAGCTTTGATTGCTGACTTTCATAATCACCCTGATATGAAATGTGTGCATTGCCAATGACATTTTAAATGAGCCGATAGAGCAGTGTTCGTCGCATCTCTCTCGTAACCACAATGCTTCTAGGCATAATCTGGGATAGTTTCCTCACACTTTCGCTTTTCCCTCATCGTTTGTAGTGAATGAGTAGCAACATGATGTGTTTAGTGTGTTCAGTCATGATTCTCATCGAAAAATTATGCTTATCTTCCATTCATGCACATGTAAGATGCATCCAGCTCATCAAGACATGTCATTTCATATAAAGCATGATATAAATAATCAGGTGTATGCATTCATGCTCTCCACGTTGTGTACTTGCTTTCCGACTTACACATATGATGCTGGGTATGCAATGGTAGATCTTAATCAGAAATTGCAAAAACAATCGTACATCAGAACAATTCATTTGTTGTGAACACGATAATAACTACAATATTACCGTTTAACTTCCCTATAAAAGATCCATGGCTTCGAATTGCACCCACTCACCCTAATATTGCAGCGGTATGGTTTGTTCTGGCTGAATTGGAGAATATATATATATATATATATATATATATATATATATATATATATATATATATATATATATATATATATACACGTGCTGTGGTTAGAAGCGTGTTGGGATACGGAACAAATGCACCGGGAGCCCGAAGAATCGTACCGGTGCCTAGAAATATCGCGCAGGGGACTTACAAAAAAATTCGAACTCGACCCCAAATATCACGAAGGGATTTCATCGAATCGACCCAAGCACCGGAAATTCAGAACAGGCCCTGAAAACAAATTCTCTGTAGGGCCTTTCTACTCTGAAGGGTGCTATCGGCTGAAGAAAAACTCGTTGAGGAGCCGCAGTGGCGTACCAAAGAGGAAAACGCCTGCTGAAGGGGTGGACTGCCAAGAATCGCGCCGGAGTCCCAAAAAATTGTTCTTGGGGCCCAATAAATTCGCGTCGGTGCCCCAAATATTCGCGTAAGGTTTCGACCTAAATAGAGCTGGCATTAAATAACTTGCACCGGGCACGAAAACTTGCACCGAGGACGGCCAAAATCGCGCTGGATCACAGCGAAGTACAAAGCGCCCAGCGAACTCGCGCAAAGTCCCCCAAATATCGTGTTTGGAATCAAAAATTCCCGTCGGTAGTCCGAAAAAAATAGGATCGGTGCGTGACCCTAAGAATCTCATCGGGACCCGAGGAAAATCAAGCCGGAGCCCTCCATAGCAAGGAGAAATTCCGAAAACTGAATGTCCGAGTCAGACAAATCGCTCCGGAGCCACAAACATACCCGCCAGATGCCTCCAAAAATCGCGTACGACGTAAAAAACCATACCGAAGCACGAAAAATCGCGGCTAGACACAAGAATATGGCGCCGGAGGCCTGACAAATCACGCCGGTACTCGTTTACAATTTCAGAAGTCACTAAGATTTGCTTGGAACCCAGACAACGGGCTTCGGGTCCCCCCAGAACGACGCGTATGGGACCTAAAAGTCGCGCCGGGACCCCGATAAATTATACCGGACCCTCTAAAATCGTGCTGGGGTCCCACGAAAGTGCGTCAGGAGCTACTATTAAAGGCAGCGGGACCCTAGGAACACAACGGGTGGCCAAAAATTCACCGGGCCGTCCAAAGTATACAGAGTTTCGCAAATAGCGGCAGGGTTACCGCCGCTATTTGCGGCGCATACCCTAAACATGCGTTGCAGCTCCAAATAAACATCGGGAATTTTAAATTCACAACGAAGGCCCTCAAAGTACACCGGGGCCATGAGACCAAATCGGAGCCTCAAGAACAGGCTGGACCCTCAAAAAGCGACTTAATCCTAAAAAGGAACACAAAGATTGAACACTAAATAAACACATTGTGGTCTTTGAAATCGCGCCGGTACTTGAAAAATATCGTCGTTGAACAAACCAGCAACAAAACTTTTAAAAAAGAGCCGAGGTCTCAAAAATGTACCTGGCCCTTAATAAAAAGATTGGTCGGAGTCATAAAACACATCAGTAGACGCAGAAAAATTCAACGTGTCAAAAAAAGAACATCTGGGTAGGACCTCGGTTCGGTAGCCAATCTGGGAGCGCAATTAACCAAACAGATGCAGTGCATCAAAGCTCAGCGGGTATCCGGATTTCTTGACCACAAGTAAATGGGGGAAGAAGAGTACTAACCATCGAATTTAATTCATCGGATGTTCCTAGCGAAATCCCCGTACCAAGCATTCCACATAGCAAGCATGGCACAAGTCCAGCGTGTGGTAGTAATTCGAAAAACGTAGGAGGCCTGGCAGAAACCGGAGAATCGTACGAAGTGTCGCGAATGCGACGAATGCGCAAGGTGGGTGTACACTATGGTGGTCATTATTTTATGACTTTTTATTTCTTTTGGTCTGACCCTCCAAAAAAGTTGCCATTTGAGCTAAAACAGTGTGTGGAAAGTTCCATCAAAAACTATTAATATTGAGAGTTCGCCCGATGCCCAAAATGTTACATTATGGGCCTAAATTTTGGCCCATTGAGATATAAAATGTTATACGTGAGGAACCATTAGTAAATGGAGGTCCCATTTATTTTCCCTGAGTTCCCCCGCAAAAGTGAGTATTATCTATTTGAAACTGGCGTATCATGCTGACCACGCACTCATTGTGGCCCAGTTAAGGCCTGCTTCAATGCGTCTGGGAACCTCTGCCTGTGGTAGTCGGTCACCTGGAGAAGAAAAACTGCAGCTGGTCCTCGTCCTTAGTCAAACGACCGGAATACTCCTGGACCCGGGCAACACCACGATCGGCGTGGTCGTTTGTAACGGCCAACTTCGCTGCAATGACCCTTGCATCTCTGTACGCCTCGTTGTCCTTCCGGTTGGATACAGGAACCTCCAAGAAAGCCACTGGCAACCTTAGCTTCTGGAACAGGCTGTTTGTGTTGATGGTGAAAAACTCAGCCACAGCCTTGCCTTGCAAGGTATCTGTAGGCACCGAGAGTCATCTGAGAGGATTTATTTGCCTTTCACGGTGGACATGGCGTGCACCATGCGGTTCTTGAGGTCATCTTCCAGGCGCTCATCAAAGGAGACAAACTGAACAAGTTGTTCCGATAAGTACCAAAGATGTGATCCCAGCTTCTTCGCTGTGATCTTGGAAATACCGGGATTTATGGAACGATGCTTGTTCAGCAATTGCAGGAGGAAGTCGCTTGCAGGAGCATTGGTTGGTTGTGGTGTCGTTATCCAGCCGTTCACGTAAAGTCGTGCAAAGAAGATGCAAAGGTCCCTGAGCCCATACATTTCCCTAGCCGTTAGCCTTAATTAAGATCTAAACATCCAAACTTTGAATGTATAGATGATTTTTTTATATCCATCTGGCTTGATGCATTGCCGCAGGAATTCTGAAGTGTGTTCTACGAGGAGGTGTAGCACCCAGGAACAGCACAGTGAGCTCCAATAGTTCTTTGTAATCCTCCCTTGGATGACGTTCCTTCAAGGTAGTCTTCAGAAAGTTGATAATTTCTTCTTGCGCATCGGCGACTGTATGTGCAGTGTACTTGTCTGAAGAAGCGACTTCATAATTCTCCTGATTTACACCCTACATTTGGCTTGAACTCGCTGGAAGAGCAGGACTTGCGGCGCTGAAGAAACACCCATTGCCTCGGTAAATGCCGCACCTGCAAGAAGCTCGATGACGTGATGACGACATCCAATGTGAGGCAGATCACGGGCAAGCAACTGCTCCAGAATCATGCAGGCCCCTTTATGTATGCCAGTATTGGAGCTCGTCGTAACAAAGCACATTCCTTGAACCCTTTCTTCAAGTCACCAGTGTTTAATAGTGTACAAAATTGCACGTGCTTGGGCCTCACCAGTTCCCGATGGGATTTTCGGCACAGGAAGCAACTGGGATCTTCCATCATTTGAAACCAATACTGGGAGTCGATCCATTTATTTTTTGCCGATAAGGTCAGAGAGAAGTTTGCCATCCCAATGCACAACCAAGGCTGCATCTCCGTTGGAGCTTTCAAGAATACTTCCATCCGCAATTTTCCGATATTATCTTCTTTTCCGCAGAATGGCCGATCGATTCAAAGCGAAGTCCCTGAGATCATGCCGGAGACTGCGGGCAGCTTCTCCACATACCATCATGGCTGCTCTGTCGGTGAGCTTTTTTCGGTCTAACGCGGAAGCCAGCTCTTGTGTGATTATTTCTTTTCGTCCACGTTTTTCTGGGCCAAGCCTAAGCACTGCAGTTGTAGAGCTAGGCCCGGCAGCCGGTTCATATTCATCATCACCTATGTCTTCTTCACCTATGTCTTCTTCACCTATGTCTTTTTCACCTATGTCTTCTTCACCTATGTCTTCTTCACCTATGTCTTCTTCACCTATGTCTTCTTCACCTATGTCTTCTTCACCTATGTCTTCTTCACCTATGTCTTCTTCACCTATGTCTTCTTCACCTATGTCTTCTTCACCTATGTCTTCTTCACCTATGTCTTCTTCACCTATGTCTTCTTCACCTATGTCTTCTTCACCTATGTCTTCTTCACCTATGTCTTCTTCACCTATGTCTTCTTCACCTATGTCTTCTTCACCTATGTCTTCTTCACCTATGTCTTCTTCACCTATGTCTTCTTCACCTATGTCTTCTTCACCTATGTCTTCTTCACCTATGTCTTCTTCACCTATGTCTTCTTCACCTATGTCTTCTTCACCTATGTCTTTTTCACTTGTGCCTGAACTATCTGGCAAGGCTTATGTTGCCGACGCTTCTTTTGCCTGGTTCTTCGCAGTTCGTCGTCTTTTTCTTTCCTGTTCTATTCTTTCCATTTGCTTTCCTTCCTTCCTTCGCAATGCTTCATCCACCGATAACATCAATCCACGACGTTCCTTTTCTCGCTGTGATATAAGAAACGGCCTTGCCTTGCTTGTGGCGGAGTGGCATCCTTGCCCGATTCCAGAAACAACAATTTTATCAATGGTTTGTGTGGCTGCTTCCGAATTGTTTCTTTTTCTCTCAATGAAGATATGCAAAGTAGGCGAGGGCCTGTGTGCTCGAAGGTAACTTGGATCCTCTTATGTCGTCTTCATATTTGTCAATAATGTAAACTCAATTAGTGGCACCTACAGCCTACCAGCCAACAGTCATCCATACCAGCACTAACATAATTGCCGGCGAGTTTATGAATAGTGAATATGTGGTCCATAGGCCAATGATCCATACCAACACAAGCGCAACTGCTGGCAAGTCTATGTATAATTAATATATGGTCTATGGGTCAATAACTACCGACATGTTTAGGTTTCAAAGTCGTTCAGCGACCCCTAAATAATAATATATTTTCAATTAAACTTTTACGCATTGCTTTTAGCCAAAGTGACAGCCTTCAGGTGGGCCAACCATGTATTTTTAGTTTAAAAAAACTGTTTAGCAAATTAGGACCACCCTAGTGTACACGTGCACGAACGTTTCCGTTTTGGCAACCAGGCGTTGCTAACTGGAATGCCTGCAATTTGCAAATTTTACATTTTTAACTGATTTGCTACCGGTGTAATTTCAGCAGTGTGGGTTAGCTTATCAAGGGATACCAAAACAAAACCTTCGAACAGGATAGGGTAGTTAGAGTTGAAATCACGTGACTCAGAGACGATGGCGGTAGATTGGGCACCCTGCACAGGATAATTAACACGCGCACTGGAGGGGGGGGGGGGCGAAATCCGCCCACCCCTCCGGTTTTTCGCAAATAACTGCAAATTTGACCGGTCGATATACCCGATTTTCGGTGTACCTGCTTAGAAATGAACGGCGCGTCGTTTAAAGCAAGAAAAATGGAAATCGGTAAAAAAATTCAAGTTAGGGGCCGCTAAAGTAAAAAAATGTTATAGCGCCAGATCACAAAAATCGGCGCTGATGCGCTTCCAGTATACTGACAAAAGGGAAGTGTTCTAGGCAACACTAGCGACTTGTTTGATGCATATTGATATGCTGTATAGTTTCAAGGTCATGTTAGGTCACCAAGGTCAAGTCAGGTCAAGTTCATGACAGGTTAATGGAACCAAACTTGATAAACTGGAATGTTGCCATAAATGCACTACTGGTTGTTATTTGTACTGTTTGTCATTGCGTTTCCATACTTTATTCATGTATTTCACTCCCTTCTTCACGAAGCCGATTGCTCCGAGCTGCCCGCCGGAGCAGTCGGGTGGGCGGCCGGTTCCGGTAACTGGAACAGGTAACTGACCTGATAAAGTGGTGCTATATAGGTGACCTGAGGTCAAATGTTGGGTCTAGCATCTGCATTGCATCATTAGTAATGTCCAAAACATCATTGATGCCCATTTTTGAGCATTTAAACACAATCACAGCGATCCATAACGATGATAAGCCAAGCCACGCAAAACCGGAAACGTTTGCCAATCTGACCTCATTTGACCTTGAAGATATTGACCTAAAGTCACGAATATTGCATACAATAGAGTTCACTGTCGTGCCCATCCACCCTGCGAATTTCGTTCCTCCAGCTTTACTAGGAGCCGAGATCTTAGGGGGGGGGGGGCGGAATCCGCCCCCCCCCCTCCAGTGCGCGTAATTCTCAGAGGCCCTCCAGGGCGCGTGTTAAGTTGGTCACTAATTATTTGATTTAAAAAATACGTAATGGGCCCCTTTTAAAAATAGTGGTTGAGACCCTTGAACAAAATGGGGGTAGCTGGGTCTCGTGTAAACCGTTCCCCCTAGCAGAAAACCTAGGTATGCCACCGATATATATATATATATATATTTTTTTTCTTCTTCTTCTTTTCCGCTCTGGGCTCGATCGCTTACCGCCGGACCGGAAAGAGGGGATTGGAGGTCAGACCGGAGGGGAGGTCTGATAGGCGATCACTCTTTCGAGACATGCCAATGGGCAGCCCGCTTGGGACTCAGAGCTGCACACTTTTTGGCAGTATAGGAGAGAATCGGCAGACCGGCTGTGGCAGTGAAAGGGTTTACTTGGCGATAATGGAACTATCGAACACAAACATTTATTTTCTTCATTTCTATTACACGATGATCAGCATGTGTATAATCCGTCCTAGTAGGTATAGATTTGAATTGAAACCAATTCTTTCGAAATAATTGCCAATACACCATTTCCCCACAATCGCGCTTCTGCCTTCTTATAATGAATCGGTTGACATTGAGAGCGAGACTTACTACGAAATGTACCTAGATATAAATAGCATTCGTTTTATTGTCCGTTTTTTTACAACATCTACTTGACCGGCCAGTCTATTCATGTCACACAGTCCCATTTGGAAGTCGGCTGGATCCACCGATGCGTATATTGATGTACATGTATATATGTTTGTGTATGTGGATATAGCCGTGCATATATCTAGTAACTTTTCGGTCAGATCTTCACGCATCGTCTGGATGGGGAGGGGGGAGGGTTCTTAAATATCCTGTCTAAATTCCGAACTAAGCATTGCACGAAAACCAGAGCGTACCATCGGAATGCCCTCGATGAATAGGACCCGAATATGGTATTCAGTTTTATTTTCATATAGTCTTGAAAATCAAACTGGTGGTTTATTAGGAAAAATCGATGCTTTCAACATTTGATATCTGCATATTATGCATGTTATGTCGTGAAATGCAACTTTGATACGATGCCATGGAAACTACAAATAAAACATAAGAACAACAGTCTCTAAATTGGCCCCACATGCATGTGTTAAGAAATCTTGAACTGGCACCAAACCCGGTTCCCGTTGTCTTCTGCTGTTTTTCATTACTCAACATTTTTCTCCGCTACTTTTTGTGAAGGTATTTAGTAAAGATAAAGATATTCTCTAATATGGTATCTCTAAAACAGCAAATATGCGGCAGATTTACCGCTTTTCGTTCATTTGGCGCCAGTAAACAAACAGTCGCATGTGTATCTGTATCTTATCGTCATTTATTTCAATTCGAATGTAGGTGTCGAATGTAGGCGTGTCGGTGTTGTTGCTCTTAACTTGTGTATCGTATGGCGTTCCATGATACTCAAAAGCCTCCGCTTTTAAGTAGGTGGTGCCATTTCGATTTCTTCAGAAAACGGCTACTTCCTTTGGGGTGCCAATACGGTTCCAGTCCTGTCTAATGTCACCTAGAGATCAAGATGAACTTGAATTTTCGTCTGTTTAGAAGACATTGCATTGACACAGTAGGCACTTCAAGAGACTTGATCTCTAAATATTTTTACACTGATATCAAGGGCGTTGGATAATGCCAATTTGCATGATGGTCTTCTATTTATGAAATTGTAAGGCTCAAATTCAGGGTCAAGGTGTGGGTAGGTAGTTCAAACAACTATGCTTTGATTTTTTCCTGCAAATTATTGGGGAGGCACAATACATGTGGCAATGTGCATTCAAAAATTGATTGAGGGCACACTTCATGGGATCCCATGTTAAAAGCTGAAATTATTGGTAACATTTTGGGGTGAAATTGCAGTTTGAGGTAATTTCTGATTTCTTGGAAATTCTTGTTAAATTCAATGTATATGGATATGCTGAGTATGATGTGACCACTCATTTCCTCTGCAAATGCATTCTTTTCAATTGGGAGGAAAAATAACACCCCAAAAGGGGCTTACAGTTGGGTAATATAGCATAAACATAATGTTCAAATAAAGAAAATGAGGAAAATATTAAGATAAAGGTAAAATGTAATTTTTTTTTTTTTTTTGTAATAGTATGCTTTCTGATGTGATGAAGATGATGTGATCACTCATTTTCACAGCAAATGATTACTTCTAAGTCAACAGCGGTTGATACAATTGATGACGTCATAGGCACAAGTCTGCGGCTTATAGCCCCAATGCTTTGAGAAGGAACTTTTGAATCTCGTGGCAGTGGAATTCGAGCAACAAAATTTTTAGAAAATAACCCTGCTGGGAACAGCACTGTGTTGTTGGAAAAATTATGAACTTGCATGAAGGCAAAATATGTAATGCTTGTTCCATGAATACCTTAAGGCACAATAATCCCAAATTATTTGTTGACAGGGAACATTGAGGGACACTCTAAAATACACAAACAACACCATATTTAAATGCCAACAAGTGTGCAGCCAAAGGGCTTTATTTTTGGAAATAAAACCCATCAATAGGATAGACTGCTTGGTGGTGTAGTGGTGGTGTCTCCCTCTTTGTATGTATATGAAAATATTTATTTAGGTCAATGGATCTTTTTTGATTATATGCTCTGTGGAATTGATGTCATTAGGTACCTGGGATTCTGCTAAATAGGGAGTGAGGGGGTGCATGGCTTTTATTCATTTTCCCCCAGCCAACACCAGATCTACTTTTATTTTGAAGGCCAATTTATGCCAGGCTCTGTTGTGGATGGGCCAAAATTTACCATGTGACAGTATGGTCTGCACAGCCAATGGCAAGGTCATTTCCAGCAGGACTCAGACTGGGATAACGGATGTTTGCACTGGTCTGCAGAGGGTGTAAGGCTCAGCTTACTGCAAATGCAAGGAATGCTACAGATGATTTGTCATTTCATTTTCTCAGGTGTCATGGCATGGTCAGTCAGTCAGGCAACCAATCAGACTGGAGAGGGGAGTGTGTGACAATGTACTCAGTAAATGAATGTGCAGCTTCCAGCATGCACTTCATGAAGTAAAGGTTGTTCAAGTGCTGATTGTATTATTTTGGGGTATCTTTTGGGTGTTGAGTGTGCCAGAACAAAGCATTTCTGGAAACAAATATAGGCATCTGGGAATATGTATCGCTTCATCTTTCATGTTGTAAATCAATTGGCAGGCAGCAAATGTGGCAACAGATGTGGACTGACTGGGCTGCACATTTTACACCTGCCTGTGAGTGGATTCCTTCTGCCTTTGCCCCTCTAGCAATTAGTGTGATTGTCCAAACAGCCCCTTTGCCCAAAGGTTTTAGTGCATTATACCTATAGGCTTGCATTGGAGTGTGTGGAAAGATGTGAAAGCATCCCAACTCTGCCTCAGGGACGAGTAGTTTAGGGGTAAGTTGCTCGTCTCACAATTGAAAGATTGTGGGTTCGAGTCTCGCCTGTCACTACTCTGCCCACGACCAATCGGCGTGAGAGATTGGCGATGCTACATGACTCAACGGTTGACGTGTCGTAAAACCAATAACCACCACCACCACCACCACCCAACTCTGCCTGAAGCATTTGTAGGAAAATCACCATCTTTGCCTACCACAATAGCAAGGAGTATTGTAGCTTGAATGTTGTGGATCCTACTAGTGATAAGATATGTGGTTTCCTCCGGACAAAAAATGTAGCTTATTGTACATCCAAGTAAAAGACCTTCTGATGAAGAAGCTTAACAAGTTGTATTTAATGTGGACTGATATCAGCACCAGGTTCATGAAATCTGGTGCTCAAAAAAGTTGGCAACCTAAGCTGCATTTTCTTCATTTGTATGGTGGTTATATGGCAACTAAAAATGTCATCAGCAATTCATTGCCTACGTTGCCATTCCCAATAAAAGGTTTTGCCAATGCTGGTAGCTGGGAAATCTGCTCTCAGCTCCAGATACCCTCTTCCACCCCTGATTATGAGCAAGGAAAAAGAGGCTAAAGTGGTGCCAGACAGCTGGCAGTACAGCATGCTTGCATGTTTGATCGTGTTTGATGTCGGGATACAATTCTCAGCACAGAGCTTCTCTTAGTGCATCTTTGTAGAGCCACTAAAAAGCAAGGAACACATCCTTAACCTTTGCTCCATGACCTTGGCTCAGTTAGTGTGTGGAAAGCAAATAACAGGTGAACCACAATCTTTCCAGAAATTATTTTGCTACTTCAATTAAATTGCTCACTTCACTCCAGCTTCCACCTTGCCCTTCAGTTGAGGCAGCTTAGCAATCAGCCATCCATTTACTTGCCATATGTCTCCATGTGACCTTGAAATCATGTACATATTCTTAGTGCTCTGACACATAGTTATGTCCATAGCAACCTTTTGATATGTCCTTGCAGAGACTGCAAGGAGCACAGATGTTCTGTTCATCCACTGCATGGCATGACATCATGAGACCATGTCTTCCTTCCCTTTTCGTTATGCACTAGGTGAGCTTTTCCTTGCTTTGTGGTTGGACAAAGCTGCTAGGTTAATGCAAGCCATTGGTTTGTGTCCAGACCAGGCCTGTTCCCTGGGTCATGTGGTGTTTCCAAATCTGGCATTGATGGGTCCTTGTCTTAAAAATGCTTGACCCCAGTGACCTCAGCTGGGCTGGGTGTCATAGGGAGCTTTGGTGTCTAGCTGCCTCTTGCTGACTGCCTGGCAGGTATTTCCTGGTTGAGAGGAGGGTGGTGGGGCTGCTGCTTCTGTGGCTGCCTGGCAGGTATTTCCTGGTTCAGAGGAGGGTGGTGGAGCTGCTGCTTCCATGACTGCCTGGCAGGTATTTCCTTGTTAAGAGGAGGGTGGTGGGGCTGCTGCTTCTGTGGCTGCCTGACAGGTATTTCCTTGTTAAGAGGAGGGTGGTGGGGCTGCTGCTTCTGTGGCTGCCTGGCAGGTATTTCCTTGTTAAGAGGAGGGTGGTGGGGCTGCTGCTTCTGTGGCTGCCTGGCAGGTATTTCCTTGTTAAGAGGAGGGTGGTGGGGCTGCTGCTTCCATGATTGCCTGGCAGGTATTTCCTTGTTAAGAGGAGGGTGGTGGGGTTGCTGTTTCTGTGGCTGCCTGGCAGGTATTCTGCTTCCAGTGGTCAGATGGGATCCATAAAAATCCAGTTTCTGGATCTGGAAAATTTTGACTATCTTCTCTATCTTGTCTTGGGAAGAATCATGATATGACTGGCATGCAGTTTGTCCATTGGGCTATCCTGTGATGTTCAGTCATGCCTGTCCTGGTTGAGGGACAAAATGGAGATCAGGATTCTCATTAGTGGAGTAAATTATGTTCTGCTTGGGGAAGGTGGCAGCTTCAGGGAGTGACTTCCCATTAGGCTGAATGAGTTTAAGGCCAAAAAAGTGAGGAGCAATCTATCTTAAATGCAAGGCTCTACCTTCAATGCCATGTCATGAGCAATTTGATGTGTTGATGTGTGTCTGTAGAGCTTTGGATTGTATGGCATATTGAGTTGGTAGATTGTGTTTATAGTGAGTGGGCATTATGGTGTTACATGCATCACACGGAGACGAAGGAAATGAGCCAAATTTTGCCAACATGGAAACAGGCTGCCATAGCCTTCACAAATTGGAATGTACTTTTTAAATATGAATTCCTCTTGCGTTTTTAGTCAATTTTCTTTCGAGTCAGTAGCTCAGTGTTTAAATTAAGCGTCTGGGAGAGCAAGAGCACAGGGTTCGATTCTCCGCGGCGCTCGCCCTCCCTCCCAGGGTGAGAGGCAGGCTATGCCGTATAGCCTCATCTCATCATCTGCTAACATCTTCCCATATTTCTTGCTTTAAAGGATGTCTTGATGGTTGCTGGAGTCCTATTAGAGGAACACTTATTGCAATCCTGCCTGGTTAGCTCAGTGGATAGAGCACTGACCTGCAGAGGTCTCCTCGTATCGGCACAACGGGATCGTGTCGCTTCACGTGGTCGCTATCAGCGCTGGACCAGCAAGCTGGCAACCAGTTCGCCAAGGTCGAGGGTGCAGGCACCAGGCGATCTTGCCCGCTATGTGGGTCGGTTATGCTTGTGCCACATAAAATTGTGCCACATAACTGGAATTTTCCGATCGGGAGGTGAGTTCATGGTCAATGTGGCAAGTTAGCATTTAGCACTGATGCTGTTTCTGTGAAGCATCTCCAGGAACAATTCGAACTACATTGCCCAATGCCAATATTGATAGGCCAATATGCCATTTAGTTGCAATTTTGCAGTTTAGTTGCAAACTGTTTCCAAGGAAACATGACATGCATGACACTGTTTAGTCTGTAGTACCTTAGGAATATCACCGGTTAGGTAGACAGATCTACCTACACAGACACTTAACTACTTGACTTTGGCATTATAAAGTTGAAATTGCATGCAAATTTACCTACCTCAAGCTGAATTTGATTGTGGCATGTCAACAAGTGAAAGGTAATGCAATAAAGCATGGCAACTAGGCAACTGTAATGACTGTTGCTTTATTTCAGGAGGATCTACTTTGGAAATTCTTTCCAATTCACACAGTTTTGATGAATGGTGTGTTAAACTCTTTAAATTTAGCACTCAAATTGTGTGCCAGGGTTGGTTAAAATGAATGTCCTACATATTCGCTATTCACAAGTCCTAATGTTGGTTGTCCTTTTATTCTGTGTGGCTTCGACGTATTTTCTTCTGGAACTGGAGAAGAATGATTTTCCTTCAAAGGTTTGTCTCTAAATAAACAAATGATGATGTGACAGCTATTGCAGAACTTGAAACATGTCTGTATTGGTCGGGGCACTTGCACCTCTCATGCACTGGTTGTTTGGGGTGTGTAATGCTTTAAATATATTATTAAATATGCTTTATTGCAATGTGTTATTGGCACGAATTCATCATATTGGCATCACGTGGTGTGATTGGAAAGCTGCTGTGGGTGCTAAGTTTGATTTTAAATCCATTTGATCCTGCATGCACGCATCCACCAACTGAGGGCTGTGACAGGTGGGACAGTCAACCGCCAACGTTTCGCCACCTGTCCCACCCCTAGCATAATATCGAGCAGCATTGCGGCTGCATTGCAGTGACGTCACCGCAACAGCCGATCTAATTGTAGCCGGCTGCGGGTGGGCAGCGGTGGGCGGCCGTGTTCGGGGTGGACTCGCGCGGCAACTATGAGCCGGAGCCGGGGCCGGAGCCGGCGGCGGGTCCAGAGCCGAGGCCAGGCGACGGCGGCCGGCCCCACCGACGTGGCCGCGCCGCTAGCCAGGCCAAGTATGGCATGGACATGGCCGTGTCGGACGAGGTGCCGCTCAACCGCATCCTGCCCGACACCCGCCACCCCGAGTGAGTGTCAGACACCCGCCACCCCGAGTGAGTGCCCGACACCCGCCACCCTGAGTGAGTGTCAGACGCCCACCACCCGAGTGAGTGTTGGACACCTGCCTCCCTGAGTGAGTGTTGGACACCTGCCACCCTGAGTGAGTGTCAGACGCCCGCCACCCCGAGTGAGTGTCCGACACCCGCCACCCCGAGTGAGTGTCAGACACCCGCCACCCCGAGTGAGTGCCCGACACCCGCCACCCTGAGTGAGTGTCAGACACCCACCACCCGAGTGAGTGTTTGACACCTGCCACCCTGAGTGAGTGTCAGACACCCGCCACCCCGAGTGAGTGTCAGACACCCACCACCCGAGTGAGTGTTGGACACCTGCCACCCTGAGTGAGTGTCAGACACCCGCCACCCAGAGTGACTGGTGGATAACTACCACCCTGGGCTAGTGCCATACGTTCGACACCCAAAGTGAGTGTCAGACGCTTGCCACCCAACTGACTGGTGGATACCTGCCACCCTGGGCTAGTGCCATACGTTCAACACCAAAAGCGAGCATCAGTGACCTATTGGGCTGGATATTCTGATTCAACATTGTGTAGTATTGCTATAAAAGCAACAAAACATGCTTTCAGATATATATTTGCCATGATACACAGATGCATGTTTCATATTTACTGAACTAGTATACCAAAAATAAACATAAATGCCTTTCTGTAAACACTAAGCCACCATGTAAAGTACAGCTTCAATATGTCATAATGCTGGTAAAATCAGCCGCCAAACTGATGTCACAGCGGTGAAATTATCCCTCGGCCTTAAGCCTATAATTTTTAGGTGCTGAAAAATCGGCCCGTCCACGTCTTTAGTTTTGGATATATCCACCACCCAGGGCAAGTGACGTGCATGACTGGATGGACCGCTGGACACTCGTCGTCACAATGACTGCCCCGCACTCGGCACCATCGCCAGCCATTCACCGGCTCGAGATGGGCGCCGCACTAGGCACCATCGCCAGCCACTCACCGGCTCGAGATGGGCCATCGCCAGCCACTCACCGGCTCGAGGTGGGCCATCGCCAGCCACTCACCGGCTCGAGGTGGGCCATCGCCAGCCACTCACCGGCTCGAGATGGGCCATCGTCAGCCACTCACTGGCTCGAGGTGGGCCATCGCCAGCCACTCGCTGGCTCGACTGATGGTCAAATTGATGAGAGTATTGGTCCTATCCGTACTCGTGGCTGGGGTGGGGCGACCCCACTTACGACACATATGGAATCATTGGTCCAATTGGGGATAGAATACAGTGTGTTTCAGTCCATTCCTGTTTTGTGTTGAAACTTTTGCAGACCAGGGGATATTGACCATGGTGACATTGTGATCTGTACCACCGTCTGATCGTATTCAAAGTGCACATAGTCTGGTCACCAATGACTTGAAACAGATATAATTCCATCCAATGTACTTACAAGTATGTCTCAGTAAGTCACTTTGGACGCGAGAAGGCGGTAGGCTAGCGCGTGTCGGGCGGTCGGCATTGGCTTCCCGGCTGAGTTGCCTGTTTATCGGCCAGATGTCAGCAATGGAACTACCCGGTCGCGCTGCCGGCCGCCTCCGTGGTGGTGGTGTTCCACAACGAGGGCCTGTCGGCGCTGCTGCGGACCGTGCAGAGCGTCATTGACCGCAGCCCCGTCCGACTGCTGCGCGAGCTGCTGCTGGTGGACGACTTCAGCGATACAGGTACTGGACTGCACTGTTGTGGTGTGAGGTTTGTGCGGCTGGCAGGATAGGTGACTACCAGGGTAGAGGCCAGCGTGGAGTCACCCGGGTATTGGCAAGGTGCTGAATTTCGCCTCATTGTACACGGGGTGATACGGGAGCGTTGTAGTTGCACTGGTGCGCCTGATACATGTGCGTTTTTCCTCGAATATGGTGAGAGCCGAATTTTCCGGATTTCGCCAAGAAGTCCGACCTTATATTGCATCCGGATTCGCCGGATTTCACATCACTCCAGAATCTGAATACCGACTAGTTCAAGGACAGAAAGTGGTGTGGCATATGCTTTCTTTCGTGAGCGTCTCCAGCACAAGGACGTTTGCACTGCCCGCACACGCATCCGTCTACACCGTGGAATTGAGTGATTAAAAACCCGCTATGCTTCATTGCAATGGGGCATGAGATCACTGACGTTATTGTCTCAGATTCTTTAAGCTGTCTTCTGGCTCTGAAGTCCTTTTATCCTCGTGATCCACTTTTACAGGATATCGCAATATATATATATGTATATATATATATATGTATATATGTATATATGTATATATGTATATATGTATATATATATATATATATATATATATATATATATATATATATATATATATATATATATATATATATATATATATATATAGAGTGAGAGAGAGAGAGAGAGATAGAGACAGAGACAGTGACGGAGAGAGACAGAGAGAGAGAGAGACGCAGCTATACCTAAGCACCCCTATCTCCTCAATGCAAACCACCGGAGACAGGGTAATTGGGAGTGGCGGCGCAGGGGCGGCTAGTGGCGGTTGCAGTTTCCTGTCCACATCCCTTAAGTCTCTGCTGTCTAACATCGAGGAAGCTGGTCCCAGGGCGTATAAGGGACGATTCACCGAAGAGGGAGTGTTGAGCTATCTAAGTGTTCAGAATGTCCATAGCATCATGTAGGAGGTGGTTATCGTTACCTATTGGTGAATCACAAAGACTTTAAGATGCAAAACAGAAAGGAAAAAATCTGCAAAACGGACGGCATTTAATATATATATATATATATATATATATATATATATATATATATATATATATGTATATGTATATATCTGTTCATGGACCGAGTACATCAGGACCTGGGATGGGCCTGGCAGCGGTCAGATCATCACCATGGTGAAAACGCACGACCGTCAGCGGTCAGTGCACCTCCTTCAAGGCTAGCTAGATGCGCTTTAAACACCTAGCACACCGGCTCCACATGATCAACAGCCAGCCACAGCGGCTCCCCATGATCAACAGCCTGCCGCAGCGCTCCCCATGACCAACAGCCGGCCGCAGCGGCTCCCCATGATCAACAGCCTGCCACAGCGGCTCCCCATGACCAACAGCCGGCCGCAGCACTCCCCATGATCAACAGCCTGCCACAGCGGCTCCCCATGACCAACAGCCGGCCGCAGCGCTCCCCATGATCAACAGCCAGCCACAGCGGCTCCCCATGATCAACAGCCTGCCGCAGCGCTCCCCATGACCAACAGCCGGCCGCAGCGGCTCCCCATGACCAACAGCCGGCCGCGGCACACTCAGCTGCCCGAGCGGCGGGATTGTTGGTGCTGGGCGCCGTGGTCGACGTGAGCATCACCTCTTCATGTGGTGTCTTCTCAGCCGGGTAGTTGCTCGACACTGCCAGCCGCCGGTGCAGGCTGGGTTGGCGGCCTGTGCAGGTGGTGGCGCCACCATCGCCGCCGATCTCGGATGGCTGTGGGACCGGCGAGTGACGCTGATCCCGGATCACAGCCGCGGCGCAGGTGGTGGCGCCACCATCGCCGCCGATCAGACGGATTCAGGGTTTCGGGGTTCATGCCTGCAATATATTTATATGTTGTTCTGTGTCGGTGGTGGTTCATGGTTCGTGCCTGCGATAGGTTTCCATGTTGGCCCGTGTCGGCGTGGGTTCAGTGTGCACGCCTGCGCCCAGAGTAATCTCATTTTCGTAGTGTTGAGCAGAATCCCACCGCAGTAGGGACACTCCGGTCTCGCACATTTCCGGTACAAAGAGAGACGGACCGAGGGAAGAGTGTCGCATGCAGCTCATAAGACGATGTACAGCGCAGGAGGCGGAGCTGGTGGCCGTATGTCCGACACGCACAGTTCCCTCCGACATCGCAGCTGGGTGTGCCTCTGGCCGAGGCGCTGCGCCGGTGGGACGACAAGGTGCGGCTGACGCGCTCCCCTCCCGCAGCCGACCTGGGCGCGCCTCTGGCCGAGGCGCTGCGCCGGTGGGACGACAAGGTGCGGCTGACGCGCTCCCCTCCCGCAGCCGACCTGGGCGCGCCTCTGGCCGAGGCGCTGCGCCGGTGGGGCGACAAGGTGCGGCTGCACCGTAACGAGGAGCGACAGGGCCTGATCGGCAGCCGCAGTCGCGGAGCCTCCCTGGCTGCCGGGCCGGTCATCGTCTTCCTCGACGCCCACTGCGAGGTCAACGTGAACTGGCTGCCGCCTCTGCTGGCGCCCATCGCCGCCGACAGGTCAGCAGGTCGGCTCACTGGATTTGACTGGCAGGTCAACGGACGCCATCGATGGGTCAACAGGTCAGGCTGGCGGGGTGGCAGGTCAGGCTGGCGGGATGGTATGTGAGGTGGACACTGGGCAGGTCAGACCATAAGACCGGTGCCTCGTGTGTGTGTATTTCATGTTGAGGCGTGGCGGTAATTGTCCAGGTCAGGCAGCAGTTGGGCAGCATGTGCGGGGTATGTCAGCATGTGCGGGGTATGTCAGCATGTGCGGGGTATGTCAGCATGTGCGGGGTATGTCAGCATGTGCAGGGTATGCAGCATGTGCAGCATGTGCATGATGCGGGGTATGGCAGCATGTGCGCATGTGCGGGGTATGTCAGCATGTGCGGGGTATGGCAGCATGTGCGGGGTATGTCAGCATGTAGCATGTGCGGGGTATGTCAGCATGTGCGGGGTATGTCAGCATGTGCGGGTATGTCAGCATGTGCGGGGTATGGCAGCATGGCAGCATGTGCGGGGTATGTCAGCATGTGCGGGGTATGTCAGCATGTGCGGGGTATGTCAGCATGTGCGGGGTATGTCAGCATGTGCGGGGTGCGGGGTATGTCAGCATGTAGCATGTGCGGGGTATGTCAGCATGTGCGGGGTATGTCAGCATGTGCGGGGTATATGTCAGCATGTGCGGGGTATGTGCGGGTATGTCAGCATGTGCGGGGTATGTCAGCATGTGCGGGGTATGTCAGCATGTGCGGGGTATGATCATGTGCGGGGTATGTCAGCATGTGCGGGGTATGCAGCATGTGCGGGGTATGCAGCATTGCGGGGTATGTCAGCATGTGCGGGGTATGTCAGCATGTGCGGGGTATGTCAGCATGTGCGGCAGCATGTGCGGGTATGTCAGCATGTGCGGGGTATGTCAGCATGTGCGGGGTATGTCAGCATGTGGGGGCATGTCAGCATGTGCGGGGTATGTCAGCATGTGCGGGGTATGTCAGCATGTGCGGGTATGTCAGCATGTGCGGGGTATGTCAGCATGTGCGGGGTATGCATGTGCGGGGTATGTCAGCATGTGCGGGGTATGTGCAGCATGTGCGGGGTATGTCAGCATGTGCGGGGTATGTCAGCATGTGCGGGGTATGTCAGCATGTGCGGGGTATGTCAGCATGTGCGGGGTATGTCAGCATGTGCGGGGTATGTCAGCATGTGCGGGGTATGTCAGCATGTGCGGGGTATGTCAGCATGTGCGGGGTATGTCAGCATGTGCGGGGTATGTCAGCATGTGCGGGGTATGTCAGCATGTGCGGGGTATGGCAGCATGTGCGGGGTATGGCAGCATGTGCGGGGTATGTCAGCATGTGCGGGGTATGTCAGCATGTGCGGGGTATGGCAGCATGTGCGGGGTATGTCAGCATATGCGGGGTATGTCAGCATGTGCGGGGTATGTCAGCATGTGCGGGGTATGTCAGCATGTGCGGGGTATGTCAGCATGTGCGGGGTATGTCAGCATGTGCGGGGTATGTCAGCATGTGCGGGGTATGTCAGCATGTCGGTGCCATATGTGCAGCAGGTGAATGATATTATGTTAGCCACTGAGAACAGCAGCTACACATGAACACTGCAGTTGACCGATACATCACTGATGTAAACAAATGTATGTCAGCGCCGGTTAGTGACAAAAATAGTGCCCCAGGCGATAACAGCCATCGCTAGTTCAGACCTGGCTGTTGCTACTTCCACTTATAGGTCCTAAGCGTTTTTATAGCTGTATTCATGAACCATCAAATTTGGTAGTGTTGCTTTGTTTCCTACTATATATTAATAGTTAGCTTATGATGGCCTGCTGTTTTTGCCTTTTTCATGTAGCTTATGCCCAGCCCTTCAATAATTATTGTACTTCTTCTATCACTTATATGGCGATGTGTGTAGTCCGTTTGTATTAAGCAGTGTACCATTGTATTTAGGCCATCTATCCGAATCGCAAGTGCAATTTTTTCCTGATGAAGTATGTATGAGCATCATGTATTTGCCATTTACCCTCTCATCACTATCCCATGACTACCTCAAATGGTTTGTGCTGCTCTATAGGTCTGATTGGAGGGTTGATTCATGAAGACATTGGTTCACCAGGATGCGATATAACTTCGGCCGTTTTTTTTATCCTGGTTGGTATGTGCTTTGTTGAAGTTAGCCCTGATCTCTCCGGTCTCCTGATTTTGCTACACTGTACCCCATTATATTTCTCTGTTTTCTGCGTGTAGCTGGTGACGTTTTCTCCCGCTGCTTAGTATTAGTTTGTTCTCGGTATTTCCCGAGCGTATTTATGCATATTTGTATGCGCGCTTGGCTGTTGCTTTTTGAGTTACTTGTCTCCGATGTGTTTCATCACATTAATCAGTCTCATAAGGTACGCGACCACTGTGGTGCTGGAAAAAAGGCTGCTGGTTTCGCAGCTGAGCGCACACGGAGCCCTTGACAAAGGTCGTGGCTCGGTGGGTGTGGGTGGGGTAGGGGGGGGGGGGGGGCTTTGAGCGAGTCATGCAGACCCGCGGTTGGAATTTCACTCGTCTGCCACATTCACCGTCTGCACTGACTGGTACCACAGGTGGACAGCATGCCCTACTGGCGGTCCCGTCTCCCTTGCTACTGTTTCACGCCATATTTTAATGCCCTCATGCTCAGGACCCGGCCTCATCGCTCCTGTTTCACGCCCGTCTTAACGTTCTGCTGAGGATCCAGCTCACCGTTCATGTTTCACGCCACATCTCAATGTTTCCTTGCTCAGAACCCGTCCACCCTTTCTACGCTACATCTCAATGTTTCCCCCCGGACCTGCCTCTATTTCCAGGACCCGTCCCACGCCACATCTCAATGTTTCACTCCCGCCCAGGACCTCGTTCCCCACGCCACATCTCAATGCTTCCCCGCCCAGGACCTGTTCCACACCACATCTCAATGTTTCCCTGCTCAGGACCCGTCCCACGCCACATCTCAATGTTTCACTGCTCAGGACCTGTTCCACACCACATCTCAATGTTTCCCTGCTCAGGACCCGTCCCACGCCACATCTCAATGTTTCCCCGCCCAGTACCTGTTCCACGCCACATCTCAATGTTTCACTGCTCAGGGCCTGTTCCACGCCACATCTCAATGCTTCCCCGCCCAGGACCTGTTCCACGCCACGTCTGAATGTTTCCCCGCTCAGGACCCGTTCCACGCCACATCTGAATGTTTCCCCGCTCAGGACCCGTTCCCGCTCGGGACTCAGTCTCACAGGTGGCCGCTCGGCAGGACCACTATGACAGTGCCGATCATTGACGTGATCGACCACACCACATTCGAGTACCGGACCGTCTACCGCGGCACCTCCCTCTTACGCGGCATCTTCGAGTGGGGCATGCTGTACAAGGAGACGCCCGTGCCGGCACGAGAGAGGGCACGTCACCAGCGCAACTCCGAACCGTACCGGTGAGCTAGCAGCAAGGGTGGCCAGGTCCAGCTGTACATCAGAGTAAAGTGGCTCGATTGGCTACATAGCCTGGTCGCGACCCAGTCGTGCAGGTATTACATCCGTAGATGCTTCGGCTAGTTAGTGTTGTAGTGCCGACGCGGTTGCAGTTTTTAGCTGTTGCGATGTGCTCTGCCGATTGGCGTGCATGATACTGTGGCCCTCTGACGGTTGCGTTGTGACTGACACGAGTGATGTGCCGAGGGCGGCGTGACGTGTGTGAAGTCTGTGTGATGGGTGTGACGTGTGTGCAGGCTGTATGACGTGTGTGAGACTGAGACCCCGTGACGGCTGCATTGTGACTGACACGAGTGATGTGCCGAGGGCGTCGTGACGTGTGTGAAGTCTGTGTGATGGGCGTGACGTGTGTGCAGGCCGTGTGACGTGTGTGAGACTGCGACCCCGTGACGGCTGCATTGTGACTGACACGAGTGACGTGCCCGGGGCGGCGTGACGTGTGTGCAGTTTGTGACGTGTGACGTGTGTGCAGTTTGTGACGTGTGACGTGTGTGATGGGTGTGACGGCCGCGGCTTCCTCGCCAGAGCACCCACACACGCTGGCGGCCTGTTTGCCATCGAACGCGACTACTTCCTGGATCTGGGCGGATACGATCCGGGCCTGCTCGTCTGGGGCGGCGAGAACTTCGAGCTGTCGTTCAAGGTGGGCGGGCGGCCAGCGCGCGCCACGCCTGGCCGTGCGCCGCGTGGCGATGGGGGTTATCTAGTCGGGTCTGTTCAGCCGGTCGTTCAGCCGATCGTTCGGCCGATCGTTCGGCCGGCACCGGCCAACTGGCGTCGCAGTGAATACCGAGGTGTCTCGCGGAAGTTGGCCGGCGCTGGCCGATCTCCAGGAAGGCGAATATGTGCCGCATGGTTTCCGCATAGTTTCTGATTGGATTGGATTGGGTTGGATTGGATTGGATTGATCTACCTGAATGTGTTCCAACGAATCATCCCCGCAGGTCGGAATATCATTGGTATTGATGGTGCCGATTGCGTTAAATGCGCATCGTCGTGCGATTATATTGTTTTGTTTTTAGTTTTGTTCAGCGTACATCCACTAACGTTGGATCATGTGAGCCATAGCCAGCCAATCGTAATTTATGGTGGCTTAAAAATGGTTATGCCAGCAGGCTCAGAATTGCGGTGACGTAAACTGGAAGAAAATAATATATGATGAAATAGTATAATGCTATCATTTTTCGCTTCATGATCTTTCATTACAGGCTATTTCTTTCCAATGAATAATTTATATGGGCACAATATTGGTGTCAATAACTATTGCTCACTGTCGCCCTTGCCCATTGTGTTTTTTTATTTCTAATAGTAGCTCGTTTCATTGATTCATGAGTGGGGTGTTCGATGCTCGGAGGCCTGAATAAGTGCAATTTGTGCACCAGAAGCGTCGAGAAGTAGCACGCAAGAACCACGCAATGATATAACTTATGTTGACCTATGGTTTTCGCTGGTTAAGTAAAGTTTATTTGCACTATTATATAATAATGCACGTACTAAATATGTTAGGATCCAAAATAATATGATATATCATATTACCATGACGTACAATAATCACTAAGTTAAGAATTAATAACATTCGGTTTTTGACGACTCTTACTCTGTTCGTGATGCCAGCAATGTACGAATCGGTAAGCCGTTGCAAAATTAAAGTGGGCGTCATTTTAGTGAGATGTATGCTTTGATGACCTATTTGTTGACGCTATTTTAGCCGGTGTGAACTGGCACGTGGAGGACGAAAACTATCCGGCTGTTCGCCGGCTGTAATACCGACGCTGTTTTGGAGTAATTCCACCACGCACCATAGCCATGTCCATGAGCGCCTCCCTCTGTGTATGTGTGCTGCAGATGTGGCAGTGCGACGGCAGCAACCCTCGGATTCCATGTTCATGAGCGTCGGTGTGTGTGTGCTGCTGTTGTGGCAGCAACCCGTGGGTCCATGGGCCTCTGCATGTGTGTTGCTGCAGATATGGCAGTGCGGCGGCAGCATCCTGTGGGTGCCGTGCTCCAGAGTGGGCCACGTCTACCGTTCGCACATGCCGTACAGCTTCGGTGCGCTGGCGCACCACCACAAGGGCCCGCTCATCCTGACGGTAAGTACATCGCCGGCCGACCATCGGTCTGTGCAGGGCGACTGACCGCTCAGCTACGGTCGGCCCGCCCGGCGTCCAGCTAGCTGACGTTTGGCGGCAGTGGTGGTATTGCGTGACGCTGGAGTGTGTGAAGGTTCTGACTTGTTTGTTATGGTTTAGATCTGAAGGATTACAGGTACAAAGTGGGCATTGTAAGACTATCAATGTGCATACGTTTACGATTCCCGTGATAAGGCTTTTGTCTTTTGAAGGTATTAACAATATATTATGATGATGTGAGAAGTGTCATCGATCTGACGACACCAGAGCCTCCATAGCTGTGCTTCCGATGATGGATGTGCGAGGTGTCGCGTTGGAGAGAAGGAATGGTGGTCTCGACTCATACAGTGCCCTGGTAGCTGAGCTGATATTCTCCGGTTCCACGACACGAATGCGGACGCAATGCTGCTACCGTCTTTTCTGCGACTACACGACTGTGAATGCGACGCGGCGTTGTTGCTACACGACAAAATGCGACTGCACCAGCTGTGGCGCGATGTTTCTGCTACAGCAAAAGCTTGACCGATTTTACCGCGACACGACACGACTGCGAATGCAAATACTGCGACGGTACATGTATGCTGCTGCACGATAAAACTGCTACGCGGCATCACTGTTACAGCAACAACTTTGATTGAATTCGTTGCGACACAACGGCGGCAAGTTCGGTGGGGTGGGTGGGGGGGGGGGGGGATTAACCTAAATCATTTAGCTCTCGCACAGTGCGGCAGAATTCCTTACCGCTTCCAGTACGGGGTGACAATTTAACCCACCGAACTGTTGTTGTAAGCCAGGTAATGATATATTGGTGAATCATAAGGAATTATATAGATATATATATATATATATATATATATATATATATATATATATATATATTTATATATATATATATATATATATATATATATATGTATGTATATATATAATATATATATATATATATATATATATATATAGTATATATATACGTATATATATATATATATATATATGTATATATAATCCTTTCAGAAAGGTGCATGGTGTACAGTTTTGCCAATAAACAACACGTCATGTCTTACTCAGTCTTCACATGTGCGTCTTTAGTAGTCATGCTTCAAAATTACGCACAACATTCATAATTCATAATGTTACCTGTCCGGGCCCAGCTCCAGCGATGCCACTACAGAGACTGGCACACCACCGCGTCGACACTGACGTAGATAATTTACCGCAATGATGCTGTAATTGCTACTTCGAAACCAATAGCTTTTAATCGTGGCGGGGAGGCGAGGTGGTGCTCACCCTGTAAGCGGGCGTGAGCAGTTTCCATGGTGTTGTTTTCTGGCCTCGATCTGTGCGGAACCATAGTGAAGCATTGCTAAGGAGATGCGTGAGGTGGTAAGCCGCCGTTGTGCAGTGTTGAACTGGTACGATGCCGTGGCTCACGTGGCCTGTGACTGTCGCGGAGTGGCGCACGGAGTGACGCACGGAGTGGCGCACGGAGTGGCGCACGGAGTGACGCACGGAGTGGCGCACGGAGTGGCGCACCGGACGCGACATGCCGGTGGTGCCACCGATGGCCACCGCCGGCGAGTCTGGCCGCCGGCTGGTGCTGCTGACCCACTGGACCAGCTGCGGTGGAGACGTCAGTCGACATGCGCTGGTACCCTCTCCGTTGGGTTCACCTGTGCCTGCATGCCATGGGTGCAAAGGCTGTCAATTTATTGGTGGGGCTCAATGCATGGAGGCAATAGGTGCTGCCAATTTGGGTGGTGAGGCCCATCCCACGGGGTCCCATGTTAAGAATGCAAAACGTCGGTGGGGCAAGACACGCATGGTGTGGGGTAGGCCCCACTATAATTATTAGGAACTCCATTCCTGTTACAACCATGTATGTACCCCTTCTGCTTCAGATGGGCTGTGTGCTGTACCTATGTAGGCACCCCTTCTGCGTGAGACGGGCCGTGTGCCTTACCCATGTAGGCAACCCTTCTGCATCAGGTGGGCTGTGTGCTGTACCTGCTTACCACTAACGAAGGGAGACACGCACCCCCCCCCCGTCAATGTCAATCCAAGTCAACTTATGTACTCGCTGAAAACTGTTGACATTTCGTCCTTTACAAAGACCTCTCGCCTAGAGCAAGTAGTATGCATGTTTGTGAAGCACTATCTGCTCGTGAAGTAAAAAAATGTAATACATTATCATATCAGCTACCATCAACTATCATGTGTCACTTTGGTTACGGTTACCACCCTACGCGATGCCTACATTTACAATTCCGGGCTCTTTATTCTTACATCACAAATAATGTTCACATAATACATCACAAAAATCGTTGCATCCCACTAAATAACACTAATTCTCATATATAATACAGTACATTAGTTGCTGGTCCACATCATCTGCAAACTCATGTCCTCAGGCACGCTGAAAACAGTCTCGTGATTTTCGCCAGTTGTTGCAGTATTCATTAAAAATGTAGTTGGAGCGAAAATACACGTATTCAAGCATTGAACACGACAATATACATTCACTTATGCTCCGCCTATTCCTTGTCCACCCATTCAGGCGCTAGTTGTGCAGCTTTCGCTTCTGTTGCAACGCCACATGGCACAAAGTGATAGGAGGAAGGTGACACAAAGCTGGTGCTGCAAGTTGCACTATGCCGCAATTGAGATGAACATTGAGAAAAAGACCTGACTGACTTGACCGAACATGACCCAACATGACCCAATCCGACCCAATCTGACCCAACCTGACCTGACTGATGTGACCTAACTAACCCGACCCGATCGTCATTCTTCTGAAACTTAAATACCTTTTCGTTGCAATATTTTTTTAAGTTACAATACCTTCTCGGTCACTCATTGTATATGCTTATTAATTCTTTATTTTTGATAACTCTAAAATGTGATCGGACTGTTTACTGTGGTGGTTTACGAAGCAGAGTAATGCGATGAGCTGACGCCATAACGTGAACCCTGGCGAACCTCCCGATCTGAAAAATTTCAGTGCTGAACTGAGGTTGAAAATTCATCCGGTATTTGAAATTGACCTTGAAAATTTGAATCGAGGCTTGAACGTGCAGCCAGCGCACCGATACGGCCGTCACGTGGGCGCGTCCCCCCCCCCTCATCGGGCCAGTGGCCACCTGACCCTACGGCCGTCACGTGGGCGCGTCCCCCCCTCATCGGGCCAGTGGCCACCTGACCCTACGGCCGTCACGTGGGCGCGTCACGTAGGCGCGTCCCCCCCGCCTCATCGGGCCAGTGGCCACCTGACCCTACGGCCGTCACGTGGGCGCGTCCCCCCCCTCCCCCTCATCGGGCCAGTGGCCACCTGACCCTACGGCCGTCACGTGGGCGCGTCCCCCCCCCCCTCATCGGGCCAGTGGCCACCTGACCCTACGGCCGTCACGTGGGCGCGTCCCCCCCCCCCCTCATCGGGCCAGTGGCCACCTGACCCTACGGCCGTCACGTGGGCGCGTCCCCCCCCTCATCGGGCCAGTGGTCACCTGACCCTACGGCCGTCACGTGGGCGCGTCCCCCCTCATCGGGCCAGTGGTCACCTGACCCTACGGCCGTCACGTGGGCGCGTCCCCGCCTCATCGGGCCAGTGGCCACCTGACCCTACGGCCGTCACGTGGGCGCGTCCCCCCCCTCATCGGGCCAGTGGCCACCTGACCCTACGGCCGTCACGTGGGCGCGTCCCCCCTCATCGGGCCAGTGGCCACCTGACCCTACGGCCGTCACGTAGGCGCGTCCCCCCCTCATCGGGCCAGTGGCCACCTGACCCTACGGCCGTCACGTGGGCGCGTCCCCCCCTCATCGGGCCAGTGGCCACCTGACCCTACGGCCGTCACGTGGGCGCGTCCCCCCTCATCGGGCCAGTGGCCACCTGACCCTACGGCCGTCACGTGGGCGCGTCCCCGCCTCATCGGGCCAGTGGCCACCTGACCCTACGGCCGTCACGTGGGCGCGTCCCCCCCCTCATCGGGCCAGTGGCCACCTGACCCTACGGCCGTCACGTGGGCGCGTCCCCGCCTCATCGGGCCAGTGGCCACCTGACCCTACGGCCGTCACGTGGGCGCGTCCCCCCCCTCATCGGGCCAGTGGCCACCTGACCCTACGGCCGTCACGTGGGCGCGTCCCCCCTCATCGGGCCAGTGGCCACCTGACCCTACGGCCGTCACGTGGGCGCGTCCCCGCCTCATCGGGCCAGTGGCCACCTGACCCTACGGCCGTCACGTGGGCGCGTCCCCCCCTCATCGGGCCAGTGGCCACCTGACCCTACGGCCGTCACGTGGGCGCGTCCCCCCTCATCGGGCCAGTGGCCACCTGACCCTACGGCCGTCACGTGGGCGCGTCCCCCCTCATCGGGCCAGTGGTCACCTGACCCTACGGCCGTCACGTGGGCGCGTCCCCCCTCATCGGGCCAGTGGCCACCTGACCCTACGGCCGTCACGTGGGCGCGTCCCCGCCTCATCGGGCCAGTGGCCACCTGACCCTACGGCCGTCACGTGGGCGCGTCCCCGCCCCTCTCATCGGGCCAGTGGCCACCTGACCCTACGGCCGTCACGTGGGCGTCCCCCCCTCATCGGGCCAGTGGCCACCTGACCCTACGGCCGTCACGCCCCCCTCCCTCATCGGGCCAGTGGCCACCTGACCCTACGGCCGTCACGTGGGCGCGTCCCCGCCTCATCGGGCCAGTGGCCACCTGACCCTACGGCCGTCACGTGGGCGCGTCCCCCCCCCCTCATCGGGCCAGTGGCCACCTGACCCTACGGCCGTCACGTGGGCGCGTCCCCGCCTCATCGGGCCAGTGGCCACCTGACCCTACGGCCGTCACGTGGGCGCGTCCCCGCCTCATCGGGCCAGTGGCCACCTGACCCTACGGCCGTCACGTGGGCGCGTCCCCGCCTCATCGGGCCAGTGGCCACCTGACCCTACGGCCGTCACGTAGGCGCGTCCCCCCCCCCCATCGGGCCAGTGGCCACCTGACCTTCCCAGCCGTATGTGGTATGTCACGTAAAACGACTCGAACCCTGTCTCGTCAGAATAGTGAGGACCAATGCAGGTCGACACTCCACCAACTGATCTATTGGAGAGGCTGTTTTCACCTGTCATCTCAATGTTTGATTTCAAGTCCCCCCTCAATCTGTGTTCCATTGCCAGTATCTGTGGCGGCACCTTTGGCGCCGACAGGGGCAATGGCGGTCTGTCCACAAGCTGTTTGCCGGAAGCCCGGTGTACCGGGTAGTGCACCATTGGTGCCGGCGGTGTGTCTGATGGTGCACCGATGTGCACGTAAACCATGGCTCCGGTCCAGGGATGAGGTCACCTAGAACCATTGGGGTGAATCATTCCTAGGCTGTCACAATCCTACCACCGAAGGGCATGATGGGCACTTTGAACAACAATTCCGGGAAGTTAATTGTTGTCGAATTATGTCCCCAGCCAATGCAACTCGAACAGCTAATTATTAGCGTGCTGTACCCTGTTGTCCTGGTATGTAGTTTATGCCGAATGTTTTATATTCACAATATATTTTTTTAGCTTTTGAGATATGTTTTGCGATATCTTATGTTTGTTTGTCTTATACCTATATTTCTAGTCCCACAGTATTTTGTATGCTATATTGGTACTATGTGATGTGATTTTCTCTAATGTGCAGAACGGCCTATACTGGTACTGACGTCATCAGGAGGTTTGCACCTGGAACACATGCATGACATGATCTGTCATAGTGTCAGCGCATGCGCCATTTGATGGCATCATAGCTTTCGAGAGTTTTATGTTCACGTCGCTCGCGATAGCCTAGTGATCAGCACCCCAGATGGATGATAAGCATTGACATTGGTAAGCGACGGGCTTGTTATCTCCATATGAACGGCGAAATGAGTAGCGCTATTTTAACCGGCGTCGGGCCGGCCGTCTCACCCGGCTGGCGTTTGTCAGGGATGGGCCGGGTTGGAATCGATGGACCCCTCTCGCAGTCGACTGCCGGTGCAGTTTCCGTGAACTCGACGGGTCTGCTGGCGCCAACAGACCTGTAGCAGCGTGCGGGCGAACGCCATTTGACGTCCTGGAGGCTCCGCAGGTCGGGCTCTGGCCAGCAGGCCAGGATTTCTCATCAGGGAAGTGCATCAGATCAAATATCGCCCAACATCCTGCCGTGAGTCAGAATTTCCGGCACATGTTGGGGATGACTCGCACCTCATGGTCTGCTGAGGGCGGGGCACGTCGTGCGGAACCACTTTCTCTGGGTGCGCCATTGGTCCAAAGGAACACCGCAGTTTGAACGAACGTCACGCATACCGTGGGCCAGGCGAACATCTTAACACCACGGTCTGGACGAACATCACGCACACCACGGTCTGGACGAACATCACGCACACCACGGGCTGGACGAACAGCAAGCACAGCAAATAGAGCTTCGTAACAGGAACACAGGTCAGCTGAGTGCTCCGCTGCGCGTTGTTACGGAAGGGTCGTGGGTTCCAGGCTGGCTGGCCGCACGAACCTTTAACTGTTCTGTGACGATTTGATCTGTGAGTGACTGAGCTGAGTGCACCGCACTATACCATCCGCCAAACCTTATCAGCTGAGACGCTGTACCTGTCAGCGGCGTACCATACTAGCTGAGTGCACCGCACTATACCATCCGCCAAACCTTATCAGCTGAGACGCTGTACCTGTCAGCGGCGTACCATACTAGCTGAGTGCTTCATGCCATGCCAGCCGCCATACCATACTAACTGAGTGCTTCATACCACGCCAGCCGCCACATCATACCAGCTGAGTGCTTCGTACCACGTCAGCCTCCATACCGTACTAGCTGAGTGCTTCATATCATGCCAACCGCCATACCTTACCAGATGAGAGCACCGTACCATACCAGCCACCGTACCATACCAGCTGAGTACTCATACCATGTCAGTCGCCATACCAAAGCAGATGAGTGCACCGTACCATATCATCCACTATAACATACCAGATGAGTGCACCGCACCATAGCATCCACCATGTCATACGAGATTAGTGCACCGTATCAGATGAGTGCTTCATACCATACCAGCCGCCATACCATACCAGGTGAGTGCACCGTACCATGCCAGCCGCCATACCATACGAGATAATTGCACCGTACCAGATGAGTGCACCGTACCATATCAGCCACCATACCATACGAGATGAATGCACCGTAAAACGACCCACCGAAGGATCTGGCCATTTCAAGTGGTTGTTTTTCCAATGCTACTAGGCTGTCCAGCCCCATGACCTCCCCAACTCAAAACGATGCGAATCGTGCCCCCACCCCAGCAAAAAGTCGAACACCTCCCCAAATGCACGGAGTACACCGGCTGTCCATGAATCGGAGTGTAACTAACGGCCGAACAACTCATATTGGGCGTTGCTCGTCACCTCGCTGCCATTTCGCCGACGTGAGAACGGCCTCCAGCCGCCGAGAGCTGGCCACTGGAACGTCATGTTTACCTGGCGGCTCCCGGCGGTAGTCGGCGTGCTGGTGTGCGACGGAAGTTGCCGCCGAGTTGGTGAGGCGTGCCATCGGTAATTAGTTGGTGGCGAGTTGGATAGGTTTTGCCGGCGGAGGCACGGCCACCGCCGGAGCGGCCGCCGCCCACTGCTGGTGTTCACCTTAAGTGCGCCACAATTGTCACGCGCTCGTAATCTTCACACGCACGCACGCACGCACGCACGCAAACACATAAGAATATGGCATAATCGTTATATTGTTATAACGTGGCCAAATTCACCTTGGTTTGGTCGTCGAGTATAATCAGAATGCAGCACGATCGGTAGAGAAACACGTAGGGGCAATTATTTCGTCTCGCAAAGTAGTAGGAAGATGAGATTGCCACTGTTCCATCGGGACAGCCTTTCGGATTCCGTTTAAATATAACGTTTTCTGGTATTTACACTTGTCGTTTGGATGAGTGGTAACATGAGGATGGTCCGACGGCATCGTATAGCACAGAAAGGGTTTCAGCTCTAACATGCAGCTAGTGGTGTCCACTGACTTTCGCTTGTTCTCTGTTTGAATGCGAGGTTGTGAGCGCCCCGTGAAGTCTATGCCCGTACGTGCCCGTAAGCTGCAATGTCTAAAGTCGCACTTCAGTAATTATATGAACAGCAGTGGATGGTGCTAAATTTACTACTACTGCATTTTTGGCAAGGGAATTATAATACGAAAAATGTTGTGTGATAGGAAAAATGTATTGGAACATAATAAGATAGGATATCGATTATTTCACTTTGTAGGAAGCATAAAGCATTTCTTAATGCTGGTCCTACAATTTCAGTTTTTGTGGTTTGGTTTCCCATGCCAAGCTATGTATATTGTTACAAAGTCTACTACTATTTCAGTAGATTTGTTTTCAAACTAGCCTATGACTAGACTGCATGGATTGTTTCGACCGGAGCTTTATCACACTGATACAGCGCGAAGTGGCAACAGTTGCCACATATGTAAGTCATTGTATCATCCACGTACAAATGAGAGCCCATTGCATCGCTACAACTAGCGTATCGCCATATCGAATATCGTCACATTCATTAGTAGACCCAGCCACCGGGTCTGAATGTGGACCAGTCGGTGTTCTGGTGAAAGCCGAAGAGCCCCAAGCGGCTTCACATGATCGCCTTTCTACATAAAAAATGCACATGAGCAATGGGACGTAGTGCACTCGAGGCCCCAGAAGAGCATTAAAACAGACTTGGCCTAACAATATCGGGCTAGTTTTCGAGAAAACCCTCAATCATGGTTCACGTGGTCGGCTGGGTGTGTCCTGGCATCTGCCACGGGTCACAGCGTACCGTCACGGTGTCGGGGCACGTGGTCGGCTGGGCATGCCCTGGCATCTGCCACGGGTCACAGCGTACCGTCACGGTGTCGGGGCACGTGGTCGGCTGGGCATGCCCTGGCATCTGCCACGGGTCACAGCGTACCGTCACGGTGTCGGGGCACGTGGTCGGCTAGGTATGTCCTGGCATCTGCCACGGGTCACAGCGTACAGAACTTGCAGCCGTCACGCTACCATCGCCGTTGCATCGGTCATACACCGTGGCAGTCCAGGGTACTGACATTGTTGCATCCGTCACAGCGTCTCATTTGTCACTCGTCACTCGTCACTTCACACCTTGAGGTAGCCCCCGGTGATAACTAGGCCGAAAAGCTGAAGTCGAAAATCAGATGACATGAGTGGTACTACCTGATTCCAGGGGCATATATAAGCCACTCTGGCTATAAAATTGTTTCATTGGTTTAAATAAAGTGCCCGCCATGAATAAATCACATTTGACGATCAGTTGGGAACACATGGGGCAGAAGGCCAGGAATGGCGTACGTCAAAATGGCTTTACAGTAGAAATGTATCCTGACCATATAACGCATTTATTTCTACTGATTGCGGAACCATTTCCTAACGCATCTAAAAGCAGGCATCTAAGGCATCTGAAATATCTGTGTTCAAGAAACAACCGTTTACTTAACGATTACGTTATAAGAATTTAATTTGGCGCGTGTGCGACATTGGCTGTAAATAGTCGGAAGCAAACAAACGCCGTACATTTGGCGAGGGGTCAGATTTTACTGCTCTCAGGCGGCGCTTTGCCGCGTGTTCTCAGTTATTTTCCTTTTTTTAATTTATTCACTTTTTCTATGGAACGCTTCAAAACTTTGGAGCAGAACGTACGCCGTACGGTCTGCACCAAGGTTGTGTACCAAGGTACCAAGGTTGTTTGTGATTACGGTCTGCACCAAGGTTGTCTAAGGAAATTTCACTTGGGGGGACCGGGGAGAGATATTTCGCACCCCGCTAGGCCTTGGAGCGGTCATTTTTAGGATGAGCCAAGGCATTGTTCACCTACCACGGGCGTCGGGCAGTATGGAATATTTCGATTTTTACGGCGGATACTTTGAACCTCCTGCGCCGAATTTATTTGCGTTATTGCCCCGAATTGAAAGTCGATCACCCTCCGCCCAAATTTAGCCGCGTTTCGCCGAAAATCAGCCTGTTCTTGCGACACGAGACCAGATTGGAAAAAATACGCGTTGCGGTGGATACCTATATCCGTCATAGTGGCGGCTGTGCAAATATTTCGACGTCGATATCCGCCGTAGTGGCCCTGTGCTGAAATCTCGTCGCAGGTATTCGCCGTGGCAGCTCTGCGCCGAAACTCGGCATAATGGAAATTGGCTGACCGCACCTCCGGTCGCCTGTTGCCGGTTGCCATTGAGCGGCAGACTTTGCGACTAAATGGTGGCGATCCTCCCCCCTCCCCTCCCGTCGCCAGTGTCCCGAGGAGAAGCTGATTCTCGGGGCAGTGTGGCTAAATTTCAGCGCTTAGAATGATCGAATTTCGGCGCAAGAGGTCCAACGTATCCGCCGTAAGATCTGGATAAGTTCCGCTCACTTTAAAGCCTGTTCCTTCATTTGTAATTACGAATGAAATGCGGCATAAATGAAATCAATGACAACGCATTGCCTTTTTTCAGAAAAATGTCTGAGAAACTTGGTGGCGCGCGAAGTAGCAAAGATGCGAGCCAGGGAGGCAGCAACATCAAGACCAGATCTGACGGGCCGTTCTACGATTTTGATGATGACTTCCCTCCGATTAAATACTTCAGCCCTGCCAACAAGCTGCCAACCTACAAAAGCGTGGTGGGGTTGCTGAGGTACAACCTTGAGGTGGAAGGGAAAGGAGCGGTGACCTCGAAGATGGGAGAGAGAGAGAGAGAGAGGTGGCCAAGCAGATATTCGCCAAGTGGTACCACGACACTGTACTGTAAGTCAGTTCATGCAATAGAAAGTCGGGCGGCAAAAGTTCATAGCCTGTATGTGAAGGGGAAACAGAGGCAGGCACAAGGGAGAAACAACGAGGCCGACTTTCAGTTGTTTATGAAGTTGTTTGACAAGAAAGATCAGCTCTTCGATGTCTACGCTGACAAGGCAACCAGGAGGAACAAATGTCGGGAGGAGTGGGGGCTGAAGATGACGGACAGAGATGTCAAGTACTACGAGGATCAGAAGGGCTGCAGGACTGTGACAACCGGTGCGACCCTGTCTTCTACCACATCTGGCTGAAGAATCAGAGACTGCAGGAAGCTCATGATCAGTATAAGAAAGACAAGGCAGAGCAGTTCAGGTACAAGTCTCTGGATGCCGTGAAGAAGGTGCTTCAAGAGAATGGCGATATTGTCAGTCCCAGCAGTGACAGTGGTGAGGATACCCCAGAGGAACAGGAGGACACTATGCTGGATGAAGCAGAGGGAGAAGTTGAGGTGGAGTCAGAGCCTCCCAAGAAGAAAAAGAAAACATACCAGCAAACCGAAGCCTCATGCCACGCTCCTCTTCCTGAAAAGTTCGTGCACATAAAGGAGTCGGAGAGAAAGGTGAAAGACAGCTTCTACAGAGCATGCGGAAATCTCTCTGGCCTCGGTCTGTCAATTCCTGAAGCTGCTGGAGCCGTGGTGGTCGTTGCCAACACCATGTTTGGAATGAACTGGAAAATGGCCAATGAGAATGAAAACACATTTGATGCAGACACCGCCCCCACAGACAGAAACATCAGGACCTCCCTCCAGCTGCAGGAGGTGGAGGGGATGGCCAGGGAGGTAGAGGAGGTCATGAAGGGGAAGCAGGAGGGCAGGACCATCACTCATGCCTCGGACAGCACCAGCAAGGAAACGGTCGGGCAGTTCATTGTCCAGGGACTGCACGTGGGCCAGAGCTGTCCTCTGCCCATTCCAATCCTTCCAATCTACGGAGAAAAGGCTGAGGATGTCGCCATGCAGGTCGACATGGGCATGGAGATCATGGCGGTGTGCAAGGGCATGACATCTGCGGAGTTGTACAAGGAGGTGGACACGCATATGGCCGACAGTACTGAACACAACAAGCGGATTGCCTCACTGATGGCAGAGATGCACAATCTGGAGACCAAAGCGGGCCAAATATTTTGCGGCACACACACCACCCTGGGATTCGCTGCTGGAATGAACAAGGTCATGAGGTTGGTGGAGTCAGACATGAAGACGGAGCAAGTAGTGAAGGGTTTTATGGTGGATCTAGACTATGACTCCAAGAACTCCAGTCTGGCAGGGCAGGCTCTCGATATTATCCTGCGTGTGGTCGCTCCAGAATACAGTCACAAACCATGGAACCGGAACAAAGAGTACACGGTCTTCCTGAAGGAGAGGGACCTGGAGGGGAACTTGTTCTGCTACAAGGACGCCAGGTTTGGCTGTCTGTCCAAGGCCGCGGCCATCGCCATCTACAACTTCGACAACATCAGCGACTTCCTGGAGCAGTTCCCGGACAACAACAACAAACTGGCCTGTCTGGTCAGGGAGGTCATGGACTTGCCTTACCTGAAGGCTGTCCTGGTGGTGTGGGCCACCCTCGGCCTGCACCTGGTGGAGCCCTTTTACGCCATCACTATCCAGGAGGGGGCCACCCACAGCAGCCTCACCGCGTTCTACAAGGGACTCTACAGCAGCATGGCGAGACCTGTGGACATGGAGTTCTTCAGCTGTGTCAGGCCCATGCTGGATGGGGTGGGGCAGGACCTGTTCACCGGCGTCAAGGAGAACTACGGCCAGGAGGTGGTGGAGGCCGTGGTCGGCATGGTAGTGCAGCACAGGGAGGAGGTGATCAAGCTGGCAAACCTCACCATAGCAGAGCTGAGGGTTGTGCTGGCCAGACAGCGAAGGGATTATGGCATAGATCAGGAAGCCTTCCCTCCTCCGTTTCCCATCCGGGAGCAGGCAGTCAACATAGATGACACTCCAGTCCATAACATTGGAATGGAGAGGATCTGTGGTAAGGTGGACCACAGGCTGGAGAAGCTCAAGAACCTGAACGCAGTGAGCAGGTCCATCATACTCCAGAAGACCCAGGCCCTGAGAGAAGGCAAGCCGGACAACTTCCGAAGCTACAAGAAGGGGATGGAGGATGTCAAGGAACTGAAGCTGATGTGGAGCGAGAAGATGAAGAGGAATCTGATGAGAAGCAGGAGCTAGCCAAGAGGAAGGAAGAGAGGAGGCTGGACATCCTGGACTTCCTCAAGTCCAAGGGGGGACCTTTCACTGACGCCAGTGAAGTCGATACGTATCTGGCCAGGGAGGATCTGGAGGACAAGGAGAAGCTGAAGAGGATGAAGTCCGAGATGCTGTTTGCCAGGGACAGCTCCACCCTCCTCCCCAAGATCCATCCTCTCTTCAAGGTACAAATCACCGTTCCTGAGACAGGGAAGAGAAGACAGAAGACCGCTGCTGAGTACGGCGAGGCGCTGATGTCACTGCTGGGGAAGAGGAGCAACAGGGCGACGATCCAGTACACCAGCTTCCAGGGGACCCTGGAGAAGATAGTGAGGGGGAGGGGACGTGAGGAGGATGGCCAGAAACTAAGTGTATGACAACCTCTGTATGTCCGTTTGTTACTTTTGTGTAGATACATTGTTCTGGATCCGTCGTTTGTGTGCAGCCGTGGTAGGTGCTGGCCGGCAGATGGGCGGAAAATCTAAATTCGCGATACCTGAATGGCGGGACCTTTTTTCTCTGCTAGAACCCAGCGGTTAGGCTCAAATGGCTTATATATGTTGGGGGCATAAGCCAAGTTTACTCACGTCTCTTAATTTTACCCTTCCAATTTACCACCGGGGGCTACTTGAGGCCAGTGTGGACCAGACCTGGCCACTACCCCTGCCTGATGGCAGGTGACGATGGTCGCTCAGTCACTCGTCACTTCACACCTTGAGGCCGGTGTGGACCAGACCTAGCCACTACCCCTGCCTGATGGCAGGTGACGATGGTCGCTCAGTCACTTCACACCTTGAGGCCGGTGTGGACCAGACCTGGCCACTACCCCTGCCTGATGGCAGGTGACGATGGTCGCTCAGTCACGCGTCACTTCACACCTTGAGGCCGGTGTGGATCAGACCTGGCCACTAACCCTGCCTGATGGCAGGTGACGATGGTCGCCTGGATGGTCGGGTCACAGGGTGAACAGCGCACCGATGGCAGTGATAAATCGCCAGACGACTTCCCTCTATTCAGGTGCGTCCATCGCTCTTCGCACTTGGCCCTCTCGTTTATTTATTCCAGCTGTCGGAATTCCTTCACTTCAGCGAGTAGAGGACAACCTTTTGTATCGGTCTGTTGTGCGCTGAGTGTTGAGGAGCGGAGAGGTGCCGGCTCGCTGCACCTAGGCGCAGGTCGTGCCCGGCGAGTCGTGCGCGGACTTGTGACTGCTGGTACAGACGGTCGGGCGCGGACTGGTGACTGCTGGTACAGACGGCCGTCCAGGCCGTCCACAGCGGCCGATGGCACGCCCAAAGGTCCCTAGTTCGAGGTCGCCCGACTGCTGGGCTTCAGACTAAGCCGCTGCCAACCGACATTGGTAGGTGGGAACAATTTAACACAGCGGATGGACCGTGAATAACATCGAGCGCATCAGACCCGTCGAAAATACACACCTCACGCTGCTGAGCGATGACTGGCTGTCGCCTTTCTCTGGCGTATTGGGTAGACAATTGCTACGCCAGTGCCATGTTGCGGCCCCTGTATTTATTTCAGCTGTGTCATAATTGTGCCGATATGTGCCAGTGTGTGCCATCGGCAGGCGATTGTGCTCCGACACGGAGCAGCGTGTCGCCATCGGAACCGAAACGACGCTGCAATTCCAGTCAGATAACGGCAGTTGGTGCGTGCGCCAGAGCAGTGAAGCGTACCTATTGGGAGCTCCGAGAGATGGCTTCCTGGCAATTTCGGGTGGAACAATTTAGTTGCGCCAAATTACTGCTCGGCCGTTCGTTTGTCTGTGCACGTGTGACGACAAGTCGGTATGTCGGGCAGTCAGTCAGTCAGTCAGTCAACCAGTCGTTCAGTCAGTCCGTCAGTCAATTGGTCACTCAGCCAGCCAGCCAGCCAGTCAGTCAGTCAGTCAGTCCGACAGGCTGTCTGTCTCTGTCTGTTTGTCTCTGTCTGTCTGTCTCTGTCTGTCTGTCTGTCTGTCTGTCTGTCTGTCTGTCTGTCTGTCTGTCTGTCTGTCTGTCTGTCTGTCTGTCTGTCTGTCTGTCTGTCTGTCTGTCTGTCTGTCTGTCTGTCTGTCTGTCTGTCTGTCTGTCTGTCTGTCTGTCTGTCTGTCTGTCTGTCTCTGTCTCTGTCTCTGTCTCTGTCTCTGTCTCTGTCTCTGTCTCTGTCTCTGTCTCTGTCTCTGTCTCTGTCTCTGTCTCTGTCTCTGTCTCTGTCTCTGTCTCTGTCTCTGTCTCTGTCTCTGTCTCTGTCTCTGTCTCTGTCTCTGTCTCTGTCTCTGTCTCTGTCTCTGTCTCTGTCTCTGTCTCTGTCTCTGTCTCTGTCTCTGTCTCTGTCTCTGTCTCTGTCTCTGTCTCTGTCTCTGTCTCTGTCTCTGTCTCTGTCTCTGTCTCTGTCTCTGTCTCTGTCTCTGTCTCTGTCTCTGTCTCTGTCTCTGTCTCTGTCTCTGTCTCTGTCTTGAAATGCTGCTCCACCACGGCATCGTCAGTCCTGGTCAGCCACGTGCCGAACCTTTGGCTGCACGTCTGACACTCAGCTGCGGACGTACAGCTGACACCCAGCCGTGCCCCTGCAGAACTACAAACGGGTGGTGGAGACGTGGTTCGACGAGCGGCACAAGGCCTTCTTCTACGCGCGCGAGCCGTTGGCGCGCTACCTGGACCACGGCGACATCTCGGCTCAGCTGGAGCTGCGTCGCCGGCGCAACTGCTCCACCTTCCAGTGGTACATGGACAACGTGGCGTACGACTTGCTGAACACCTTCCCAGAGCTGCCACCCAATCTGTATTGGGGAGAGGTGAGGCCTGCTGGGGCAGGCAAGGCTGCCCGGACGATATGTGGGTGCTGTTCGGGTACGTCAGCTTGTACCGAGGAAGGCGAACACGCTTGGCACAGGTCAGGGTACACTGGGCGAAAATGAACGCTGATGAAACAGGTTAGGGCACCCTGAGTGAATGGGAACGCTGATGGAACGGATATGGGTGCCCTGGCTGAAAGGGAACGCTGATGGAACAGGTTAGGGTGCCCTGAGTGAATGGAACGTTGATGGAACAGGTTAGGGTGCCCTGAGTGAATGGAACGTTGATGGAACAGGTTAGGGTGCCCTGAGTGAATGGAACGCTGATGGAACAGGTCAGGGTGCCCTGAGTGAATGGAACGTTGATGGAACAGGTCAGGGTGCCCTGAGTGAATGGAACGTTGATGGAACAGGTTAGGAAGCCCTGAGTGAATGGAACGCTGACGGAACAGGTTGGGGTGCCCTGAGTTAAAGGGAACGCTGCTGAATCAGGATATGGTACCCGGAGTAAAGGGAATGCTGTTGGAACAGGTCAGGGTGCCCTGAGTGAAAGGAAACGCTGATGAAACAGTTTGGGGTGCCCTGTGGTGATGTGGGAACTACGAAGGCGGACTAGAGTGCGGTGGAGAAAGATGAGTGCTGCTGGAGGAGATGAGCACGTCTGGGTGTATTGTTCGGACAGATCGGCATACTATAGAGACAGGTCATTACTGCTACATTATATTAGTATGTCCTGAATGGAGATGAAATCTACTCGAACAGGTTAGGTTGCTGTGTGATGTGGCTGTGATGTTGTGGAGGGAGATGGGCGCCGCTGGACAGGTTAGGATTTTCCGGGGTAGGTTATGGTATTCTTGGGAAATCTGAGCACAGGTGTGACAAGATATGGTGCACTGGAGCGTCCTGGAAAGAAATGTGAGCTGTGACGGTTGGGATGCCATTAGGAGAGGCGCCGAGATAACAGGGACTGGTGTAGGCTACGGTGTCCTGGAGAAATGTGAGCTGTGACGGTTATGATGCTATGGGGAAAGACGCTGAGATAGCAGGGAAGGGTAGGCTACGGTGTCCTGGAGAAATATGAGCTGTGACGGTTAGGGTGCCATGGGGAGAGGTGCTGAGATAACAGGGACTGGGGTAGGCTACGGTGTTCTGGAGAAATGTGAGCTGTGACGGTTTAGATGCCATGGGGTGAGGCGCTGAGATAACAGGGACTGGGGTAGGCTACGGTGTTCTGGAGAAATGTGAACTGTGACTGTTGGAATGTCATGAGAGAGGCGCTGATATAACGGCGCTGTGCAGAGGTGTGCCGTTGGGTGGATATCACCCGTCGGAAGCTGTGAGTAGGGAGGTTCGTATGCATTGTATCTGGGAAGAATTACACCGAAGTAAATGTCAGCAGATCAGCCCCACTTTCTCGTGGCTGAGTCCCGACACTGGTCTTCCGCCGCCCCGCCAGCTAACATTCTGATGTCACTCTCCGTCCGCCAGCTGGCGCACCTAACGTCCGGGCTGTGTGTGGACACCCTGGGCCGGGCACCGCCGGCCGCGCTGGCCATGACCTCGTGTCACGGCCAGGGCCGACACCAGCTGCTGCGACTCAACTCGGCCGGCCAGCTGGGCGCCGGCGAGCGGTGCGTCGTGAAGATGGCCCCAGGCCGGGGGGAGCCGCTGCTGTCCGTCTGCAGAAGCGGCACCGTCGGCGGCAGCTGGCGCTACGACCTGGTGAGGGACGAGGAGGCGGAAAGGTACAGAGAGGGAGAGAGAGAGAGATAGAGAGAGATAGAGAGAGATAGAGAGAGATAGAGAGAGATAGAGAGAGAGATAGAGATAGAGAGAGATAGAGAGAGAGAGAGAGAGAGAGAGAGATAGAGAGATAGAGAGATAAGAGATAAATAAATATAAATAATATATATATAAATATAATATATATATATATATATATATATATATATATATATATATATATATATATATATATATATATATATATAATATATATATATATATATATATATATATATATATATATATATATATATATAATATATATAAAAAAAAGAGAGAGAGAGAGAGAGAGAGAGAGAGAGAGAGAGAGAGAGAGAGAGAGAGAGAGAGAGAGAGAGAGAGAGAGAGAGAGAGAGAGAAGAGAGAGAGAGAAAAAAAAGAGAAGAAAGAGAAAAGAAGAAAAAGAGAAAAGAAAGAAGAAGAGAGAGAGAGAGAGAGAGAGAGCGAGCGAGACAGACGGAGACAGACGGATCAGGACAGGAGGTACGAAGGGAAGGGAAAATGCGGTATGGGGAGACAGAAGGGTGGGGGGGGGGGGGACATGCGCGGAAGGAGAGAAGGGACAGACAAAATACAGCGATGGAAAGACGGAGAGCAGTGTACCGTAGACATACAAAGACGGAGATCAGTACGACGTGGACATACAAAGCAGGAGGTCAGTGCAACGTAGACATACAATGATGGAGATCGGTGCGGCGTAGACATACAAAGACAATAAGTGTAAAATGGTTCATTTTGCAGTATCGTCCTCATGTATTGTTGAGGTGATTAATGTGCTGCAAGTTTGGGAATTGTGGATTGATGTTAATTGTAATTTATATAAAAATTGTGGTTTTGCCGACAACTTAGTTGAGGTTGTATATACCATATGATCTTCGATTGAAACAAATCCAGTAGAAAGAAACAAGATGGGAAATCGGACCGGGCACGACATCCGATGGTCCACCCTGGTGCTGGAGTCAGCCAGGGGAGACAAATTCCAGGTCCCGGAGCAGCCCGGCCGCAGCTTCACTGCCGGCTCGTTCTACAATCATGGGCGCTAAATGACCAAACCTGGTCGATGCGCCCTAAAACTCAAATAACCAACCAACTAACCAATCATTCTACAGTCTTGGAGACTGCGCCCCTATCCAGCCCGCAGCAGCCGGACCGCAACTTCACTGCCAGCTCATACGGCCTTCCTGAGGTTGCCTCCTTGAGGGGACTTTGGTGCAATGGTGGTCCCGCCAGCTCATTCTGAAGCCTCTGAAGTGCCCCTCCAATGGTGTTCCGTATGAACTAAGCCGAACTTTAAAAGCGTCTAAATAGTGTCAAGCCTTTTAGATCAGATAGAGATGTTTTAGCTGATTTCTCCTTCCCCGCTGACATTCAGCGATTGGATGTCGGATAATCGGACATGCCCTCAGATTCGGATGCAAATGTGAGAAAAGGCCTGCGTCATTTCGCGTACTCTAGCCGGAAGTGGAAGCTCTACCACGGTCCGGCGGTAGGGCTTGCAAAACAATGAGGACACCTTGGCTGGAGATATCAGTGTACCTCCCGTCGAAAGTCATTATCTATATGCGCTTAGTTGCTGTCCCTGAAAAGTCGAAGGGCCAGGGGCCGCAACCCTCCCAGGAGTAATTTACCAATTAATATGGATTACGTGTATGATGCTCTACATTGTTGCATGGTGATTTGGCCTCATTCTTCTAGAGCGATTTATTTTATGTCGGCTAGATCTGTGTGAAAACAGGTAGGGAAGAAAAGAGAGCACGCTCTCCGCTTGTTGAATATGCATGTTTTGTTTCGCTGTCGGATTCGGTATCATAAAAGGCAATCTATGAGTTTGTTTCATGCTCCTACGTTATTTGGATCTGAAGTTATCGACTATTAGTCACTTTTGACCCCACACTGACCCCGCCTTCTTGACCCCTCGCTGCGATCTATTCTGGAATTCGATAAACCGCTCCGACTCATGTTGTCTTTCCTAAGTGCCTCCGCTGCCAAAACCGTTTTCTCTGACACTATGTGAGCATGTCTGAGTATGCATGAGCTGTTTCTACTCCACAACTATGTATTACTCTGTGGTAATCACTGTGATATTGTTTTCATCGCGTGTGGTCTGACCTGACCGCTTGGGATTTCATCTACTGCATGCGATCACTTCTTGCCGCCTGTGACCTGCCCTGATCGCCCCGACCTCTTGCGACTTGTGGCTTTTCTAGACCACCTGTGGCCTCTCTTGACTTCCTGACCTATGACCTATTCGCCGTTCAACCTGCCACTAGATGGCAGTGCAAACATTTAAAGATGGCGGCTCTGTGAAGGATAAATAATGCGCGTACCGTATTGCGTGATACTGTCTGAGCTTGCTTCAGAGTAATACAGATGGATTCTACCATACCGAAGGTATCAATTGTGCAAATCTCAGAGTATATCGGCGATAAAAAGCGTTGTGCCATCAAGGGCGAAGCTGTGCTAGATGCAGGACACATACTTTCTTGTGGTACGACTGGGAAATAACCAGGCAATGTTATGGTGGAGGCACTGCATAAAATCCAGCCACCTATGCGAGAAGCCCCATGAGCTGCATGCTGTGGTGGAGTTTGGGATATTCTGGGTTCAGTGCTCATGCAAGGCTGGCCTCTCAGAAAGCTGCAAGCATTGCATTATCCTGCTAGTTTACCTAAACAGGTGAGGGAAGTGAATGGTTGAGTGATGGTTAGGATTGGCAGAACTGTGTACAGATCTAATATGGAAATGACAAAGTAGCATTAGCAGGGCATAAAACTAGACTAACATTTGGGATAAAAATTAAAATGAATTATGTTCAAACAATTCACAAACATTTCTAAAAATGTGAAAATTAATATTGAAGTAACCAAACCTAGCCTAATCTCCTTTGCTTTATGGTGGAAAAACATGGGATGGAATTATATTGTATCCAAACTAAGCTTCATGAACAACATATTTCGGAGGACATCTGGACTGTTGATTTAATTGGTTGATTTGAATGGACAAGCTCCTATATATTTGGTGCCATCAGACTTCAGCCGCAATTATTATGTTACAAATAGCTGATTCAACCACATTGCTTTCATGGGTCTGTGCTCCGAATGCTAAGATATTCAATTATTGGTGTTAAATTGATGGCACCAAATATACAGGAGCCTGTCAATTCAAATCAACCAATTCAGTGAAGAGTCCAGATGTTCTCTGAAATATGTTGTTAATGAAATTTAGTTTGGATACAAGATAAACCCATCCCATGTTTTTCCACCATGAAGCAAAGGAGATCAGGCTATGTTTGTTACTTCTATTTTAATTTTCCCATTTTTTGTAATGTTTGCGAATTGTTTGAAAATAATTAATTTACATTTTTTCTCCCAAATGTTGTCCATTATTAGTTTTAAAAAAGTAAGTTTGTGCTTTCAGGTATTTTATAAATTCTTCGACTTTCTTTTTTCAATGCAATGTTTTTGGATGTGGTCAACATGATGTGACCATCCATTTCCTGTGAAAATGCTTACTTTTCAGTTTGCAGGCAAAATAACTCCAAAAAGGACTTTGAATTAGGTAACATAGCATGCAAATTTATTTAAGAAAATAATATAAATGCAATGTAACCTAACCGAACCAAGCCTAACTTAACCTCCCATATAAGGGAAACAAAATTGGGAAAAATGGAAACATACTAAACCTTTTCCCACAATTTTTCAAATTAGAAACCAAACAACCAAACCTGTTTTTTTTTAAAGAAAGAAATTTATTTTTTATCTTTCAATACAAATATAATTTTTCCAAACTAAAAAACATGACCTAGCCTAACCTAAGCAACCTACCCTTTGTTTGCTTCATGCAGGTAAATGTGTGGAAAACTTGTCTTGTTAATACGATGAAGCACAATGATACCTTTAATAAAGCCATCATGCCCTTTCTTCAGTATATATTCTCCCACTGACCCTTTTTTATATCATTGCCTTTACCAACTGAAAAGTATCCATCTGAACCGGAAATGAGTGGTAACATTATTTTAGTCATTTTAAGAAGTGTGTTCTTACAATTTTTTTTTCTTGAAATGCCCTATCTGAATTAAAATACAAGTATCTGAAATATTTTTCACATTTTTCTCGTCTCTTAAAATGAGCTTGAAAGTGCATACAAATTATGATGGTAGATACCAGTGTTGTGTGACCACTAGGAGGTCAATCAAAATTTTGATGTTGCATGGCATTGATTCTTTCGGTTGGTGTTGACAGCAATACCAAAAGTACATGAGCCTCCAGCCCCATCATCATGGGTTAGCTTATAGGTGTACTTTTTTTTAGTTCATTACAGGTGTTCTCCTGCAGAGCAGCTCCAGCATTGGGCTGGCTAATCGAAACCTACCTTCCAGCCCGACTGCAAATCATGGAAGACAGTTTCTGAAAATATCCGAGAATGGGTTGGGTGCCCTGCCCAGATATATATTTTTGTTTTTCAATAACAATATAAATTTGAATTATTTTGCACACCCTTGTTCTTGTGCTGCATATTGTGTGTAGGTAGTTCCTAATCACAACACTGTTGTCATCTGAAAAAAATACATGCTGCCATGTTGCATGTGCAGTCACTGGTTGTGTATTGTGAAAATTATATTGATATTTACCCTGCGTTTTGAACTAAATTTCACCCTTATATGGATTGACACTGTTAATTTTCCACTGGGAACTTAGGCAGAAAAGTATGGGAATCTGGATGAGATATCAGTGATGCAGAGTGGCCAGATACATGTGCAAATTGGAGTGTAATAAAGCAACAGTCAGCAGTGTGCAAATATATTGTATTCATGCCACTCTGGCTTGCTTGCATTCTTGTTTCCAAATTGTTTTTGGTGGCGCGCCAGATTTGTCACACTTATCCCACACACAGTAGTTCAACGTGCCTGCCGATAGGTGGCAACTCTTTCGCCTTGAGCGGTCAATAGCCTCTCCCGACAGCGCCTGACTTTTCATGACCTCCTGTGACTTCTTGTGACCTATGATCCACCCTGACGGTCCGTGCTCTCTGCCGACTGCCGGCAGAAGTCGCAGGCCATGCACCACGGGACGTCTGGACAATGTTTGTCGCTGGAGGCTGCCTCCCGCCGGCTGCTGCTGGATGACTGCGACCCAGCTGACGACTCTCAGCGCTGGCTCTGGCGCACTGTCACCCCCCGCTGGGCCCAGCAGTGATCACCAGTACCCTGTGGCGCACCGTTACCCCCCCCGCTGGGCCCAGCAGTGATCACCAGCACCCTGTGGCGCACCGTTACCCCCCGCTGGGCCCAGCAGTGATCACCAGCATCCAATATCATCCAATAGAGTGGGGCTTTCAAGAGTCCCAGACGCGGCGATGGTGGATCTGTCGGCCGTACGGCGAGGATTCACGTGGACTCTCTCAAGCATTGAAGGCCTGTCCAGGGGTCGGTCCAGCGGTATGGCCCGACTGGACCCTGCGGCAGTAGGCAGCACCCTCTGATGACCGTGGCGGCACGACCCCGCGCCGGCTGGGGCCGTCGGCCATTCCTGCCGGTCGTCTGACCAGAGCTGCCGCCACCGGAATGGCGTTCAGCCACGGCTAGAGCCCACGCGCTCAATGGTGTGCATTCCTGGGGGCTGTGAGGCTGTTCTGTGTTCAGTCTCCGTCGGCGGGTATCGTGGCCCGTATCGTGGCTCGCATCGTGTTGTATCGTAACTCTCATCGTGGCTCGCATCGTGTTGCATCGTGGCTCGCTGCGCCGTTCCGCGCTGTTTGTGCGCCAGCTGTTTGTGCGCCAGCTGTTCTGTTTGTGTTGTGTGGTGCGTCCGCCCAGCTGTGGCGGCGTGAAGGAGGACGCCCGACGACCCGGTCATTGCTTCTGTCGCGCCACCAACTGCGGGCTCGATTCTCGGTCGAGCTCCGTCTTCTCAAGGCGTCAGACTCCAGAGCCAGCCGGGTGTCTGGGATCGGCGGGGAGGCACCACCCGGCCAGTTGGGGAGCCATCACCCTGCCAGTTGTGGAGCCATCACCGGCCAGTTGTCGAGGGCCATCACCGGCCAGTTGTCGAGGGCCATCACCGGCCAGTTGTCAGGGGTTATCACCCGGCCAGTTGTCGTGGAACCATCGCCCAGCCAGTTGTCGGGGGCCATCACCGGCCAGTTGTCAGGGGCCATCACCAGCCAGTTGTCAGGGAGCCATCGCCCGGCCAGTTGTCGGGGTCATCACCCGGCCAGTTGTCGGGAAGCCATCGCCCGGCCAGTTGTCGGGGAGCCATCACCCTGCCAGTTGTCGGGGAGCCATCACCGGCCAGTTGTCAGGGGCCATCACCGGCCAGTTGTCAGGGGCCATCACCGGCCAGTTGTCAGGGGCCATTACCGGCCAGTTGTCAGGGGCCATCGCCCAGCCAGTTGTCTGGGAGCCATCGCCCAGCCAGTTGTCGGGGAGCCATCACCCGGCCAGTTGTCGGGGTCATCACCCGGCCAGTTGTCGGGGGCCATCACCGGCCAGTTGTCAGGAGCCATCGCCCAGCCAGTTGTCGGGGTCATCACCCGGCCAGTTGTCGGGAACATCGCCCAGCCAGTTGTCGGGGTCATACCGGTCAGTTGTCGGGGAGCCATCACCGGCCAGTTGTCAGGGGCCATCACCGGCCAGTTGTCAGGGGCCATCACCGGCCAGTTGTCAGGGGCCATTACCGGCCAGTTGTCAGGGAGCCATCGCCCAGCCAGTTGTCGGGGGCCATCGCCCGGCCAGTTGTCGTGGAGCCATCACTCTGCCAGTTGTCGGGGAGCCATCACCGGCCAGTTGTCGGGGGGCCATCACCGGCCAGTTGTCAGGGGCCATCGCCCAGCCAGTTGTCGGGGATACCGGCCAGTTCGAACCATCCAGCCAGTTGTCGGGGAGCCATCACCCGGCCAGTTGTCGGGGGGCCATCACCGGCCAGTTGTCAGGGGCCATCGCCCAGCCAGTTGTCTGGGAGCCATCGCCCAGCCAGTTGTCGGGGTCATCACCCGGCCAGTTGGGGAGCCATCACCCGGCCAGTTGTCATGGGCCATCGCCCAGCCAGTTGTCGGGGGCCATCACCCGGCCAGTTGTCGGGGGCCATCACCCGGCCAGTTGTCGGGGGCCATCACCCGGCCAGTTGTCGGGGAGCCATCACCCGGCCAGTTGTCGGGGTCATCACCCGGCCAGTTGGGGGGCCATCACCCGGCCAGTTGTCGGGGGCCATCACCGGCCAGTTGTCGGGGAGCCATCACCCGGCCAGTTGTCGGGGAGCCATCACCGGCCAGTTGTCGGGGAGCCATCACCCGGCCAGTTGGGGAGCCATCACCCGGCCAGTTGTCGGGGGCCATCACCGGCCAGTTGTCGGGGAGCCATCACCCGGCCAGTTGTCGGGGGCCATCACCCGGCCAGTTGTCGGGGAGCCATCGCCCGGCCAGTTGTCGGGGTCATCACCCGGCCAGTTGGGGAGCCATCACCCAGCCAGTTGTCGGAGGCATACGGCCAGTGGGGACGGCCAGTTGTCGGGGATAGGCCAGTTGTTGGGATGCCGGCCAGTTGTCGGGGATACAGCCAGTTGTGGACCATCGCCGGCCAGTTGAGGCATCACCGGCCAGTCGGGGAGCCATCACCCGGCCAGTTGGGAGCCATCACCCAGCCAGTTGTCGGAGGCCATCACCCGGCCAGTTGGGGCCATCACCCGGCCAGTTGTCGGGGGCAACCCGGCCAGTTGTTGGGAGCCATCACCGGCCAGTTGTCGGGGGCCATCACCCAGCCAGTTGTCGGGGAGCCATCACCGGCCAGTTGTCGGGGGCCATCACCCAGCCAGTTGTCGGAGGCCATCACCCGGCCAGTTGTCGGAGGCCATCACCCGGCCAGTTGGGGAGCCATCACCCAGCCAGTTGTCGGAGGCCATCACCCGGCCAGTTGGGAGCCATCACCCGGCCAGTTGTCGGGGCCATCACCCAGCCAGTTGTCGGAGGCCATCACCCGGCCAGTTGTCGGAGGCCATCACCCGGCCAGTTGGGGAGCCATCATCCAGCCAGTTGTCGGGGTCATCACCCGGCCAGTTGGGGAGCCATCACCCGGCCAGTTGTCGGGGAGCCATCACCCAGCCAGTTGTCGGGGGCCATCACCGGCCAGTTGTCGGGGGCCATCACCCAGCCAGTTGTCGGGGAGCCATCGCCCGGCCAGTTGTCAGGGGCCATCACCCGGCCAGTTGGGGAGCCATCACTCGGCCAGTTGTCGGGGGCCATCGCCCAGCCAGTTGGGGAGCCATCGCCCGGCCAGTTGGGGAGCCATCATTCGGCCAGTTGTCAGGGGCCATCGCCCAGCCAGTTGGGGAGCCATCGCCCGGCCAGTTGGGGAGCCATCATTCGGCCAGTTGTCAGGGGCCATCACCCGGCCAGTTGGGAGCCATCACCCGGCCAGTTGGGGAGCCATCACTCGGCCAGTTGTCAGGGGCCATCACCCGACCAGTTGGGGGCCATCGCCCGGCCAGTTGTCGGGGTCATCACCCGGCCAGTGGAGTCACCCGGCCAGTTGTCGGGGCCATCACCGGCCAGTTGTCGGGGAGCCATCACCCGGCCAGTTGGGGAGCCATCACTCGGCCAGTTGTCAGGGGCCATCACCCGACCAGTTGCGCCGATGCTCGGCTGTCAGCTCATCTGCTGATTATGTGGGAGACGGTACCGCTGCCTGTCGCGCCTTGCTTGGCTTGCGTTTGTGCGCTGCTGTATTTATACTGTGTTGTGTTTTTGGTCGGTTCATGGAAGCTTTACTTGGGCTGAGTGCTGGTGTCAGCTCGGCCCGCTGTGATATCTCTGTGCCTGTTTAGATTCAGGGCGGCGGCGCCGCAGAGTGGATGGTAATGGGCCGTTATGGGCGATGGTGGATGTTATTTGGTGGGCCGGGTCAGTGCTGTGTTCGGGGCGTTGGTGGACTCGCACCAGCATCCCGTGCTGGACAGTTGTCTGCCGCGCTGATGTGGCTGGCTGCCACAGCCCTTTGATGTTAGTTTGGTTGCAGACCGTGTGCATATCAGTCCAGCTCGGGTACCTTCAGATGGCCGGTTGAGCCCCGTTTGCTGTTTGCCGCCTCAGATCTGTGCGGTATAGGGTTTGGGAACCTGCGCTGGGACTCTCCCAGTCTGCTTCAACAGTCAATATGGCGGTGATGCTGGATAATTGCGTGTAAAACTGATACACCATCTTATCAGTGTAGGTACAAATAACTTAGTAGCTCAGTAATGTCACAGCTCAGGACAATCCAAGCTTGGTATTACACGGCACCAATATGAAATCGACGTATCATAGTTTGCTCATTTCGAATGTTATTTATTTCAGCATGCTGTAGTATACTAGTTTTCAGTATGCTTACGCTAGTGTGTGATGTTGAACACTCCAGTTCATGATATGAGCACCTGGAGTCTCGTTTGCGTGTTTGCGATCGTTTTTGTTCCGTGTGATTTCAGTGCAACGTGCCTTAATCGTGCGAATTGTGACTATTAAATACAAAATGTGAAGGTATGTTGACATGCTCAACCGGAATGGACGGTGATAAATGCTGCACGATTCCCTGCGAAGGTACGAGGTGACCCGAAAGCGGTCGCGAAATGGGTGGAATGGGCGCCAAATGACCATGTTGTCGGCGCGCCCTTAAGCCCAAATAATCAATCAATCAATCAATCGAAATGGGTGGAGACGGGGTGTGGGCTTCTTTTTTAAATGAGTGGCATGGGCAAACTGTGAAAGCAAAGGAGTGATGAGCCAGCACTTCTAAATGGTTTCATCAATTGACCACGACGGAAATATTCGCACAATCTTATTGCTAATGTCTTAATCGCTTATTGATTGTGCTAAACCATGCGAATATGAACAAGTATATTGGAGTTGCAGCCAGGGATAATCCAGGGAGAGATGTCAGTTGTTCGTGCGGCCTTCCGTGCGATAATTGTGATGAAAGAGAGACGATTGTGTTCATGTACAGCCGAAAGACCTCTGGTCTATACGGCCTATTCGTGTATGCCTAAGCTTCCGTAGAATGAGCGACTTGGCCGCGCCTTTGTTCGTGCTTAACACTTTCAGTGATCCAGGCCTCCCCGCGCCTGGAGGCCAGAACTCTGATAGTCTCGGCACCATGCGACGCACGTTTAGGTTGCCGAAGGCTTGTTTGAACTTTACGATTGGAGGAAGTGTTCTAGTGATGTTTTAGCCATGCAGTTTGCGAAATACACTGACGAAGTTGACTCACTCTGGGTACTTCAACACATAAGGGGTAGTTGAGTTCATTTGGTGGTGTGGGGAATGTGAGATAAATTTGTAACTTGAATGGCAATGCAGTGAACATGAGACTAAATGTACGCACTTACATTTACCGTTTAAAAAGTATTCGGCTAGGCCAGGATACATTTTTAGCACCTACTATGAGAATCTCACAACTCCGTTACAACTGCCGTGCCACAAAACCTAATAATACTTTCGATGACAGCATTCAGGCACGGATCCGGGGGAGGGGGTGTGGGGGCGGAAGGGGGTGATCGCCTCCTCCACATGCTGCCGCTTTGGCGTTCCCTTCCCATTGGTAATTTCCTGGAGGTGTGCCCAACGAGAACACAGGCATGTTGACGAAATTGTATCACTAAATGTCGTCCTTGAGGTTTTCAAATTCCAGTTGATCCCACCTGGTGTCAGTAATCTTCCCCGGGAGCAAAGCTATTCCACAAAAAGTATAAGTTTAAATCATTTCCAGGCTCAAAAAAGGGTTTCAGTGCTGGGCTTGGGTCGCCACAGGCCCACGCCCCGGACCCCGCTCAGAACAAACCAAAGGCGACGCCCTACTGACTCGCATTCTGCTGCCTCTGAGATCCTGCCACGCCACTTAATGTTCGCCCCCTTAGATAATTCGTGGAACCGCAGCTGCCAATTCCCGGACCTAATTGTGCCTGAAGACATATTCGCAAAGGCGCATGACAAAATTTGGTTCTTCGATGTTATCATGCTTTTACCTTCTCCAAGGCGGCGTTTTGTCCCGTGGCAAATTTTTGAAAAGAATACTCATATTGCATCAATTCCAGGCTCGAAGAAAGCTCCAGTACGAACTTCACGTGGGGCTTGCACTGGATGGGTGAACCTTCCTCCCATCCCACAATTACAAAATGACACAAACAATTATTTTTGTTTTTTTAATATAGCAATTATATTTTTTTACACAAACAATTACACAGACAATTATTTTTGATAAACCCAGTGTGTCATTCTTTCAACCTCAAATTATGTGGTCTCCTCGAGATCCCCCCACCCAGTTGCCAAATTTTGGATCCGAGTCTGACAACCTACATGCATTGTATGCCAAGGGGATCCAGGAATTTTGTTCTGGCGAAGGAAGCACTTGTCTGGAGGGGCGCCATTTCTCGTTCTGCAGGAGCGCCTTTTCTCCTCCGAATTCGCCATCGGCTGCAAAAATTCGGCAAGTGGGAGGGAGAGGGGGTTCAATCGAGCGTCCTGGAGGAGAACGCGTCTTAGTGGGAGAGGGCGTTAAGTAGGGCATAAAGTGACACCCCATTCATGTGCGTCACCTTATGAAGTTGGAGGCCAAATGGTCTTTTTGATGGCCAAAGTTTCCCAGAAAACCATTTGTACCTAATGTACGCCCAGGTTATATGGCCAATTTACGCGCTAATGTACGCCAAGGTTATATGGCCAATTTACGCGTGTACGCCCAGGTCATATGGCCAATTTACGCGTTAATGTACGCCCAGGTTATATGGCCAATTTACGCGTTAATGTACGCCCAGATTATATGGCCAATTTACGCGTTAATGTACGCCCAGGTTATATGGCCAATTTACGCGTTGATGTACGCCCAGGTTATATGACCAATTTACGCGTTAATGTAGGCGCCGCCCATGTTATATGCTAATGCAATGTACGGCCGCATAGATTCAATGGCTAAGATTCAGCCTGGTTCGGGGAGGGGCAAATCGATTATTGAGGGTGCCAGTGCCGCCCGTAGCATACACAAAGTGACACCGCCCCTCCCCCCCCCCTTCCCCCCACTTGCCCCACCCCTCCTCTCGATTCCGTCGGTGTTGCATGTACACTAATAACGCAACGTATTACTTTCGATGTTGTGTAATCGTGCACCCGGTACACATACAGAGTTGTGAAATACGGTGTTACCGAGTTGTGACACGCTCGTAAAGGTGCTAAAAGTACGCCCTGACACGGGTGTCACTTTATATACGCTAAGGAACCCTAGCCCTTTCAATCATTTATTTGGCCCCCCAATCAGACCGAAGCTTAACCATTTGGCATATGGGTGTACACTATGGGCATATGGGCGTACGCTGGATAAAAATGGCGTTCGGGATAGCTTTGGTTGACGAAAAGGTCATTCACTCTCTTCCAATCAATGTGACAAAGTGACACCCAGGACTCCTGGCTTAGCTGAGTGAGCTTTTTCCGTCAGAGGTGACTGGCCCTTCATGCATGTTCGAGGTTGCGTGGCTGTGGAAATAACAAAGGTTATATTCCCGTAACTGACAGACAGTACCATTTGACTATGCTGATCTTTCGACACTTTTCGTCGCCCCTTGATACAATGGGGCTTGATCCTGGTTGTACAAGCTCGCGATTAATTGCAACACCGCCCTACCTTTCACTGCAAGGCGGTTGGTACGTTATCAATGTGTTGGTGCAATGTATGCGATAGGGTCAAACAATCTCAACGTTATAGGCCGTCTCTCTTCGTGAGATAACTCGACATGGGTGGCTGGTCATCGCTTCGACCTCGACATCGATTTCTGACTCAAATCTCGACAGGTTGCAATCTGGCTGGTTGTGATGTGGCTGGAAGATAGGACCATCTTCCTAGTTATGATGTGGCTGTTAGGTCTGGTGCCTATCTTGCTGGTTGTGATGTGGCTGGTAAGTCTGGTGACTGGCTTGTTGGTTGTCATGTGGCCGGTGGCTATGATGACTGCATCGACAACTAGCTGGGGATTCAGTTTTGTCACGGGCTGGTGCCCAGTATGCTTCATTACGAGGCGGTACAGACAGCCAGCTGTGAGTTACCCGCCAGCGCGTCGCCACTCGTCAGCGCCTCCATTCAGCATGTGTCTGCACCTGGTCGCAGTCTGCCAGCGGTGGCTCGTCTGTCACGTGCAGCATGTACAACTCGGATCCTCTGGTGGGTCTACCCGCGACGGTGAGACGTGTACAGACTCGTCCACTGTCTACCGACTTCTCCGCTGGCTCGTGAGACGACCATCCGTTTGTCCGATACATGTGGTGACCACTGCTTGTCCGGTACGTCTGATGACCGCGGTGTGCCGGGTACGTCTAATGATAGCTGCGTGCCGGGTACGTCTGGTGACCACCGCTTGTCCGGTATGTCCGATGACCGCTGCGTGTCCATTACACTGTAATATAAAAAAAAAGAAGTTTGCTCACCATATGTATTTCGCCACCTCAAGGGGTAGTGGAGAGCACCTGGTGAAATGGGGCAAACGGAAGAACCCTGTAACTTCGACTAGACAGCCCTTTGAGCATGAGTCTACAGCCCGATGCACTGTGAAAAGTTCATTCGGCATGCTGGGGCGCACTTTAGCACCTGTTTCGGGTATGTCACCATTGTGACTGCACCGTGTTAAATTACAGCTGGATGACGCTCTCGGTAACACGGCAATGCATGCACGCTGTAATAACGCAACCTAGTACTTACACTCGCCGTGGTGTAATTCTACACTCTATGGAGGTACATAAGTGCTGTGCAGCACAGCATAATCAAGCGATTACATGAAGATAAAGGGAGATGAAGGTGTTTAAAAGTGTACCTGACATAGCCGAGTTAGCCTGTTTTTGCAGTAGAAATAAATTATCACGATTGCCTGCAGTGCTAAAGCTATTGATTTCAACATTCATTGGTAAGGGCTCGCACCTATAGGGGGTCATAGGCCATGTTAGAATTTGTAATCAAGGAGGACCGCAGGATATAGGGGAGCGGAGGGGAGAGCTTGCCTCTCCAGAGGCGAAAACCTGCACCGTGCGGGCCTAAAATTGCAGGCTACTGCAAGTATGCACTCGGTACAAGTATAGAGTTGACAGCTGCTGTGTAAAAGTATGCACCCGACACAAGCACAGAGTTGACAGCTGCTGTGTAACAAGTATGTACCCAATACAAGTACAGAGTTGACAGCTGCTGTGTAACAAGTATGTACCCGACACAGTTACAGAGTTGACAGCAGCTGTGTAACAAGTATGTACCCAATACAAGTACAGAGTTGACAGCAGCTGTGTAACAAGTATGCACCCGACACAATTACAGAGTTGATAGCTGCTGTGTAACAAGTATGTACCCGACACAATTACAGAGTTGACAGCTGCTGTGTAACAAGTATGTACCTAATACAAGTACAGAATTGACAACAGCTGTGTAACAAGTATGCACCCGACACAATTACAGAGTTGACAGCTGCTGTGGAACAAGTATGCACCCAACACAATTACAGATTTGACAGCAGCTGTGTAACAAGTATGTACCCGATGCAATTACAGAGTTGACAGCTACTGTGTAACAAGTATGCACCTGACACAATTACAGAGTTGACAGCTGCTGTGTAACAAGTATGCACCCGACACAATTACAAAGTTGACAGCTGCTGTGTAACAAGTATGCACCCGACACAATTACAGGGTTGACAGCTGCTGTGTAACAAGTATGCACCCGACACAAGCACAGAGGTGACAGCTGCTGTGTAACAAGTATGCACCCAACACAATTACAGAGTTGACAGCTGCCGTGTAACAAGTATGTACCCAATTGACAGAGTTGATGTACCAATTACAATTACATACCCAATTGATGTACCAATTACAATGTACCCAATTGTACAGAGCTGCTGTGTAACAAGTATGCACCCAACACAATTACAGAGTTGACAGCTGCCGTGTAACAAGTATGTACCCAATACAAGCACAGAGTTGACAGCTGCTGTGTAACAAGTATGTACCCGACACAATTACAGAGTTGACAGCTGCCGTGTAACAAGTATGTACCCAATACAAGTACAGAGTTGACAGCTGCTGTGTAACAAGTATGTACCCAATACAAGTACAGAGTTGACAGCTGCTGTGTAACAAGTATGTACCCAACACAATTACAGAGTTGACAGCAGCTGTGTAACAAGTATGCACCCACAAAGTGCAGGTTGACAGCTGCTGTGTAACAGTATGCACCCGATACAAGTACAGAGTTGACAGCTGCGTGTAACAAGTATGCACCCGACAAAATACAGAGATGGCAGTTGATGTACCAATTACAATTACATACCCAATGATGTACCAATACAAGTACCCAATTGACAGAGCTGCTGTGTAACAAGTATGCACCCAACACAATTACAGAGTTGACAGCTGCCGTGTAACAAGTATGTACCCAATACAAGCACAGAGTTGACAGCTGCTGTGTAACAAGTATGTACCCGACACAATTACAGAGTTGACAGCTGCCGTGTAACAAGTATGTACCCAATACAAGTACAGAGTTGACAGCTGCTGTGTAACAAGTATGTACCCAATACAAGTACAGAGTTGACAGCTGCTGTGTAACAAGTATGCACCCAACACAATTACAGAGTTGACAGCTGCTGTGTAACAAGTATGTACCCGACACAATTACAGAGTTGACAGCTGCTGTGTAACAAGTATGCACCCAACACAATTACAGATTTGACAGCAGCTGTGTAACAAGTATGTACCCAATACAAGTACAGAGTTGGCAGCTGCTGTGTAACAAGTATGCACCCAACACAATTACAGATTTGACAGCTGCCGTGTAACAAGTATGTACCCAATACAAGTACAGAGTTGACAGCTGCTGTGTAACAAGTATGTACCCGACACAATTACATATTTGACAGCAGCTGTGTAACAAGTATGTACCCAACACAATTACAGATTTGACAGCAGCTGTGTAACAAGTATGTACCCAATACAAGTACAGAGTTGACAGCTGCTGTGTAACAAGTATGCACCCAACACAATTACAGAGTTGACAGCTGCTGTGTAACAAGTATGTACCCGACACAATTACAGAGTTGACAGCTGCTGTGTAACAAGTATGCACCCAACACAATTACAGATTTGACAGCAGCTGTGTAACAAGTATGTACCCAATACAAGTACAGAGTTGACAGCTGCTGTGTAACAAGTATGCACCCAACACAAGTACAGATTTGACAGCTGCCGTGTAACAAGTATGTACCCAATACAAGTACAGAGTTGACAGCTGCTGTGTAATAAGTATGTACCCGACACAATTACAGATTTGACAGCAGCTGTGTAACAAGTGTGTACCCAACACAATTGCAGATTTGACAGCAGCTGTGTAACAAGTATGTACCCAATACAAGTACAGAGTTGACAGCTGCTGTGTAAAAGCATGCACCCGACACAAGCACAGAGTTGACAGCTGCTGTGTAACAAGTATGTACCCGACACAATTACAGAGTTGACAGCTGCTGTGTAACAAGTATGCACCCAATACAATTACAGAGTTGACAGCTGCTGTGTAACAAGTATGCACCCGACACAAGTACAGAGTTGACAGCTGCTGTGTAACAAGTATGCACCTGATACAATTACAGAGTTGACAGCTGCTGTGTAACAAGTATGCACCCAACACAATTACAGAGTTGGCAGCTGCTGTGCAACAAGTATGCACCCGACACAAGTACAGAGTCAACAGTTGCTGTGTAACAAGTATGCACCCGACAGAAGTGCAGTGTTGACAGCTGCTGTGTAACAAGTATGCACCCGATACAAGTACAGAGTTGACAGCTGCTGTGTAACAAGTATGCACCCGACAAAAGTACAGAGTTGGCAGTTGCCGTGTAACAAGTATGCACCCGACAGAAGTGTAGAGTTGACAGCTGCTGTGTAACAAGTATGCACCCGACACAATTACAAAGTTGACAGCTGCTGTGTAACAAGTATGCACCCGACACAATTACAGGGTTGACAGCTGCTGTGTACCAAGTATGCACCCAACACAAGTACAGAGTTGACAGCTGCTGTGTAACACGGTATGACGGGGTTCTGAGGCGCCGATAAAGGTGCTAAAAGTGAACCCAGGAACAGACAAGTACGCCTATCCACAGCCTCTACGTGGGTCTGGGATCTGGTGGGCAATTGTCTCTAGCCTTTCCGCAAGTCTGGGAGCTGGTGGGTAATTGTAGCTAGCCTTTCCGCTAGTCTTGAATCTGCACTATGATAAGAAAGAATGCTTACCTGGCTATGTCTGAGTGAATTTGTAACACCTTTTCGGCGTCTCACGACTTCGCTAAGCCCTGCTAAGCAACAACTCTGGACTTGTGTCAGTTGTAATGCTAGTGCAAATGTTATATTGCGTTATTATAGTGTACATGTAATACCGTGTTGTATTATTGCAAATATTGCCGAGTTGTTATGTAGCACGGCCCAGCTGAGCTGAACAGCATATCGATTCACTCGCTTCTTTGCTTCCCTTCTTCGTAAAGGAAGTGTATGCGTACCGATCCTTTCGTGTAGACCGGACGTGCACACTGATCCAATTTTGACCTATCAGTACAATCGTGGCGCAGGTATGTGATCTCGGAAATCTTTTCCAGCTGTTTGCTTGACATTGAAATTGCGGCGTTCTCCAACAGTCTTTTATCGTTTTCCTTCTTTTTAGTGCGCCCACCAACGGTGTTAGTGCGGTACTGCGGCTTAATGGGCCGTTTAGTCTGACACAAGGCCAGGTAGAGGTGCGATGCGATCCGCTGCCACCAGATGTTACACGTGCCCGGGCCGGACGTGCTGGAGCTCGGTCAGGCGGGGACACGATGGGTTACCGCCAGCTGGCTGTGTGCCATCCGGCCGTGGACATGACTCGACAGCCGCCTGCGGTGGCCGGTCAGATGTTACACGTGCCCGGGCCGGCCGTGCTGGAGCTCGGTCAGGCGGGGACACGATGGGTTACCGCCAGCTGGCTGTGTGCCATCCGGCCGTGGACATGACTCGACAGCGGCCTGCGGTGGCCGGTCAGCAGCCATTTGCCAGGCTACTTTGTCTCTGTGGAGCTCGGCGGCATAGTTACTACAGTGCCCGGGCCGGACGTGCTGGAGCTCGGTCAGGCGGGGACACGATGGGTTACCGCCAGCTGGCTGTGTGCCATCCGGCCGTGGACATGACTCGACAGCCGCCTGCGGTGGCCGGTCAGCAGCCATTTGCCAGGCTACTTTGCCTCTGTGGAGGGGGGGTATTTGTTAAGGCGTGCCGGACCATAAAGGTCATTTGCGCCCCTTTAAAGCGAGCGTGTTTTGCAAGGAAAGCGCAGGCAAGTGTGCATTTATGTCAAGGGAGTTTTACGTTATAGCGTGTGTGTCTTAGGTGCTGAAAACGGGGCTGGGTGGGGGACATCTCCCTGATGTCTAAATGGTTTTAGGTTAAGATGATTTGTATGATTAAGATGATTTGAATGGCTAAGATGATTTGATGATTTGTAGCTGGGGTGGGTCTCTTTGTTTGGGGGGGAGGGGAGAGTGATTTTTAGGCGTGCCGGACCATAAAGGTCATTTGCGCCGCCTTTAAAGCGAGTACGTTACATGTCTGTCTATAAAGCGAGCGTTTGCGATCAAGGTGCAGGCAAGTGGACATTTACGTTAAGGAACTTTACGTTAGTTTGCATGCTATTTTAGGTGCTGAAGGCGAGGGTCTGGGTTGGGGACAGCTCCCTGATGTCTAAATGGTTTAGTTTTACTTTACTCCTCCACAAAATAATTCGTAGTTTGGGTGGGGGTGGGGGTGTTTTGAGAGTGGCGAGAAGTTGATTTTGCCAGGGTGCCGACTTTAGCCTACTCTTATAGAAGAGCACCGAGGGGTATTTACCGTGCGAACAAGGAGGTAATTGTCCACACCGCCTATCACGCCGGCCGCCGCGTGTTAGTTGTTAGTAGCGGGTTAGCCTAAGCATGCCATGCAGGGTTGTCAGTTGGGTTAGTACGGTGTTTTGCAATTTGGCTCTTCTACGTCCGCTGTACCTCTGGGTAGCCGTTTACGTTATGAGTTGCACGGCAAATCGGCTCATCTACGTCCGATGGATCCTCTGGGTAGTCGTTTTACGTTATGCTAATTTTTATTTTTATTTTTGTTTATGTTTTCCTAAAGCAAGTCGGCTCATCTACTTCCGAAGGCACCGCTAGGTAGCCACTTATTTCTAATTGAGAAGCAAATCGGCTCAGGTACGTCCGACGACATGCGGGGATGGCTATTTACGTGTTTCCTACGAGTGTTTCGCGGTCATGCATTGCGAGTTCATGCGATTGTTGGTGGTGTGGTGCCTACAGTGCTCCTGCTAGTTTTGTGGCATACAGATATTCAAATGGCAATTGAAGGAGTTCTGGGTGCTTGTCACCGAGAAGCGATGGAAGCGATAGGGTGATACCCTCTTTTTGGCAGAATGCCTTAAGTGGTTGTCTTTGAGAGCTAAAGCTACTACAGTCTAGCAGGATGTGGCCTATGCTTAACGTGGTGTTGCAGGTGCCGCAGTGCGGTGTTGTATATTGGTCACCCTCTAATTGAGGCTGTGTTAGTTGTGTGCAACCAGTTCTAAGTCTAGTGAGGATGACCTCTTATTGTCGGTGAGATTGATTTGATGTGTTCCATGTGCCTATTGTTGGTTTGATTGCGTGGGTGTGGTTGGATTTGTGTTGTGCTGAGTTGTGTTGTGTCCATGTGTTCTGTTGATGTTGGCGAATGTGGCGTTATAGGAGTGCTTTGCAATCGTCTACCGAATATTCCACACTAGGGTAAGTGTTCAATGCTAAGGCTTGCTTTGCGAGCCGGTCTGTTTCTTCGTTACCTGGGATGTTGGCGTGGCCCGGAATCTAGAGGAAGGAAAAGTTCATGTTTACGTTATGGGCCACGAGTTGTTGGATTCTATCAATGAAGTGATGTGGACAGTCGTGGGTGTTGCTAATTGACTGGAGGACAGATTTGGAGTCTGAGCAAATTACTACGTTTCTAGCCTTACGCCTCATGAGAATGGTGATAGCGGCCAGAATGGCCATTGCTTCAGCGGAGTAGATGGAGAAGTTATCCGGTAGATGCTTGGAAAGTCTGAGACCTGGTCCAGTGATGCCGATGCCTACCTTTGCCTCGAGTTCCGACCCATCCGTGAATACGAGTGATTTGTGATTGTTGTCATTGGCGAACTTGTGGAAGAAGCCAATAATTTCTGCCGATGTGATAGTGGATTTCTTCTCCGAGAGCAAGTAACCTTTGGTTGACTGAAAGTCCAGAATGGCCTAGTGGGCGGTCGAGTTGCAGTGGATGGCATTGCGAAGTTAAGATCTGAGAGAGCCGTGGAAATTTGAATGCTATATGGTGGAAGTTTGCGCGCAAATCGGCTCTTCTCGTATCTGTCAGGCGTCAAGCAGCGCTGTGCTGGATGATTTTTAATGGATTTGATTTTGATGTGGTAGCGGCACAGCTGTTGTGTCCTCCTGACGTGGAGTGGGGGCGTGTTTGAGTCCACTAGAAGTCTGGCTATCGGTGTGGTGCTGAGGGCACCTGTGGCTGCTCTGATGCAGCTGTTTTGGATGATTTCTAAATTTCGGCTCTGACTTTCTGAAATGGTGGCAAAAATGATGCTGTTGTATTCTAGGATGGGTCGTATGATTGATGTGTACAGTCGCAGTAGTGTTTTCCTGTCTCCGTCCCAGTCTGTGCCTGCAAGTGCACGTTGTATGTTGACGCGCTTCGCGCATCGCTTCGAGATGGAGTTGATGTGGGTGTTGAAATTGAGTTTTTCGTCTAAGAGTTTCGCTTTCTGTTTTTATGCTGGAAGTGCAGCTCTGAGATGCGACGCTAGAGGGACTTACGGTCAACTGCCTCAGCATGGTAGTCAGCAATGGAGCTGGCTCTACCTCTTGCTGTAGCAGTTGGTTCTTGAGACTGGTTCTGTGGGCAGCTACAACAACTGGAGCGGCTGAGTGTGTGGTCCTCCGGGCTGCGATTGTGACGCTCACGTCATGACGTGGCGTGATGTGATGACGTCACACCATCACCACAGGCATTCGGCCGTGTCGCCTCACCAGCCGGCCAGAACTGCCGCGCACCAGGTGCGCCGCGCCCAGGAGCTTCATTAAAGTTAATGCGGCGCGAAATGTGGAAGCTGGCCGCGAATCTTTTCACGCCGGCTCCCGCTGGTTCCCGAACTGTCGTTCAACGCCGGCGTGTCAAGGTGACTGTGTAGGTGCCGTCAGGGTACTGTTGTGTGCAGGTGCCGTCAGGGTACTGTTGTGTGCAGGTGCCGTCAGGGTACTGTTGGGTGCAGGTGCCGTCAGGGTACTGTTGTGACAATGGCGGTGCCGTCAGGTGTACCACTGTTGTGTGCGGATGCCGTCAGCTGGTACTGGGCGGCGGCAGACGCTGCCGTCAGAGGTACTGTTGGGTGGCACGGTGCCGTCAGGGTACTGTTGGGTGCAGGTGCCGTCAGGGTACTGTTAGACAATGGCGCTGATAGATGTCACCACCGTCGTGGGATGCGCACTGCTGCTACGGGGCGGACGGAGACTGCTGCCATCGGACGGACACTGCTGCCATCGGACGGACACTGCTGTCAGCATAGACGAACATTGCTGCCATCATGGACAGTTATTGCTGCCATCATGGATAGTTATTGCTGCCATCTTGACTAATCATATCGTTTTCTTTTTTACATAAATTATAGGCACTCGGTGAACTACATTGTTGCTTTTCGCATTGGCTTCGCCGGGATAAGTTGCTTAAGGAGCAGTTGCGTGCCTAGGAGTTGCGTTAGGGGGAACGGATTTGGAGGTGGCACACTTACCCCCATAAAAAGGCTCCGGATTTCGACCACTATTTTTAAAAGTGGCCCATTTTTTATTTTTTTAAATAAAAAATGAGTGACAAACTTAGCCATGGACCCAATCTACCACCATCCTTTCTAGGTTTCCGGATTTCAAGCCTAATTCCCCCGACCTGTTCGGAGGTTTTTCTTCTGGTATCCTTTCGTAAGTCACCTCACGCTGTTGAATCTACACCTGTACAAATCACCTAAAATGTACATTTTCCAATTTCAGCCATTCCAGTTCATAACGCCCGGTCGCCGCCATGCCAACATTCGTGCACGTGTACACCCGCCACACGTGTATTCGGCGTATTCGCCACACTTCGTGCGATTCTACGGTTTCTGCTCGGCCTCCTACGTTTTGCGAAATGCGGCTACATGATAGTTTTGTGCCATATTTGATGTGTGGAATGATTCGTATGGAGGGTCGCTGGGAAAGTTTGATTAATTCAATTCGATGATTAGTTCTCTTCTTCTCATATATTCTGATTGTTACGAAATAAGAAGAAATAATTTAAAAAAAGACAAAAGAGCTTCGATGCACCTCATCGCTTTGGCTAAATATGCTTTGAGATTGGCTACCGAACCGAGGCCCTAGCTCGTAGTTCTTTTGTTGGAACCGCTGCGTTTTTCGTCGACTACCGATGTGTTATGGGGCTCGAGGCCATTTTCGTTAGAGGTGAAGCATATTTTTTGGACCGCGACTTTTTGGGGGCTTGGCTATTCTTTTGTGCACCGACCATGTTTTTGTTTAGGTACCGGCGCGTTTTTGAAGGCCCGATGTGTTTATTTTCTGCCTCGTCTTTTTGTTCCTTTTTAGCACCATGTCGCTTTTTGGGGGCGCCAGCCTGTTTTTGAGGTCTTCATGAGGCCTCACGTCCCCGGTGTGCTTTGTGGGCCTCCAGTGTGTTTGTATAGCTCCCGGTGTGTTTATTGAAGGCTACAACGCATGTTTTAAGGCCTTGCCGCTTTTTGCGAGGCTTGGTGCGTTTTGGAGGGGCTGGTGCATTTACTGCCTGCCGGTGTGCTCTGATGGTCCCGCTGCGTTTATTCGTGTCTCCTGACTCACATCTATGGGACCCCAACACGATTTCGTGGGCTCCGGTTCGATTTCTCGGTGTCCCGGCGCGACTTTTCTGGCCCAGGTGCGTGGTTCCGGGGGGGTCGACGCCAGCTTTCTGGGCTCGATGCCATTTCTGTGGACCTCTGTTAAATTTCTTGAACTCCGAGTCCCTCATGATTTTTTCGGGCACCCGGCACCATATGTTGTATCCCGTCGCGATTTTTCGAGATCCGGTACTTTTTCGGTGCGTTGTTTATGGCTCCGGAGCCATTCTCCTGGCTCTGAAATTTATTTTTCGGAATCCCTTCTGATTTTGGAGTGCTCTGGCCTGATTTTCGTTGGGTCCCGATGCGATTTTGTGGGTCATGCTCATATGTATTTGGAGCCCTCAACGCCAATTTTTTTCGAGCCCCGACGGAAATTTGTGATGCCCCGGCCCGAATTTTTGGGACTACCCACGGGAATATGTAGTTAGCGTGGTGCATTGCACTTAGCTGGGCCCCAACGCCATTTTGGCCGGCCCCGGCGCAAATTTTCGGACGCCGCGCGAGTTTTCTATGGCCCATTGTATTTAATTTAAGTCCCATGCGAGAATTCTGGAGCCCCACACAAACTTACGGGGCCACAGTAGGATTTTGGGAACCCGGCTCGATTCTTGGGAGCCCACCCTTTCAGAAGGAGGATGGATTTTCCTCCTTGGTATGCTACTAAGGCTGCTCAACAAGTTTTTTTCCCAGCCTATACCACCCTCCAGTATAGAAGGGCCCTTCGAAGAATTTTCTTCCGGGACTAGGTCTAAATTTTCCGGTACTCGGGTAGATTCGATTGAGTCCCGTCGTGATTCTTTGGGGGTCGATTTGTATTTTTTGTTAGCCCCCGTACACGATATTTTTGGGCCCCGGTACGATTCTACGAGCTGCCTGGGAAATTGTGTGGTGCCCTGACGCTTGTTTGTGGGTCTTTGACGCGATTTTTGATGCCGCAGAATGACATTCCGGATGGGAATTGATTTTTGTGGAGCCAGCTGCGATTTTTTGGGCTCCGGTGCAACTTTTTGTGCCCAGAAGTGTGATTTTGAACGGCTGCGACGCGACGTTTTTTGGGCCTCTGAGTAATTTGTTGGGAACCCTTTATTAGGTTTAGTTTTAGCAGCCTCGATACGTTCCTGGGCCCCAACGCGTTTTGTAGGCTTCTGGGGCGATTATTGGTACCCCTGACTTCTATGTCCAAATTGTTTGTTTTTTCGTTGCCTCGGTTTAACTTTTGGGTGGTCCCGATGAGACTTTTGAGGTCCCGGTTCAACCTGTCGAGCCCCTGGCGTGATTTTCAGCGGCCCGGGCGCAACTTTTGGTACCCCCAGGCTCAGTGTGAACCTTAGTGCCCGGCCCGACCCTTTGGGGTCCCCGTCGTGATATTCAAGGGCCCAGGCTCGAAAATTGGATGTCCTCAGCATGATCTTTAGTGGCCCTGGCCCGACTTTTGGGGACCCAAGAGCGATTTTCGGTGGTCCCGACCCGACCATTTGGTGCACCCAGCGTCATGTTCAGGGGCCCGGGATACTTCTTGAGCCCCCAGCGTAGTTTCCAGGGGCCCGGCCTGACCTTTTGAGACCGCAGCGTGATTTTTATGGGCCACGGCGTGGCTTTTTTGGACCCCAGTGGCATTTTTGGGAGCCCCGCTGCCACTTTTTGGAGCCCAAACGTCATTTTTATTGGCCCCGGAGTGATTTTTGCATGGGTCTCGGTGCAATTTTGTGGACCCGGCGTCATTTTCAGGGGCCCTGTGCACTTTTTGGAGCCCAATGCGATTTTAGGGTCCCGGTGCCATTTTTTATTTGGGGGAGGGGGGCAGCGGGATTTTTAGGGTGTCCGGTGCAATTTTCCGAGCCACAGTGCGATTCTGGGGGCCCCATAACCTCTTGGGGGGGGGGGGAGGAAACTGCCTTTGCCCCTTCCCCTTCGGTACGCTGCTGTTGGGGATGGAGGGACATTAGGGTTTTTAGGTAAATTATTCCGTGCAACGCCAATAAGTGCAATCGCAAAACACATAATCATTGAGAGGATCTATCCCTATCAACCCAAATGGTAACAGAACCTATGGGTGTTGAAGCATGCCTAATGGCTCAGGAAAACATGCCAACGCTTAGCCATGGTTACAGATAAGGCTCGTATCTATTCGCTTTCCACCCGATCCGAAAGGTCCACCCTCATCTGCTGCACATTCTGCTTCCACGCTATTTCGAACACTGCACTGCCCTCACGTTTATTATTTTAAATCAGGAGGTAGGAATACTTTACTTTGATGCTCGCATATAGGTGCTCTTTCATCTGCGGGATAAGGTAATGGAGAATTCATGTCCAGCATGTGTCTAAATATGAGTCATAACCACATGCTGAACCCATCGAATGCCCATATGAAGCTCACATAGCAAGATTAATCATTATACAGGTGTGCGTCGAACGGCCAGCAAGAGCGGCTGAAATATTGCGGTGACATGGGAGCGGTTTCACGGGACAAAAAAACAAGCGTTGACACACTGTCAGAGAATCCTTATGGCCAAAAAATGCCGCTCCTCGAACAGTACCGCAGCATCACGTTGCGTTGGCTTGGAGGCGCTGGAAACCGTCGGCCAAAGCTTGTCGTCATCTTGGTGTGCTATTTGGCAGCTAAAGCCGGCGCCTCAGACGTAGCCCACCCAGTGAGCCGGACCAACAGCGGTCTGGCCGTGAACTCCGGGCCGTTCCCAGTGGGCGTGGCAAGACCAGCGTGGTCGGCGCGGCGGTCAACTGTGGGCGTGGCAAGACGAGCGTGGTCGGCGCGGCGGTCAACTGTGGGCGTGGCAAGACGACCGTGGTGGGCGCGGTGGTCATCTGTGGGCGGAGTATCTCACCGGCGTGAAATCTGTTCAGCTGCATTGTCATCTGGGCAGGCACGACCAAATCCCACCAAGTCCGAGCGACCATCTTGAGCACGCACTTCTCATCTGGCTTCAACGTCGCACCTCTGAGTCTCCAATTTCATCGTCTTGCCGTCATCTCCATCGCCACTGCAACGCCATACTGTCGGCACGGGGAACAGTACGATCTTGTCTTCGTAAGACTTTGATTATCGGCCAGCGCCAACTTGCCTGTCCTTCTTAGTAGTTCATCCTCTCATTTGACGGCTGTACTAACCCGCAGGCAGCAGTGCTGTTGTCAGCCTAGCCTAACCAGAAGAAGACACACTTTTACCGGATCCTGACAGCGATGTTTATTTATTTTTCGATATTGCTGGAACATACCAAAAAACATTCAACAAGAACATTCAGTGGGGTGCCTCCCTGTTGGTGTGTGTGTGTGTGTGTGTGTGAATGAGCTAAGTTTAACTCAACAAAGTATATCAAACAAAAACCCACTTTTCTGTGAAACGCGATCATTCGTCACCCAATTCCATCCTCCATCCACGTGGGATAGTGCTTCATTTTGGAATGCGGAAAGAAAAGGTACCACAAACCCAGTGAAAATTCAGCTACGTAGAATAGCAAAGAAAGCATAAAGAGCGAGCTGTTTGCGTGAAGTGCCAAATGGCACTAAGCATGCTGATGTCTATAGGTTGGAAATAGAAGCGGTATATTGTGGTTCAGATGGAAAGTGCAGCTATTAATCAAACAAATTAAAACAAAAGGCAATCAAAATGTTCAGATGTGAGTTGCCTTGCCTTGACGTCCGCAAATTTGCAACTAGGTAAGTATGCATTACGTATCGGTGGGATACTTTTTTGCTAAGCCTTCGCGCAGGAAGAAGGGTGTTTAATGTGACAACCTCGAGCGCGTTCCTGAAATAATTCTTAATCCGACTAGCCCATCATTTTTCAATTTGGCAAGCTCTCCGAAAATTGATGATCGCATATTGTGTCAAAATGGACGTCTCGCGGCGTCTCGGGGGTCTTTTTACGCCCTTAAGGTTTTCCACGTATGGTGAAAACTGCCCGCTTTTGCGCGCCGAAACTTCGCATACATTTTCCCACATGAAATCGCCATGTTGTGTGAACACTTTGAGGTCAGATCATCGACGGTCACTGAGTTAATCAAAGTCCAGTGAGGACACCTAAAAAAAAGGGTTTAACCAGTCTTCGCGCTTTAGCGGAAAATGTATTTTAAATGAAACTTTCACCGTTTACTTATCTTTCGAGACACAACAAAAGCGCACCGGAGTAATTTTTAACTTTTTGTGTTTTTCATGACATATTTGTTTTGCATATTTGCCTATAAGTGCTAAAATCGAAGATGCTGGCCAATGTAAGCACTTTGCATGAGACCAAGCTTACTTACAGCAACGTTTCTCGGACCCATTAGAAAACTAAAACTTAAAACACTGAAAGCTCAAAATTTGGTAGTAAATTGAAAGCTCAAATCCAAATTTGTATTGTTGTTCAAATATTCTCCAAAATGGACTTCCCAGAACCAAAAACATGAGGACCACATAGTGACCACATAAACTCCCTAATGACGTCACGTTTTGAGGGGATATAATTTGGGGGTGGTTTCTAGCCCTACTTGTCGTGCAGGTTTATTGCTTCTTTTTGCTCAGACCACCTATATTTATCATCATTCCCATCCAACTTTTCTTTCTAAGCCCCGCGTAAACCACATCTTCTCGCCGCACTTGTTCTGGCCCTCGTACTTATACGTCGTTAATATTATGCTCTGCCGAGTTAAATTATAAAGCCGCGGTGGTAGCTGCTGTCTGTGGTAGCTCTCGCCCGAATGGATGACATGTAATGTTGAATTCGTCGGTGCAAATTATCGTCAGCCTCACCCACGTATAAAACCAAGCCACACACATGGTAAAGGATCCGGTACACAAAATCTCTGGACCTGAAATTAAGGTGCTTTCTAGTGCCTGGTGTGTTTTGAGGGCTTTCGGATGGTTTTTGAGGGCTCCCGGTGTGTTTATTTAGAGGCATGTTGCATATTTTAAAGCCCTGCCACTTTTTTGTGGAACCCAGTGTGTTTTTAAACGCCCCAGTTCGCTTTCGGGCTTCCAGTGTGCCTTTAGGGCCCCGCTGTGCTTATTTGGGACCAGAACTCGAGTTTGTTTGTTTCCTGACGCCATCTGGTATCCCGAAGTACATTTGTGTAGCCCCAGTGCGACATTTCTGGGCCCTTGCTGGATTTGTTGGCCCCTACGCCACTTTTTGGGTCTATCTTTATTGGTTTCGAGGCTCAATGCATTTTCTTTAGCCATAGACGGGAATTTGTAAGGCCCCAGCGTGATTGTGGTAATCTCGGTGCGATTTTGGGCCCCTGCATGACTTTTGTGGGTCCCTTGGTATTTATTTGGAGCCCTGGTGCAATTTGTGTGTAGGGGCGCGATTTTGGAAGGCCCAGCACGATTTTCGGGCTCCCGCGCGCGTTTTCGGTGCCCGCCGTCTTTATCTTCACTTGAATTTATGTGGCCCAGCACGATTTTTTTATTCCCGACCGTAATTTTTCGGGGCCCGACCGATTTTTTCCGAGCCTGAGCACGATAATTGGGTTAACAGCCTCTCGGAGAGGGGGATAATTTCCCACTTTGTCTCTCCCCCTTGGGTACGCCACTGGCCACAGCTGCCTCATCGCGACTCTGGCCTTCACTCGTGTTTTGCACGGGGTTTGTTGACGTTGGCTGATGGGCGTGAGTCTGGGAGACTGCCTGGGTCACTAATATGACAAATTCAGCAGCTCAAGAAGTCCCGTGACCGATTTAGGGAGTTTCTGTAGTATGGCAGCGGGATCTCCCTTGTTGACAAAATCCGGGACGTGAAAAAAAATATTCCTCCGGTACGCGTTATGTGGGAAGCCGTCGGAACCCATGCACCAATGTCTTTGAGCCTATGCACCAATCCTAATAGGTATTCCCGATACTCAGTATTACACGATACATGATACTTTGTGCTTAAATTCTGTTCTGGCTGTGGCATGCCGGGCTACATTTTCAGGTGTGTTGTAAGATCTTGTTTTGCGTCTGTGTGTGACCTCTTTCACTCGCAAGATATTTTTCATTGATCGGTCAAACCACAGTGGGTCCTTTCTATTCAGCTTAACAATCGGAATGGAGTGCGTAATTGTCACGAACTCGAAGTCATATAGCAAATGCACAACACTATTTCCATCAAGTCCTCTGAAAACCGTCCAAGGCATGGGCTGCAGAGCGTGGCACAAACCGCCAGTCAGCAAGTTTGTAGGTGTATGAAGTCGCTCTCTGGTGGTACCTGGAGCAGGCAGACTGTGGACGTAGACCTCTGTCGACATCACACGATGGATGGAGTCGAACAGAGGAAGCCGAACTTCTGAGACAGTATCTCCTCCATGTGCAATTGCTAGTTCCAGTACATTTAAGTTATACTCGGCCCTCCTTGCTAAGGTTGTCTTGCATGCATCAACCTTCTCGTTCTCAGGAGCGCTGTGGTATAACGTGCTGATGCCCATGCAAACAAAAAGTGAATGTGTGTTCACCCTCGATTTCCACTGACTGTGGTATTTCCACTGACTGTGGTATTTCCACTGATTGTGGTATTTCCACTGACTGTGGTATTTCCACTGACTGTGGTATTTCCACTGACTGTGGTATTTCCACTGACTGTGGTATTTCCACTGACTGTGGTATTTCCACTGACTGTGGTATTCATGTAAGTGTCCATACCAGTGTCCAAGTTGCCAAGTTAATGCATGTTGGCTGATATTCTACATATCTATGCAGTTCGTCTTTGGCTATTTCTGCGGCTCTCTCAGTTAACTCCCCGTACTTTGACTATCCTCAGGGCGCGTAAAAAAGCACGCGGACAGAGTCTTGTTTGTAATAACATACAACAATGATCTTCCAACCATAAACAAACCCTAAGTAGCAAACATCATATTCTCACTAATTCACCCCGCCTCAAAGCTATAGTTGGAGATGATCAGGTGCCAACATACAGAAGATATAGGCAGGTAATGAACGATTTAGTTCACAGGAAAACCCAGAAGGTGATTGACAGGATGTCCAAAGATCAGGAGGCGGGGCAGAGTTGTGTGGCCTGCCTCAGGATGTATCGTTGTAGGCTGAGTAAACGGGAACGGGGAATGATGATGCATGACACATGCATGGGTTGCAGGCACTAGCACTCGGCACATTTCGCACTCGATATCCTTTGCCAAGTATGTGGTTTGGTTTGCTCCGTCGGCGAAACCGATCACACACAGTACCGACGAATTGAAAATTGACAAATTGAATTTAAAATAGAAAATAGAAAATTATTCATCATCCATGCGGTCGTGAGCTTCCACGGGTTTCGCCGCGGCTTTACTTCCACAGGTTTCGCCGCGGCTTTACTTAGTAACTCCATTGTTTCATTAGCGTTTCCCCACCCACCCAAGGGAATGCAGATGTGCATGAACAAACAGCAGGCTAATTAAGTTCCACCCTTGCAGCATAAATACGCCGTTATTAAGACGCACTTGTCCAAGAACTCGTCCAAGCGTCCTGTGTGTACTGAGTTCCAAGGCTGCTCCAAACAGCATGCCGTAAGTATATTCACGACACATACCGGCTTACTTGAATAAAGGAAAAAGCAATTTAAAATGCTCATATTTATATCGTCCATCGTCGTGTACATGTCTGGAGAAGCTGGGGATATTTGCAGTGATGTACGGTTGAAGGAATTGCACTATGTGCGGATTTTGCCAACAGAACCCAACACACCATATATGTGCAGTTAATATCAGATCACATTTGACGGAACCTCCGGATCATTTGAGCATCAAGGTTTTATCTTTCGAACGGTATCGGATGACACAGTCTAAAGATAATCACACACATGCGTCCCACACACACAGCTGCGTCCCCCACACACAGCTGCGTCCCAGTCTAAAGATAATCACACACATGCGTCCCACACACACAGCTGCGTCCCACACACAGCTGCGTGCCCAGTCTAAAGATAATCACACACATGCGTCCCACACACACAGCTGCGTGCCCAGTCTAAAGATAATCACACACATGCGTCCCACACACACACAGCTGCGTCCCACACACAGCTGCGTGCCCAGTCTAAAGATAATCACACACATGCGTCCCACACACACAAGCTGCGTCCCACACACAGCTGCGTGCCCAGTCTAAAGATAATCACACACATGCGTCCCACACACAGCTGCGTGCCCAGTCTAAAGATAATCACACACATGCGTCCCACACACAGCTGCGTGCCCAGTCTAAAGATAATCACACACATGCGTCCCCCACACACACAGCTGCGTGCCCAGTCTAAAGATAATCACACACATGCGTCCCCCACACACCGCTGCGTCCCACACACACAGCTGCGTGCCCAGTCTAAAGATAATCACACACATGCGTCCCACACACAGCTGCGTGCCCAGTCTAAAGATAATCACACACATGCGTCCCACACACAGCTGCGTCCCACACACATGCGTCCCACACACAGCTGCGTGCCCAGTCTAAAGATAATCACACACATGCGTCCCACACACAGCTGCGTCCCACACACATGCGTCCCACACACAGCTGCGTGCCCAGTCTAAAGATAATCACACACATGCGTCCCACACACAGCTGCGTGCCCAGTCTAAAGATAATCACACACATGCGTCCCACACACAAGCTGCGTGCCCAGTCTAAAGATAATCACACACATGCGTCCCACACACACAGCTGCGTCCCCCACACACAGCTGCGTGCCCAGTCTAAAGATAATCACACACATGCGTCCCACACACAGCTGCGTCCCACACACACAGCTGCGTGCCCAGTCTAAAGATAATCACACACATGCGTCCCACACACAGCTGCGTGCCCAGTCTAAAGATAATCACACACGTGCGTCCCACACACACAGCTGCGTCCCCCACACACAGCTGCGTCCCACACACACAGCTGCGTCCCCCACACACAGCTGCGTCCCACACACACAGCTGCGTGCCCAGTCTAAAGATAATCACACACATGCGTCCCCCACACACAGCTGCGTCCCACACACACAGCTGCGTGCCCAGTCTAAAGATAATCACACACATGCGTCCCCCACACACACAGCTGCGTGCCCAGTCTAAAGATAATCACACACATGGCCCACACACAGCTGCGTGCCCAGTCTAAAGATAATCACACACATGCGTCCCACACACAGCTGCGTCCCACACATCCCACACAGCTGCGTGCCCAGTCTAAAGATAATCACACACATGCGTCCCACACACAGCTGCGTCCCACACACACAGCTGCGTCCCCCACACACAGCTGCGTCCCCCACACACAGCTGCGTCCCACACACACAGCTGCGTGCCCAGTCTAAAGATAATCACACACGTGCGTCCCACACACAGCTGCGTCCCACACACACAGCTGCGTGCCCAGTCTAAAGATAATCACACACATGCGTCCCACACACAAGCTGCGTGCCCAGTCTAAAGATAATCACACACATGCGTCCCCACACACACACAGCTGCGTGCCCAGTCTAAAGATAATCACACACATGCGTCCCACACACACAGCTGCGTGCCCAGTCTAAAGATAATCACACACATGCGTCCCACACACACACAGCTGCGTGCCCAGTCTAAAGATAATCACACACATGCGTCCCCACACACAGCTGCGTCAGCTAAAGATCGCCCACACACAGCTGCGTCCCACACACACAGCTGCGTGCCCAGTCTAAAGATAATCACACACATGCGTCCCACACACAGCTGCGTGCCCAGTCTAAAGATAATCACACACATGCGTCCCACACACAGCTGCGTGCCCAGTCTAAAGATAATCACACACATGCGTCCCACACACAGCTGCGTCCCACACACACAAGCGTCCCACAAAGCTGCGTGCCCAGTCTAAAGATAATCACACACATGCGTCCCACACACAGCTGCGTGCCCAGTCTAAAGATAATCACACACATGCGTCCCACACACAGCTGCGTGCCCAGTCTAAAGATAATCACACACATGCGTCCCACACACACAGCTGCGTCCCACACACACAGCTGCGTGCCCAGTCTAAAGATAATCACACACATGCGTCCCACACACACAGCTGCGTCCACACACACACAGCTGCGTGCCCAGTCTAAAGATAATCACACACATGCGTCCCACACACAGCTGCGTGCCCAGTCTAAAGATAATCACACACATGCGTCCCACACACAGCTGCGTCCCACACACAAGCTGCGTGCCCAGTCTAAAGATAATCACACACATGCGTCCCCACACACAGCTGCGTCCCACACACACAGCTGCGTGCCCAGTCTAAAGATAATCACACACATGCGTCCCCACACACAGCTGCGTCCCACACACACAGCTGCGTGCCCAGTCTAAAGATAATCACACACATGCGTCCCCCACACACACAGCTGCGTGCCCAGTCTAAAGATAATCACACACATGCGTCCCACACACAGCTGCGTGCCCAGTCTAAAGATAATCACACACATGCGTCCCACACACAGCTGCGTCCCACACACACACAGCTGCGTGCCCAGTCTAAAGATAATCACACACATGCGTCCCCCACACACAGCTGCGTCCCACACACACAGCTGCGTGCCCAGTCTAAAGATAATCACACACATGCGTCCCCAACACACACAGCTGCGTGCCCAGTCTAAAGATAATCACACACATGCGTCCCACACACAGCTGCGTCCCACACACACACAGCTGCGTGCCCAGTCTAAAGATAATCACACACATGCGTCCCACACACACAGCTGCGTGCCCAGTCTAAAGATAATCACACACATGCGTCCCACACACAGCTGCGTGCCCAGTCTAAAGATAATCACACACATGCGTCCCACACACAAGCTGCGTGCCCAGTCTAAAGATAATCACACACATGCGTCCCACACACACACAGCTGCGTGCCCAGTCTAAAGATAATCACACACATGCGTCCCCCACACACAGCTGCGTCCCACACAAAACACACAGCTGCGTGCCCAGTCTAAAGATAATCACACACATGCGTCCCACACACAGCTGCGTGCCCAGTCTAAAGATAATCACACACATGCGTCCCACACACAGCTGCGTGCCCAGTCTAAAGATAAGTCACACAAAAAATCACACACATGCGTCCCACACACAGCTGCGTCCCACACACACAGCTGCGTGCCCAGTCTAAAGATAATCACACACATGCGTCCCCCACACACACAGCTGCGTGCCCAGTCTAAAGATAATCACACACATGCGTCCCACACACAGCTGCGTCCCACACACACAAGCTGCGTGCCCAGTCTAAAGATAATCACACACATGCGTCCCACACACAGCTGCGTGCCCAGTCTAAAGATAATCACACACATGCGTCCCACACACACAGCTGCGTGCCCAGTCTAAAGATAATCACACACATGCGTCCCACACACAGCTGCGTCCCACACACACACAGCTGCGTGCCCAGTCTAAAGATAATCACACACATGCGTCCCACACACAGCTGCGTCCCACACACACAGCTGCGTGCCCAGTCTAAAGATAATCACACACATGCGTCCCACACACACACAGCTGCGTGCCCAGTCTAAAGATAATCACACACATGCGTCCCCCCACACAGCTGCGTCCCACACACACACAGCTGCGTGCCCAGTCTAAAGATAATCACACACATGCGTCCCACACACAGCTGCGTCCCACACACACACAGCTGCGTGCCCAGTCTAAAGATAATCACACACATGCGTCCCACACACAGCTGCGTGCCCAGTCTAAAGATAATCACACACATGCGTCCCACACACAGCTGCGTCCCACACACACACAGCTGCGTGCCCAGTCTAAAGATAATCACACACATGCGTCCCCCACACACAGCTGGTCCCACACACACACAGCTGCGTGCCCAGTCTAAAGATAATCACACACATGCGTCCCACACACAGCTGCGTCCCACACACACACAGCTGCGTGCCCAGTCTAAAGATAATCACACACATGCGTCCCACACACACACAGCTGCGTGCCCAGTCTAAAGATAATCACACACATGCGTCCCACACACAGCTGCGTCCCACACACACAGCTGCGTGCCCAGTCTAAAGATAATCACACACATGCGTCCCACACACAGCTGCGTCCCACACACACAGCTGCGTGCCCAGTCTAAAGATAATCACACACATGCGTCCCACACACAGCTGCGTCCCACACACACAGCTGCGTGCCCAGTCTAAAGATAATCACACACATGCGTCCCACACACACAGCTGCGTGCCCAGTCTAAAGATAATCACACACATGCGTCCCACACACAGCTGCGTCCCACACACACAGCTGCGTGCCCAGTCTAAAGATAATCACACACATGCGTCCCACACACACAGCTGCGTGCCCAGTCTAAAGATAATCACACACATGCGTCCCACACACAGCTGCGTCCCACACACACAGCTGCGTGCCCAGTCTAAAGATAATCACACACATGCGTCCCACACACACAGCTGCGTGCCCAGTCTAAAGATAATCACACACATGCGTCCCACACACAGCTGCGTCCCACACACACAGCTGCGTGCCCAGTCTAAAGATAATCACACACATGCGTCCCACACACACAGCTGCGTGCCCAGTCTAAAGATAATCACACACATGCACACACAGCTGCGTCCCACACACACAGCTGCGTGCCCAGTCTAAAGATAATCACACACATGCGTCCCACACACAGCTGCGTGCCACACACACACAGCTGCGTCCCCAGTCTAAAGATAATCACACACATGCGTCCCACACACACAGCTGCGTGCCCAGTCTAAAGATAATCACACACATGCGTCCCACACACAGCTGCGTCCCACACACACAGCTGCGTGCCCAGTCTAAAGATAATCACACACATGCGTCCCACACACACAGCTGCGTGCCCAGTCTAAAGATAATCACACACATGCGTCCCACACACAGCTGCGTCCCACACACACACAGCTGCGTGCCCAGTCTAAAGATAATCACACACATGCGTCCCACACACAGCTGCGTCCCACACACACACAGCTGCGTCCCCAGTCTAAAGATAATCACACACATGCGTCCCACACACAGCTGCGTCCCACACACACACACTGCGTGCCCAGTCTAAAGATAATCACACACATGCGTCCCACACACAGCTGCGTCCCACACACACACAGCTGCGTGCCCAGTCTAAAGATAATCACACACATGCGTCCCACACACACAGCTGCGTGCCCAGTCTAAAGATAATCACACACATGCGTCCCACACACAGCTGCGTCCCACACACACACAGCTGCGTCCCCAGTCTAAAGATAATCACACACATGCGTCCCACACACACACAGCTGCGTGCCCAGTCTAAAGATAATCACACACATGCGTCCCACACACAGCTGCGTCCCACACACACACAGCTGCGTGCCCAGTCTAAAGATAATCACACACATGTCCCCACACACAGCTGCGTCCCACACACACAAGCTGCGTGCCCAGTCTAAAGATAATCACACACATGCGTCCCACACACAGCTGCGTCCCACACACACACAGCTGCGTGCCCCAGTCTAAAGATAATCACACACATGCGTCCCACACACAGCTGCGTCCCCACACACACAGCTGCGTGCCCAGTCTAAAGATAATCACACACATGCGTCCCACACACACAGCTGCGTCACACACACAGCTGCCCAGTCTAAAGATAATCACACACATGCGTCCCACACACAGCTGCGTCCCACACACACACAGCTGCGTGCCCAGTCTAAAGATAATCACACACATGCGTCCCACACACATGGTCCCACACACACAGCTGCGTGCCCAGTCTAAAGATAATCACACACATGCGTCCCACACCCAGCTAATCCACACACACACACAGCTGCGTGCCCAGTCTAAAGATAATCACACACATGCGTCCCACACACACAGCTGCGTGCCCAGTCTAAAGATAATCACACACATGCGTCCCACACACAGCTGCGTGCCCAGTCTAAAGATAATCACACACATGCGTCCCACACACAGCTGCGTCCCACACACACACAGCTGCGTGCCCAGTCTAAAGATAATCACACACATGCGTCCCACACACAGCTGCGTCCCACACACACACAGCTGCGTGCCCAGTCTAAAGATAATCACACACATGCGTCCCACACACACAGCTGCGTGCCCAGTCTAAAGATAATCACACACATGCGTCCCACACACACAGCTGCCCACCCACACTGCGTGCCCAGTCTAAAGATAATCACACACATGCGTCCCACACACAGCTGCGTCCCACACACACAGCTGCGTGCCCAGTCTAAAGATAATCACACACATGCGTCCCACACACACAGCTGCGTCCCACACACACAGCTGCGTGCCCAGTCTAAAGATAATCACACACATGCGTCCCACACACAGCTGCGTCCCACACACACACAGCTGCGTGCCCAGTCTAAAGATAATCACACACATGCGTCCCACACACACAGCTGCGTGCCCAGTCTAAAGATAATCACACACATGCGTCCCACACACAGCTGCGTCCCACACACACACAGCTGCGTGCCCAGTCTAAAGATAATCACACACATGCGTCCCACACACACAGCTGCGTGCCCAGTCTAAAGATAATCACACACATGCGTCCCACACACAGCTGCGTCCCACACACACAGCTGCGTGCCCAGTCTAAAGATAATCACACACATGCGTCCCACACACAACTGCGTGCCCAGTCTAAAGATAATCACACACATGCGTCCCACACACAGCTGCGTCCCACACACACAGCTGCGTGCCCAGTCTAAAGATAATCACACAATGTCCCACACACAGCTGCGTCCCACACACACAGCTGCGTGCCCAGTCTAAAGATAATCACACACATGCGTCCCACACACAGCTGCGTCCCACACACACACAGCTGCGTGCCCAGTCTAAAGATAATCACACACATGCGTCCCACACACAGCTGCGTCCCACACACACAGCTGCGTGCCCAGTCTAAAGATAATCACACACATCACCACAAGCGTCCCACACACACACAGCTGCGTGCCCAGTCTAAAGATAATCACACACATGCGTCCCACACACAGCTGCGTCCCACACACACACAGCTGCGTGCCCAGTCTAAAGATAATCACACACATGCGTCCCACACACAGCTGCGTCCCACACACACAGCTGCGTGCCCAGTCTAAAGATAATCACACACATGCGTCCCACACACAGCTGCGTCCCACACACACAGCTGCGTGCCCAGTCTAAAGATAATCACACACATGCGTCCCACACACAGCTGGCCAACACACAGCTGCGTGCCCAGTCTAAAGATAATCACACACATGCGTCCCACACACAGCTGCGTCCCACACACACACAGCTGCGTGCCCAGTCTAAAGATAATCACACACATGCGTCCCACACACAGCTGCGTCAAAAACAAAACACACAGCTGCCCACACACACAGCTGCGTGCCCAGTCTAAAGATAATCACACACATGCGTCCCACACACAGCTGCGTCCCACACACACAGCTGCGTGCCCAGTCTAAAGATAATCACACACATGCGTCCCACACACACAGCTGCGTGCCCAGTCTAAAGATAATCACACACATGCGTCCCACACACAGCTGCGTCCCACACACACACAGCTGCGTGCCCAGTCTAAAGATAATCACACACATGCGTCCCACACACAGCTGCGTCCCACACACACACAGCTGCGTGCCCAGTCTAAAGATAATCACACACATGCGTCCCACACACAGCTGCGTGCCCAGTCTAAAGATAATCACACACATGCGTCCCACACACAGCTGCGTCCCACACACACACAGCTGCGTGCCCAGTCTAAAGATAATCACACACATGCGTCCCACACACACAGCTGCGTGCCCAGTCTAAAGATAATCACACACATGCGTCCCACACACAGCTGCGTCCCACACACACAAGCTGCGTGCCCAGTCTAAAGATAATCACACACATGCGTCCCACACACAAGCTGCGTGCCCAGTCTAAAGATAATCACACACATGCGTCCCCACACACAGCTGCGTCCCACACACACACAGCTGCGTGCCCAGTCTAAAGATAATCACACACATGCGTCCCACACACAGCCACACACACACAGCTGCGTGCCCAGTCTAAAGATAATCACACACATGCGTCCCACACACAGCTGCGTGCCCAGTCTAAAGATAATCACACACATGCGTCCCAACACAGCTGCGTCCCACACACACAGCTGCGTGCCCAGTCTAAAGATAATCACACACATGCGTCCCCACACACAGCTGCGTCCCACACACACAGCTGCGTGCCCAGTCTAAAGATAATCACACACGTGCGTCCCACACACAGCTGCGTCCCACACACACACAGCTGCGTGCCCAGTCTAAAGATAATCACACACATGCGTCCCACACACAGCTGCGTGCCCAGTCTAAAGATAATCACACACATGCGTCCCACACACAGCTGCGTCCCACACACACAGCTGCGTGCCCAGTCTAAAGATAATCACACACATGCGTCCCCACACACAGCTGCGTCCCACACACACAGCTGCGTGCCCAGTCTAAAGATAATCACACACATGCGTCCCACACACAGCTGCGTGCCCAGTCAAAATATAACACACACACAGCTGCGTGCCCAGTCTAAAGATAATCACACACATGCGTCCCACACACACAGCTGCGTGCCCAGTCTAAAGATAATCACACACATGCGTCCCACACACAGCTGCGTCCCACACACAGCTGCGTGCCCAGTCTAAAGATAATCACACACATGCGTCCCACACACAGCTGCGTGCCCAGTCTAAAGATAATCACACACATGCGTCCCACACACACACTGCGTGCCCAGTCTAAAGATAATCACACACATGCGTCCCACACATGTCCACACACACAGCTGCGTGCCCAGTCTAAAGATAATCACACACATGCGTCCCACACACACAGCTGCGTGCCCAGTCTAAAGATAATCACACACATGCGTCCCACACACAGCTGCGTCCCACACACACAGCTGCGTGCCCAGTCTAAAGATAATCACACACATGCGTCCCACACACACAGCTGCGTGCCCAGTCTAAAGATAATCACACACATGCGTCCCAAAAGCGGTCCCACACACACACAGCTGCGTGCCCAGTCTAAAGATAATCACACACATGCGTCCCACACACAGCTGCGTCCCACAAAACACACACGCGTCCCCACAACAATCCACACATGCGTCCCACACACACAGCTGCGTGCCCAGTCTAAAGATAATCACACACATGCGTCCCACACACAGCTGCGTCCCACACACACAGCTGCGTGCCCAGTCTAAAGATAATCACACACATGCGTCCCACACACACAGCTGCGTGCCCAGTCTAAAGATAATCACACACATGCGTCCCACACACAGCTGCGTGCCACACACACACAGCTGCGTGCCCAGTCTAAAGATAATCACACACATGCGTCCCACACACACATGCGTGCCCAGTCTAAAGATAATCACACACATGCGTCCCACACACAGCTGCGTCCCACACACACAGCTGCGTGCCCAGTCTAAAGATAATCACACACATGCGTCCCACACACAGCTGCGTGCCACACACACACAGCTGCGTCCCCAGTCTAAAGATAATCACACACATGCGTCCCCACACACAGCTGCGTCCCACACACACAACAATCCCATCTAAATAACACACACATGCTCCACACACAGCTGCGTGCCCAGTCTAAAGATAATCACACACATGCGTCCCACACACAGCTGCGTCCCACACACACAGCTGCGTGCCCAGTCTAAAGATAATCACACACATGCGTCCCCACACACAGCTGCGTCCCACACACACACAGCTGCGTGCCCAGTCTAAAGATAATCACACACATGCGTCCCACACACAGCTGCGTCCCACACACACAGCTGCGTGCCCAGTCTAAAGATAATCACACACATGCGTCCCACACACAGCTGCGTCCCACACACACAGCTGCGTGCCCAGTCTAAAGATAATCACACACATGCGTCCCACACACAGCTGCGTCCCACACACACAAGCTGCGTGCCCAGTCTAAAGATAATCACACACATGCGTCCCACACACAGCTGCGTCCAACACACAGCTGCGTGCCCAGTCTAAAGATAATCACACACATGCGTCCCACACACACGCTGCGTCCCACACACACAGCTGCGTGCCCAGTCTAAAGATAATCACACACATGCGTCCCACACACAGCTGCGTGCCCAGTCTAAAGATAATCACACACATGCGTCCCACACACAGCTGCGTGCCCAGTCTAAAGATAATCACACACATGCGTCCCACACACAGCTGCGTGCCCAGTCTAAAGATAATCACACACATGCGTCCCACACACACAGCTGCGTGCCCAGTCTAAAGATAATCACACACATGCGTCCCACACACAGCTGCGTGCCCAGTCTAAAGATAATCACACACATGCGTCCCACACACACACAGCTGCGTGCCCAGTCTAAAGATAATCACACACATGCGTCCCACACACAGCTGCGTCCCAACAATCGTCCCACACACACACAGCTGCGTGCCCAGTCTAAAGATAATCACACACATGCGTCCCACACACAGCTGCGTGCCACCACACACAGCTGCGTGCCCAGTCTAAAGATAATCACACACATGCGTCCCACACACAGCTGCGTCCCACACACACACACTGCGTCCCCAGTCTAAAGATAATCACACACATACACAGCGTCCACACACACAGCTGCGCCCAGATCACACACTCCACACAGCTGCGTCCACACACACACAGCTGCGTGCCCAGTCTAAAGATAATCACACACATGCGTCCCACACACACACAGCTGCATGCCCAGTCTAAAGATAATCACACACATGCGTCCCACACACACAGCTGCGTGCCCGTGTTACATACATTGCGCATCCTCCACGCGAAAGCCAGGCAAGCCCAGGCTCAGGAACCTTTTACCTTCATTGGTGCCGGATTACTCTGATGAGTGGTGCCGGATTACCCTGACGAGTGGTGCTGGATTACTCTGATGAGTGGCGCTGGATTACCTTGATGAGATGGTCCTGACGCTATGCAGTTCATACAGCCAGCGTTGTGCGTGCGCGCGCGCCCGGAGTAATAACACATCACACCCGGTCGCGGGCGCTCCTCGAGCACCGCTGTCCGCGCTCCTGAGTGGCATTCGCGATCGGCAGGCTTAGAACAAGTGCACGGCCGGAGTGGGCCGTGATGAGAACGATGGCATTTCCTTCACCATGGCGCGGCAATCGAGACCAATGAATGCGAACAGGCGATTCGCTCAGCGATGAGCTGCTGCTCTGAAGCTGCCCTACATCGAGCAGGCGGGAACTGACTTGCCTTCATGCCTGTTGCGGAACAAAATAGGTTCAGGTGGCAGCGCTCGCGCGTGGGCTCGTGTCACCCCTTTACCATCGGCGGTCGTGTCAGCACTTTACCATCGGCTGTCGTGCCACCCCTTTACCATCGGCGGTCGTGTCAGCCCGTTACCATCGGCGGTCGTGTCAGCCCGTTACCATCGGCGGTCGTGTCAGCCCGTTACCATCGGCGGTGGTGTCACCCCTTTATCATCGGCGGTCGTGTCACCCCTTTACCATCGGCGGTCGTGTCCCCCTTTACCATCGGCGGTCGTGTCACCCCTTTACCATCGGCGGTGGTGTCACCCCTTTATCATCGGCGGTCGTGTCACCCCTTTACCATCGGCGGTCGTGTCACCCCGTTTCTTTGTGCCACCCCTTTACCATCGGCGGTCGTGCCACCCCTTTACCATCGGCGGTCGTGTCAGCCCTTTACCATCGGCGGTCGTGTCACCCCTTTACCATCGGCGGTCATGTCACCCCTTTATCATCGGCGGTCGTGTCATCCCTTTACCATCGGCGGTCGTGCCACCCCTTTACCATCGGCTGTCGTGCCACCCCTTTACCATCGGCGGTCGTGTCACCCCTTTACCATCGGCGGTCGTGTCACCCCTTTACCATCAGCCGTCGTTCCCCCCTTTACCATCGGCGGTCGTGTCACCCTTCCATCAGCGGTGGTTTTTTTATCGGGGGGGGTTTTCCCCCTTTACCATCAGCGGTGGTGTCACCCCTTTACCATTGGCGGTCGTGTCACCCCTTTACCATCGGCGGTCGTCCCCCTTTACCATCGGCGGTCGTGTCACCCTTTTACCATCGGAGGTCCCACCCCTTTACCATCGGCTGTCGTGCCACCCCTTTACCATCGTCGGTCGTGTCACCCCTTTACCATCGGCGGTCATGTCACCCCTTTATCATCGACGGTCGTGTCATCCCTTTACCATCGGCGGTGGTGTCAGCCCGTTACCATCGGCGGTCGTGTCACCCCTTTGTCATCGGCGGTGGTGTCACCCCTTTACCATCCGCGGTCGTGTCACCCCTTTACCATCGGCGGTCGTGTCACCCCTTTACCATCGGCGGTCGTGTCACCCCTTACCATCGGCGGTCGTGTCACCCTTTACCATCGGCGGTCATGTCAGCCCGTTACCATCGGCGGTCGTGTCAGCCCGTTACCATCGGCGGTCGTGTCAGCCCGTTACCATCGGCGGTCGTGTCAGCCCGTTACCATCGGCGGTCATGTCAGCCCGTTACCATCGGCGGTCATGTCACCCTTTTACCATCGGCGGTCGTGTCAGCCCGTTACCATCGGCGGTCATGTCAGCCCGTTACCATCGGCGGTCGTGTCACCCCTTTACCATCGGTGGTCGTGTCAGCCCGTTACCATCGGCGGTCGTGCCACTCCTTTACCATCGGCGGTCATGTCACCCCTTTACCATCGGCGGTCGTGTCATCCCTTTACCATCGGCGGTGGTGTCAGCCCGTTACCATCGGCGGTCGTGTCACCCCTTTGTCATCGGCGGTGGTGTCAGCCCGTTACCATCGGCGGTCGTGTCAGCTCGTTACCACCGACGGTGGTGTCAGCCCGTTAACACTGGCGGTGGTGTCATCCCGTTACCACCGGCGGTCATGTCAGCCCGTTACCACCGACGGTGGTGTCAGCCCGTTACCACAGGCGGTGGTGTCAGCCCGTTACCACCGACGGTGGTGTCAGCCCGTTACCACAGTCGGTGGTGTCAGCCCGTTACCACCGGTGGTCATGTCAGCCCGTTGCCACCGGCGGTCCAGGGGAGGACAAAAAGGCGGTCTGCATACGCTGGTGCCCATAGTCATAGTTGCATTTTTGTCAAGCTCCAGCGATTTTCAAACCACAATATAGTTATACATCTTACTCTGGGTGCGTCCAGCTCCCAAAGTAGGTATGCATGTATGCGTCCAGAATCGAGCGCATTTGGGTAAATGGTCTGTTGGGTGTTGAGTTTTGAATGTTGTGCTGTTATGGGACTAAGGTATTTGACCATCTCAAAACATTTGCATTGCTTTCTGGATCCGCTGATCATTATAAGCCGCAGAGTTATGTTACGGGCTAGTAATTATACTTCAGAAACGCCGGCCTTTGGATGTGCGCAGGTGTGAGAATGTATGCTACGGGCACAGTGCTATGGAAGTTCAATGTCTAGTTTGGTGGACGATCATGAGCGGAGAACGGTGTGCTGCAAGGCTTTTTACAACGCTTCCATTGTGATGGAATTCCATTCCATTCCATTGTTCATTTTTGTCTCGCTTCGAGACACGTTTTTGGGCCTTTTGGCATTTGAGCATCTACAATAGCGATCCTATCGAGCGTTACAAGACAATCCTCATTGATTTCTCATGAATGAGTTTGCCCTCCCAATAACGACATGATGACTTTCATATAAGTCAGAGGGCGCACGAGCATGCATATTGCATGTGAATTTGGTGTAGTCGGCACTCGGATCCAGCACATCACGTGTGCTGCATGTGAACTGTTAGTATGGCAATTACAACCAGTCTCAACAAGCTTTCCAACACACTACCACTTGAGGCAGTAGCCCCATCATGCATGGCTGCAGCCCATACGGATGTGCCTTGTTGTGGTGCGGGGGTCATTGGCCGGAACAGTGAAAATCTGAACACTCAGCGAGCTTCGCACGTCGCTCGTGGTATGTCTCTGGCTATAATCATGTGGCGATATATACCCACATACCTGTGTTTGTAGCCTACCATGTACATATGCATATATATATATATATATATATATATATATATATATATATATATATATATATATATACATATATATACATATATATATATATATATATATATATATATATATATATATATGTGTGTGTGTGTGTGTGTGTGTGTGTGTGTGTGTGTGTGTGTGTGAGTGTGTGTGTGTGTGTTGTGTGTGTGTGTGTGAGAGAGAGAGTATATATGACAGATACTTCAAGACATTCCTTTTGTTTTTAATGCATGATTGCAATTATTGTATCATCGCCCGGCATTGGCGCCGCCAAAGGAGTGTCTCCGCCTGATCAGTCGAGTCAGAGGCCCTCCCTGGAGTGTCTCCGCCTGATCAGTCGAGTCAGAGGCCCTCCCTGGATTGTCTCCGCCTGATCAGTCGAGTCAGAGGCCCTCCCTGGATTGTCTCCGCCTGATTAGTCGAGTCAGAGGCCCTCCCTGGATTGTCTCCGCCTGATTAGTCGAGTCAGAGGCCCTCCCTGGATTCAAGTGCAGGTCAGCTCCAGTCGGAATGATATTCCGACCTGGCGACAGATGTGCCCTTCACACGTGACGGGAGTGGTGAGGGGGCAGGTGGTTTTCGAAACCGTTCAAATCGAGGGGAAAACCCTCATTTGGGATAGTTATCCCGAATCAGAAGTACATTGAAAAGTCCCCGCCTCAGGCCATATTACTTAAATATAATACCTCAGGTCAAGGCTGAGTGATGTCCGGTTCGATATTTGTATGATCAGGCCGAACCATACGCATTCTGGGTACCGTTCATACGAGGACAAGTCGTGAACATTTACTATGTTGCATTGAATTTGGAGAAGAAAACCATATCACCTTGATTAACACAACTCAACGTTAGAAGGAAGCACTTGTTCTGAGTTTGGTCATAGATTGTCTTGCATGAGGGTGTTAGTGAAGTAGGTTTATCTTCTGATATTCCATGTAGCATCTCACAGCCCATGAACAAATTGTATGCGACATGACGTGCAACATATTCACACGATTCGCGAACTCACCACCCGCCGTGAGTGCCCTGTGAGTGCCCTATGAAGCTATATGGCACGGCCTAAAATTACTCCAAACATTATTTTTTTGGTTACAACGTCAAGTGTTGAGCTCAAGGTACTGTAGCCTTTAGCCAGCTTGTCACAACGTTAATTATTGAGCTGAATGTACGGCAACCTTTAGTCAGTTACCTTGTCACAACGTTAGGTGTCGAGCTGAAGGAACTTTAAACTTTAGTCAGTTAGCTTGTCACAACGTTAAGTGTTGAGCTGAAGATGTTGTGACCTTTAGTCAGCTTGTCACAACGTTGAGTGTTGAGCTGAAGGTACTGCAACCTTTAGTTAACTTGTCACAGTGTTAAGTGATGAGCTGAAGGTACTGCAACCTTTAGTCAGCTTGTCACAACGTTCAGTGTTGAGCCGAAGGTACTGCAACATTTAGTCTGTTAGTTAGCTTATCACAACGTTGAGTGCTGAGTTGAAGGTACTGTAACTTTAGTCACAGTTAGCTTGCGTGATTACCATAGGATCGTACTGAGAGTAACATCGCAGTTGTCACCCAATGGGTTGGGGGGAGGGGGGGGGGCGTGCACAAGTCGACAGTCTAATGCTTGAACGGTTTTCCGATTCATGCGACACAACAATGGGCCAGGGGCCAGCTATGGCTCCTGTTGGGGTGGATGTGCTTCTGCTCTGTGGAACCGGTGTCACCGCTGCTGGACACTGGCAGTGGCGTCCAGATTAAGTCACCTCACAAGAAATGTGTATTGTCACCATTGCTTGAGAAGTAATCAAGCTTGTCACGTGCGCAGTAAGTGGCAAACTATTGCCCTCTGGGCACGCTGTCCAAGACACCGCTTCTGCGATTGGCGATGTGAATCACAATGCCGGACGCAGTTCAACTGCACTGCAGAGAAATCGGATATCCACCATCCAGCCAGCACTTCCGCGCGGAATTTGTGACGGGAAAGCACGACGCCGAGAATTAGCGATACGGAGGCGTCGTAAAATCCGTGGCGGCAGCACTACCGCACGGCGCCAAAATTGCATCACGATCTCGGCCGGAGTGCTGCCGAGAGTGGTCAGTCGACCGGACGGCTGCTGGTCGGCGGCCACCGCCAACAGCTGCAATTCCGCGGAGACTCCAACCAGAGCTGACAGCTCTCACCGCCGACCAGCAGCCGTCCGGGAGTGGTCAGTCGACCGGACGGCCGCTGGTCGGCTGACCACGGTGCCGAGAGTGGTCAGTCGACCGGACGGCTGCTGGTCGGCGGCCACCGCCAACAGCTGCAATCCCGAGGAGACTCCAACCAGAGCTGACAGCTCTCACCGCCGCGCCGCCGAAAGCCTGCCGTCGGCACGGCTGCGCCAGCTCGGCCCGCCTGCTCTCCGAAAACAAAACGCGTCAATGACAAGGCGGGCGTTGATATGTGCTCCATTAGCTGTGTTGGTCCAGGCATCTGCATTTTCCCATCTTGTTCATTAACACAAGGAAGCCGAATTAGAGCTGTGCAATCAATTACGACACATTAGTTCGGGCATCGACAGAGCGCGGCTGCTTCGGGCTGTTGGAAACAACTCCTGAAACCGGCCCATATTTGTAGCACAAACATCACGTGAAGCCGTCGCGTCTTGGTAGCACAAACAACACCTGAGGCCGTCCCACATTGGCATCACAAACAACACATGTGGCCGTCGCATATTGGTAGCACACACAACACCTGAAGCCGTCCCATGTTGTAGCAGGCGCTTCCGCTGCCCAAGCCCCGTGTTGTCGTAATAGATATTAACGCCAGGTAACTCACATGCTTCGACTTAGCGGGCGGTGCCGTTGCTGGAAAATACCTTAAAGTAAAAAAAAAAGCGCACGGTAGGACGCTGGAGAGATTCCTAGGACTGGAGCATTTCGTATTTGAGTTACGTTCGATTGCCGGCAGGTGTACCTTTGCGCCAGCAGAATGCGTGCGGTAGATAGTGCTTCGTTTGCTAACTATAGCGATGTTCCGTCTCTTCCATGCGCATCTGGTGTAGCTGTGCATAGATAACTCTACATCACCAGTTGGTCCCGGGGAAAATGTTGTATTCATTACCTGCAGTTGAATACAAAATTAAAAATATTCCAGGGATCTCAGAATCCTTTACTACATGTCGAAAGATGGGAAATATGTTGCAGCGAGATTTACGGACACAATCTAAGCACATCATTAAACCACAAGCAAAATTAATTGCAGATTGACCAGCAATGTATAATGGATCGCACAGAGATTGATCTGCCATAGTGTCAGCAAAGCATCTGGATTAATATTCCTAGTTACTTATTTACAAGTACATCCGCGCATATGGTGACTATTCCTGTGCAGAATGGCAGTGTAGACGTGAATCGGCTGAGCAATAAGGGACGTAGGGACCAGGGATTAGGGAAGGACGTAGGGACCATGGAGGGAATAAGGATTAGGGAGGGACGTATGAACTCGGGAGTGACTAAGGACTAGGGAGGGACGTAGGGACTAGGGAGTGACTAGGGATGAGGAGGAGGAGGAGGAGACCATGGAGGAACGCTTAGGGAATCGATTTATAAATATTCCATTCCCAGCAATCACCGAATGGCCGCTCCATTTCCTGTGGAACTCAAGCTGAAGTAAAATTTGCCGTGTCGCCAAGGGTAGACCTAGTGGCGCAGGGTGGTGTAGTGAAGTACCATAAAAGTGGACCCACCGAAGGACACATATTCACCATCAACTACAGTGCGCAATGAACCTAACGACCTAACGACCTAAACCCAACCTAATTACGTCATGGACAACCGGCGGCACCAGGCTGCGGCGGACTAGGTCGACCCTCCACCACGACAAGGCCGACCCTCCACCACGACAAGGCCGACCCTCCACCACGACTAGGCCGACCCTCCACCACGACTAGGCCGACCCTCCACCACGACTAGGCCGACCCTCCTCCACGACTAGGCCGACCCTCCTCCACGACTAGGCCGACCCTCCACCACGACTAGGCCGACCCTCCACCACGACCAGGCCGACCCTCCTTCACGACTAGGCCGACCCTCCACCACGACTAGGCCGACCCTCCTCCACGCAGACGGAGGGTGCCCGGTGGCTGGTGGGTCGCCTGCTCCTCCACAAAATCATGCGACATGCCTTCCTTCAATTTACAACGTCACAGCAACGTCTCAATAACGTTACAAAATTTCATCACATCTCCACAACCATTTTGGGGATATCATTGAAAAACAGGAGGGGTGGTTGGAGTTTTCTCTTCTTTCGATATGCGTGTCCATGCACGCATATGTGAATAACGTATGTATATATATGCATGAATATATATATATATATATATATATATATATATATATATATATATATATATATATATATATATATATATATATATATATATATATATATATATATATATATATATATATATATATATATATATATATATATATATATATATATATATATATATATATATATATATATATATATATATATATATATATATATATATATATATATATATATATATATATATATATATATATATATATATATATATATATATATATATATATATATATATATATATCTGTGTGTGTGCACTATATGGGTCGAGGTGTAGTCGTCCTCGATCATAGATCGCATGTCGAAAAGATGATGTGCATCCCTTCTGAACAGTCCAATTTTACCGAGATTACGGTGATCCTATTTTGAAAACCATCCGTCAGATGGAGGATAAAATTAATAGGCTATTGACGAAACTAACAAAGCTCGGAATTATAACTGAATTGGTCCGGAGTATGTTGCATGTGTCTGGAAGTACCCCAGGCATCCTGTGTGGTCTGCCAAAAACACATAAAGCCTCTGTCCCTCCAAGACCAATTTATTCTGCTTGTGGTACGCCGGCTTTCAAGTTGGCGAAAAATAATGCCGACTGGTCGCACAGCGAACAGAAGTCTCGGTGGAATTCGGATTGGACCGGTTACAAATGCGAACCAATGTGCCAGCTTGACCCAGTATTCGGGCGCACCGCCTGTGTGACCTGCGGTGGCGCGTCGTGGCACTGTCAGCCCCCACTGCACCGGCCGCGGTCACAGCCCACTCCCACCGGGTGCCGACCTCTGACCCGGTCACACGGTGGCGGACGACGGCCGGCGCGGCTCGACTTCCGGGGCAGCCACAGCTGCAGGCATGTCTGCCACCAGTCACGGACGCCGACCGTCGCCACTGTCGCGGTACTCACGTCGGACGCCGACCGTCGCCACTTCACAAGTGACGCTGCAGACCGCTTTGGACCGGCTGGCCGACGATTGAAAGGATGCTTCGAAGTTGACGAGGAGTGCAGCCGCAGATTGTGCTTGACTGTAGGCATAGCCGTTGGCTACAACTTCTCCCGATGGTGACATGGAGGCGTGTACTTGGCTATAGGCACAGCCGTTGGCTACAACTTCTCCCGATGGTGACATGGAGACGTGTACTTGGCTGTAGGCACAGCTGTTGGCTGCAACTTCTCCCGATGGTGACATGGAGGCGTGTACTTGACTAGGCACAGCCGTGGACCGCAACTTCTCCCGATGATGACATGGAGACGTGTACTTGGCTGTAAGCACAGCTGTTGGCTGCAACTTCTCCCGATGGTGACATGGAGGCGTGTACTTGACTGTAGGCACGGCCGTTGGCTGCAACTTCTCCTGATGGTGACATGGAGGCGTGTACTTGACTGTAGTCACAGCCGTTGGTTGCAACTTCTCCCGATGGTGACATGGAGCCGGGTACTTGGCTGTAGGAACAGCCGTGGACCGCAACTTCTCCCGATGGTGACATGGAGGCGTGTACTTGACTGTAGGCACAGCCGTGGACCGCAACTTCTCCCGATGATGACATGGAGACGTGTACTTGGCTGTAAGCACAGCTGTTGGCTGCAACTTCTCCCGATGGTGACATGGAGGCGTGTACTTGACTGTAGGCACAGCCGTTGGCTGCAACTTCTCCTGATGGTGACATGGAGACGTGTACTTGGCTGTAAGCACAGCTGTTGGCTGCAACTTCTCCCGATGGTGACATGGAGGCGTGTACTTGGCTGTAGGCACAGCTGTTGGCTGCAACATCTCCCGATGGTGACATGGAGGCGTGCACTTGACTAGACACAGCCGTGGACGGCAACTTCCACCGATGATGACATGGAGCCGTGCACATGGCTGTAGGAACAGCCGTGGACCGCAACTTCTCCCGATGGTGACATGAAGTGATCAGATATAAGTGACTGTCAGTCTAGACCTAGGCGTTCAGTCTTGCCGTTGCACAAAGTTGTTACTAAGAGGGGGGTCGTGTGGTTGCATTCACTTAGTATTGTGTATTTTGCCGATTACAATGCAATATAGCTTGTCTGGAATCACGCAGCATGTCTCTGACACAGAAACTTGCTTCAATTATCACACAAAGTCTGGTTGTTTATACAAAGCGCATTCAACCGCGATCAGAGCAGTGGTGCTAATCTGAGTACCTTCAAAACATTCATCCCAATGACCTGAGTGCACTGCCTGTACTTCATTCATATACACGTCTGCAGAGTAGGCAGCGATCTTCCAGAAAATATGCCAACGTTCATGGTTTATCTGGTTATCTGCAAGGTTTTTACAGCAGTGTGCCAGGTCCAGAGCAACCCCAGACATCACACACTGCTCCACTGACAATAAAGCATGTCTGCAAGTCTTGTCGCAACAATGAGGAAACAATACATGTCTGTTCGGGTTATCTCCACTCGCGAAATGGTAGGTCAGTTGTGGAAATGTTTCCTCTTCGTGATAGCGGAATTTTCAGTTATAAATCACGACACAAAGATGGTTCTGGTTTACCCTATGGAGCCATATTGAAGTACATTTCATAGCGATTGCGAAACAAGTTATTTGTCCAGCCAAATTATAAGGAAAAATTATCAGACGTCCAATTAAAATTATAATTGATTTAGAAGTGCCTTAAATAGAGAGCAAGTTCTCCTGTATGAAACTTGAAGTCTCAACGAAGACTTCAAGAGGTCTGCACTTCTTTTCAACAAATACATAAAATACACTAAGTGTAAAAATTAACCTCCGATTTGTACCCAACTATAAGAAACATATATATTCATGCGCATGAGTGTTCGTGAATATATATACAGTGTTTTGTTTCGGTATCAGGCCGAGCAAGCAATGCTACCCAAGCCAATGCTTTAGCTGGGGATTCGCACATTAAGAGCTTCTTTCGCGCCTCCTCGGGACTCTACGAACTCCCTGCCACTGTGGTGTGCCGCCTCTGAGCCTCTGGCAAGTGCGTGACCAACGACCCCAGGGAGTAGTATCCCGTGGCCAGCACTGCTGGATCATCACCACCATCCCTGGAGAGTTAAAGAGTGCCACTGCCACCGAGCAAGACGACCTCCTCCGTCCCCGGGGAGTACCACCCAAGTCTGCGGTGATTGCCACTCCGAGCCTCGGAGAGCTTCCGAGATGACGACTACGTGCCGCGATCCGTATCTGGACGCTCCGAGAGCCGGTTTAGGCGTCGCTGTTACGAGAGCGACCTCGCCCGGTGTCGTACTCCGGTGTTGGGACGCACGGGATGGGTGTGTGTGTGGGGGGGGGGGGGAGGCTGCTGATTGTGCGGACCGTCTCCATCTGTCTCCGTCGGCACCTGCCTCGACAGGCAAGGTCACTGAGAAGCAGGTCGATGGACCCCACAACGGCCAGGTGGACGTCTCGCGCCGAACTGCCGAACACGAGTGTGACGACACACGCGCCATACACGCCGCGCCTGACCATACCTCTGGGACGGCGTGTCGGACACCTCTGACGGCGTGTCGGACATCTCTGACGGCGTGTCGGACACCTCTGACGGCGTGTCGGACACCTCTGACGGCGTGTCGGACACCTCTGATGGTGTATCGGACACCTCTCATGGGGTGTCGGATACCTCTGATGGTGTGTCGGACACCTCTGATGGTGTGTCGGACGCCTCTGACAGTGTGTCGGACACCTCTGATGGTGTGTCGGACACCTCTGATGGTGTGTCGGACACCTCTGACAGTGTGTCGGACACCTCTGACAGTGTGTCGGATACCTCTGACGGCGTGTCGGACACCTCTGACGGCCTGTCAGATGCCTCTGATGCTATGTCGGACACCTCTGACGGCGTGCGAGACACCTCTGAGACTGTGTGTCGGACACCTCTGAGACAGCGTGTCAGACACCTCTGACGACGTGTCGGACACCTCTGATGACGTGTCGGACACCTCTGAGACAGCGTGTCTGACACCTCTGACGGCATGTCTGACTCCTCTGACGGCGTGTCGGACACCTCTGAGACAGCGTGTCAGTCACCTCTGATGGCGTGTCTGACACCTCTGACTGCTCAGCTGAACAGCGTGGCGTGTTTGTGAGCACAACAAATCTGAGCAGCGCCTTTGAAGCACTCAATCAGAACAGTATATCTCTCATGAACTCGTAGCAGTGTAGCTCAGACAATACAGCAGAGCAGCGAAACTCTGACAACGGACCAGAGCAGTGAAACTCTGACAACGGACCAGAGCAGTGTAGCTCAGACAATACAGCAGAGCAGTGTAGCTCAGACAATACAGCAGAGCAGTGTAGCTCTGACAACGGACCAGAGCAGTGTAGCTCTGACAACGGACCAGAGCAGTGTAGCTCTGACAGCGGAACAGAGCAGTGTAGCTCTGACAGCGGAACAGAGCAGTGTAGCTCTGACAGCGGAACAGAGCAGTGTAGCTCTGACAGTGGAACAGAGCAGTGTAGCTCTGACAGTGGAACAGAGCAGTGTAGCTCTGACAGTGGAACAGAGCAGTGTAGCTCTGACAGTGGAACAGAGCAGTGTAGCTCTGACAGTGGAACAGAGCAGTGTAGCTCTGGCAGTGGAACAGAGCAGTGTAGCTCTGACAGTGGAACAGAGCAGTGTAACGCTGACAGCGGAACAGAGCAGTGTAACGCTGACAGCGGAACAGAGCAGTGTAACGCTGACAGCGGAACAGAGCAGTGTAGCTCTGACAGTGGAACAGAGCAGTGTAGCTCTGGCAGTGGAACAGAGCAGTGTAGCTCTGACAGTGGAACAGAGCAGTGTAACGCTGACAGCGGAACAGAGCAGTGTAGCTCTGGCAGTGGAACAGAGCAGTGTAGCTCTGGCAGTGGAACAGAGCAGTGTAGCTCTGACAGTGGAACAGAGCAGTGTAGCTCTGGCAGTGGAACAGAGCAGTGTAGCTCTGACAGTGGAACAGAGCAGTGTAGCTCTGACAGCGGAACAGAGCAGTGTAGCTCTGACAGCGGAACAGAGCAGTGTAGCTCTGACAGCGGAACAGAGCAGTGTAACGCTGACAGCGGAACAGAGCAGTGTAGCTCTGACAGCGGAACAGAGCAGTGTAACGCTGACAGCGGAACAGAGCAGTGTAGCTCTGACAGTGGAACAGAGCAGTGCAGCTCTGACAGCGGAACAGAGCAGTGTAACGCTGACAGCGGAACAGAGCAGTGTAGCTCTGACAGTGGAACAGAGCAGTGTAGCTCTGACAGTGGAACAGAGCAGTGTAGCTCTGGCAGTGGAACAGAGCAGTGTAACGCTGACAGCGGAACAGAGCAGTGTAGCTCTGACAGTGGAACAGAGCAGTGTAGCTCTGACAGCGGAACAGAGCAGTGTAGCTCTGACAGTGGAACAGAGCAGTGTAGCTCTGACAGTGGAACAGAGCAGTGTAGCTCTGACAGTGGAACAGAGCAGTGTAGCTCTGACAGTGGAACAGAGCAGTGTAACGCTGACAGCGGAACAGAGCAGTGTAACGCTGACAGCGGAACAGAGCAGTGTAACGCTGACAGCGGAACAGAGCAGTGTAGCTCTGACAGCGGAACAGAGCAGTGTAACGCTGACAGCGGAACAGAGCAGCTTTGTCTCTCAGTTCTGTTCCACTCGTACGAACACGCTCAATCTCTCTTGTCCACGTCTTCCCAATTGCCTGCATTAAGTCCGAACGCAGGTCGGTAATCCGACCGTTCGCCCCCGTAATGCCAGTGCGGTCGGCGAGTGCAGCTCGGCTCGCCTGCAGGCAGTAGATGCGCCGTATGCGGCCGATTGCTCTGGCGGCTCGAGCTGAATTAATCTGTGGAATTATGGTAAATCCATCGTGTGATGGACACCTCTGTAGGGAATAAAGACACCTTCGATCGGGGGGGGCACCTTCGATATATTGCGGCGATATACCACCGCCGCAATAATTATGCATCTAACCATTAGACCTATGGGCATACAAGGGATGCAGCTGGGCTTGCTGATGCACACTGAGCTTGCAGCTGCTAGAGCCCCCAATCACTCTCGATAAATTCCACCCCCACATGAAGTGCTGCTTGTCCAGTGTCTCACTGTTCCGTCTGCTGTCTGACGGCCTCAGAATGGCACTGGGGCTGTCGCACTGACAATGGATGCAGTACGAGTATGAAAAGGTCCAGGCGTCAAATCGGGCTTCGAGCTCCGGAGGTGCTCCCAGTACCATAGGCGTCGAATTATATCTGGTCACAGGCGCAGGCAGGCACAGGCACAGGCAGTGAAGCAAAAGAAAGAAGCGCAATACCTTTACATTTTCGACACGGCGTGAATATTTTTGCGCTAATTGGCTTGGTCTGTCCTCACACAGACTATATGCCTTGAGTGTGCGGTGCCGTTGCCTACGCCGCTTAGGTATCCTCTGTTCACCGAGTCAATGAAATCCGACAAGTACAGCCTTGTGCTGCCGTGAGGAGCTTAACACCCAGCGAGTCTGAGCAAGACCACAATGTGTGCAATGCAGACAAACCGCAAAGGTTTCAAACCCATGAGAACCATTTACTTCGTAGTTGAGCACCGTGGCGGATCCAAGGCGCACTGGGGACACGTGCCCCCTCCCAGTCAAAGGCAGTAGCAGCCCCGAAGAGATGGTGGTGACCTGACGGAGGGCCCAAAGACGGAGGCGCCCCTCTCTTCTAGTTTTTATTTCATCGCCAGAAGCGTTCCTCAGACAGAAATCGGAGTAGCTTAGAAAGGCCTGACTGCACCCTCGAAACGTTTCTGCCAGAGCTTCCACTTTCTGGTATGGCCTTCGCGATTAACCCAAGAAACAAATTATTCACTTCCGTTGCATTTTGAAGACAAAAAACTGAGTCGCATGTGCACAAAAATTCACATTGAAGGTGTCTTTATTGCCTACTGTTTCGATGCTCCTACGTTCTTATGTCTCAGAACCCGAAAAAAATCGAACATACTTACGCATCACTACTCATTGTACACTCGCCTTCGGTTTAATGTGCGGGGGTACCCTTCACTATGGCTGGCCCCTAGGAACGTAGGCTGTGCTGCTCCACACCAATGATTACTGGTAGACTGCGCCGCTTCACAGTTATGCGTTGTGTGACAGTCTACAAATTTCACCACTGTTCAGCCGTAGGTATTCGCTTGTGCGGTCGTCACGTGGTCATTTTCCCTGCAGCCATGCAGTGAGAAACACGGGTTCTACGCTGTTCCCGCCTTGCATTCCTCAGTCGGCCAAACAACATTGGCAGTTCAGCAAGCGGTCCACCACTGGAGCCCTGTAGACAAGCAGCATTTGATCGCTGTGGATTTCGGATTCGACAACACAGAATGAGCTGGAAGTGTTAGAAGGAGCTCTGTTGCAAAGGATGTAGTGAAAGGAGATGAGAGGTTTATGATGTCAACGGAGCATTCTCTCACCATAAAATAATAATATAATTCCTAACCTTTGCGCTTTTCAGAAATGTAGTTCGATTTCTTGCTGGGGTGGCTTTATAAACCAGGATCAAATTGCTAAACAGACCTTGTTGCGTGAGCCCTGGCTGCATCACCCGATCCATGAATTGCAGTTTTACAGTATAAATTTGGCAAAACGCTTCACGTGTTGTCAATACACCGACACAGGCACCCCGGTAGCTCGCTCTCGACCTTATCGTGCCAATTGCCAACTGACCCTCCCAACCGGGGACTAAAAGCGAGCGCGCGAAGCGACTCGAACCCAGCATCGCCAGGACATCGGAGACGGGTGCAAGATAGCGCTCTCAACAACTGAACCACCGAGGCGGCAAGCGTTGAGGCGGCACTTGTTTGCTTAATTCATATTCATTGACAAGTCGATTAGTTACTTCATTAAATTACACCTATTTCATTGAGAATCACAAAATGTTGGGCGTAAGGCATATGATGCAGGATATCTTATTATTTATTGCATATGCTGTGCACTTTACGGCAAGCGACATATTCAGAATTCCGTGGGAATAAAATATTTCTTCACGGGGATACCATCCAACTATTTTACCACAAAAAGTTTTTACTTGATGTTGCCTCAGAACGACATGTAACCGGGCCATCTGTCATTCTTGGTGTGAAACTACCGTTAATTATTTGAAGACTGAGCAGGTTTTAATACCCTAGTCGTGTTTTGAATTGCAGCATCTGGAGCATCAATCACGCCCATAGGGCCAGTGACATACGCTTTCCAGCACCAAGCCATGCTTTTGAAAAATGTCGGGAACAAGGAACAACTAATTTGCACCAACCTGAATCGTTTACCAGATTAAATGGCATCAACGATGTGGTGTGTGTGTGGTGTATATATATATATATATATATATATATATATATATATATATATATATATATATATATATATATATATATATATATATATATATATATATATATATATATATATATATATATATATATATATATATATATATATATATATATATATATATATATATATATATATATATATATATATATATATATATATATATATATATATATATATATATATATATATATATATATATATATATATATATATATATCTATATATATATGTATATATATTTAACCACTTCCTATGCTTTTGTATCCTACCCGGCTTCGTCTCTTGGTAAAAGGTACGTGCTGTCGCCAGTGCATTGCATCAGAGCACTGCAGTGGCTTTTATATCCGGCATGAACATCAATTTGGAAAAGGTCAACACATTGCACTCATCAATGCATGGAGTCACAGACCACATCGAACAACCAACGAAGAACAGGATGTGGTGTGAGAATTCACACATTAGTGGAGGGAGGCATCGAATTGCTCGATGTCATACAAGTATAAAAAATCGGTTAATATGCAAGGAAATGGCGAATGTTATTTTTTTACATGTAATAGTGTAACAATACACATAGGATGGACGTTATATGTGGTATTGCATGTAAGATTCAAATGTTGGTTGATAAATGTGCAACGATTCCATGATTCACCTTTCTCAAAAAGAACGAACCAATTAAAGTAGGTGTTCAGTTCGTAAACCTGAATGAGCGGAATACTAGGATTGTGATCTGACTGTCTACTTTGATATTTGATTTTCCCGTCAGAAAGGTAGCACACCGAAACGTTGGGTATCTATAAAGTAGCATTTGGATATAAAATGAAACACTACACATAACAACCATTCTATACGGATCCAAATTGTCTCACTACTGAACAATATTACAATAGCGTGACGTTCAAGTCCGGGCTCTTGGGCGGGTGTGGGTGCGTTCGAATCTGGAATAGGTTCATCACAAAGTTATTCGGTGCGCCACGAGTCAAGTGCAGCGACGCAGCCAGGATTCTCCTAAGGGGGTGGGCCGATAAAAAACAAAATGTGAAGAAACAGAAAGCTTTCGGCGGGCGAAGTGCGCCGAAAACTTTGGGTTTTGCGTCGCGAAAAATGCCAAAATGTATCGATTGATCTCGTGTATGTTTGGATTCTTAGGCTGGGGAGGTGGACCCCGCCTCCTGCTTGGCTGCGCCTCTGCTCAAGTAGCAATGCAGGGAATGTGATGTTCACGATTCCACAGGCTACAACAATGTGTTGCAATAGTATCTCGCATATGATGTATTGTCATCCACGTATGATAATGATCTGTGTCTTACTGTACGTTTCTGACCGCAAATGTTAACGAGCACACCGATGGGATTCTGAAATCAACTGGTGAGGGGGTAACAATTTATCCCAGTTGACTTGGATGAGCAAAATGCTAATCCCATGTTTCGCTTCGGCAATCCACGGAACGGAAAGGAACGTCTTTAGCATGTTGGTCAAAGTGCATGTCTGCTTTTTGGGTGTAGAATAAAATTGGCTTATCCCATGCCAGAAAGTACGATTACTCTTGGGTCGAGTAGGTTTGCAAAACCGTGGTTTAACAGAATGTATTAATATCACGGTTGGTGTTAATCTTACCGTGCAATGGCCTATATTATACAAAGCTGGAGTGCAACAGCCTTTATATTATAGAGTGCCTAAGTGCTGACATGTAGAGCCAGTCCATTTGCTATTCATCCCCCACAACTGTACGGACGGTTAAATTGGAAATTACATAAGACTCACATGAAAGCCGGCATGGGAAACAACTAATATGCCGATCGTGAGTGGAGCATTTTATATTAATCACGAGCGGGAGGCGATTGGTTTAAACATGATATATAAATCATTCGTGGTTTAATATACTGTAAACCACATACGGCTTAGCTGATTTTGTGTACTTCTTGTGGTAAAATTATATTACCGCACGCCGCAACTATAAGGATGGAAAGCTAACTCGCTG
>JAOTOM010004495.1:0-165000 GCA_034440615.1 Ashinkailepas kermadecensis | reverse complement strand
GCAACTAAGCACAGTTAAAGTACCAATTACATTCACGCATCGTCTGCCTATAGTCCAGTTGGTTCAGTAGAATTTGGCCTAAGGTATGTGCACTTTAATTGATTACAACTCATCCATCTACTCACATCATGGATTACACCATATATCTCGGTAGTCGTCACAATCATTGCATTCAACAGGATAACAAAAAACGTAACACGAAAACCAATCCGAACAAAATCATCATTCTCAGCCGATGACGTGCTGCTGTGATGATGGGAGTGGTGATGATGAGGTTAATATTTACGCCAAGTGCCGTCGCGAATGTAGAGGGTTCAGTCAGCTTAAGTTCGGCTGTGTCCTTATATGTGCCTGCTCTCAAGATGTCGGCATGTGAACGGTGCTGTGCTATGTGTTGACCTAGCATTTTTCGCCGGTGTGTTTGTTTCGATCCTGAAGTGTTCATTAAACCTGAAGCGCTCTGGCTGAGATGTTTCTCCTATGTATGTGGCTAAGGTATTCTGAGATTAGGAGCAGATACTCCAGTTGAGTTTGTATGCTACGTTGATTGTGAGGGATCTCGTCGTAGGTCGGCGTCACCAGCGCTGCATTATCTGTCGCCAGATATCTCTTACTGAACGCTGGAACATTTTACTAGTTACAATGCAGATGTCAGGTTTCCTTGCAGTGTATGTACCGCTTCTACGCCACCGTGACCTAGAGTTTTGATTGCTGCATGCCATAGTTGACCTTGTCCATGATGTCGTCTACATAGGAGAGTGAGTTTTAGGTGGACTTTTTGTTTTAATCGTAGCCCTGTCGCTGTCGGTCTGTAAGTTGATTTACCATTTAGCGAGGGAGATGAGCTTTTTCGGTTAGCCATGTATGCCGAACAGTTCTTCATTTTCGGTAAAACCTTTTTTTATAGCTGTGTTGTTTGATGCTGTATGTTTTACTCTTAGCATTAGGAGATTTTAGGAGAGCATGTTTTCTCGGATGCCATGGGCCGAGTGCAGTGGAATGAAGCATGCTTGGGGCAGCCGTCGGTTTAATGTGCAGTTCAGTCGTGCATTCTTGGACTGCAATGATGGCTTAGTTTGGTTTGGCACTGTGACGGCATGTGCCATTGGCAGTCACCGTGGTCAGGACGGGTCAATGGTGACGACGCCACGGTCATCCAGCACCGTGGTCGGGACGGGTCAATGGTGATGACGCCACGCCCCTCCATCACCGTGGTCGGGACGGGTCAATGGTGATGACGCCACGCCCCTCCATCACCGTGGTCGGGACGGGTCAATGGTGATGACGCCACGCCCCTCCATCACCGTGGTCGGGACGGGTCAATGGTGACGACGCCACGGTCATCCAGCACCGTGGTCGGGACGGGTCAATGGTGACGACGCCACGGTCATCCATCACCGTGGTCAGGGCGGGTCAATGGTGATGACGCCACGCCCCTCCATCACCGTGGTCGGGACGGGTCAATGGTGACGACGCCACGCCCCTCCATCACCGTGGTCGGGACGGGTCAATGGTGATGACGCCACGATCATCCATCACCGTGGTCGGGGCGGGTCAATGGTGATGACGCCACGCCCCTCCATCACCGTGGTCGGGACGGGTCAATGGTGATGACGCCACGGTCATTCATCACCGTGGTCGGGGCGGGTCAATGGTGATGACGCCACGCCCCTCCATCACCGTGGTCGGGACGGGTCAATGGTGATGACGCCACGGTCATTCATCACCGTGGTCGGGGCGGGTCAATGGTGATGACGCCACGATCATCCAGCACCGTAGTCAGGACGGGTCAATGGTGATGACGCCACGGTCATCCATCACCGTGGTCGGGACGGGTCAATGGTGACGACGCCACGCCCCTCCATCACCGTGGTCGGGACGGGTCATTGGTGACGACGCCACGCCCCTCCATCACCGTGGTCGGGACGGGTCAATGGTGATGACGCCACGGTCATCCATCACCGTGGTCGGGACGGGTCAATGGTGATGACGCCACGCCCCTCCATCACCGTGGTCGGGACGGGTCAATGGTGATGACGCCACGGTCATCCATCACCGTGGTCGGGACGGGTCAATGGTGACGACGCCACGCCCCTCCATCACCGTGGTCGGGACGGGTCAATGGTGACGACGCCACGCCCCTCCATCACCGTGGTCGGGACGGGTCATTGGTGATGACGCCACGCCCCTCCATCACCGTGGTCGGGACGGGTCAATGGTGACGACGCCACGCCCCTCCATCACCGTGGTCGGGACGGGTCAATGGTGACGACGCCACGCCCCTCCATCACCGTGGTCGGGACGGGTCAATGGTGACGACGCCACGCCCCTCCATCACCGTGGTCGGGACGGGTCAATGGTGACGACGCCACGGTCATCCATCACCGTGGTCGGGACGGGTCAATGGTGATGACGCCACGGTCATCCAGCACCGTGGTCGGGACGGGTCAATGGTGACGACGCCACGGTCATCCATCACCGTGGTCAGGGCGGGTCAATGGTGACGACGCCACGCCCCTCCATCACCGTGGTCGGGACGGGTCAATGGTGATGACGCCACGATCATCCATCACCGTGGTCGGGACGGGTCAATGGTGATGACGCCACGATCATCCATCACCGTGGTCGGGGCGGGTCATTGGTGATGACGCCACGCCCCTCCATCACCGTGGTCGGGACGGGTCAATGGTGACGACGCCACGCCCCTCCATCACCGTGGTCGGGACGGGTCAATGGTGATGACGCCACGCCCCTCCATCACCGTGGTCGGGACGGGTCAATGGTGATGACGCCACGCCCCTCCATCACCGTGGTCGGGACGGGTCAATGGTGATGACGCCACGCCCCTCCATCACCGTGGTCGGGACGGGTCAATGGTGATGACGCCACGCCCCTCCATCACCGTGGTCGGGACGGGTCATTGGTGATGACGCCACGCCCCTCCATCACCGTGGTCGGGACGGGTCAATGGTGATGACGCCACGCCCCTCCATCACCGTGGTCGGGACGGGTCAATGGTGATGACGCCACGCCCCTCCATCACCGTGGTCGGGACGGGTCAATGGTGATGACGCCACGGTCATCCATCACCGTGGTCGGGACGGGTCAATGGTGATGACGCCACGCCCCTCCATCACCGTGGTCGGGGCGGGTCAATGGTGACGACGCCACGCCCCTCCATCACCGTGGTCGGGGCGGGTCATTGGTGACGACGCCACGCCCCTCCATCACCGTGGTCGGGACGGGTCAATGGTGACGACGCCACGATCATCCAGCACCGTGGTCGGGACGGGTCAATGGTGATGACGCCACGATCATCCATCACCGTGGTCGGGACGGGTCAATGGTGATGACGCCACGATCATCCAGCACCGTGGTCGGGACGGGTCAATGGTGATGACGCCACGATCATCCAGCACCGTGGTCGGGACGGGTCAATGGTGACGACGCCACGCCCCTCCATCACCGTGGTCGGGGCGGGTCAATGGTGACGACGCCACGCCCCTCCATCACCGTGGTCGGGACGGGTCAATGGTGATGACGCCACGCCCCTCCATCACCGTGGTCGTGACGGGTCAATGGTGATGACGCCACGCCCATCCATCACCGTGGTCGGGACGGGTCAATGGTGATGACGCCACGCCCCTCCATCACCGTGGTCGGGACGGGTCAATGGTGATGACGCCACGCCCCTCCATCACCGTGGTCGGGACGGGTCAATGGTGATGACGCCACGGTCATTCATCACCGTGGTCGGGGCGGGTCATTGGTGATGACGCCACGCCCCTCCATCACCGTGGTCGGGACGGGTCAATGGTGATGACGCCACGCCCCTCCATCACCGTGGTCGGGACGGGTCAATGGTGATGACGCCACGGTCATTCATCACCGTGGTCGGGACGGGTCAATGGTGATGACGCCACGATCATCCATCACCGTGGTCGGGACGGGTCATTGGTGACGACGCCACGCCCCTCCATCACCGTGGTCGGGACGGGTCAATGGTGATGACGCCACGGTCATTCATCACCGTGGTCGGGGCGGGTCAATGGTGATGACGCCACGCCCCTCCATCACCGTGGTCGGGACGGGTCAATGGTGATGACGCCACGGTCATTCATCACCGTGGTCGGGGCGGGTCAATGGTGATGACGCCACGCCCCTCCATCACCGTGGTCGGGACGGGTCAATGGTGATGACGCCACGATCATCCAGCACCGTGGTCGGGGCGGGTCAATGGTGATGACGCCACGATCATCCATCACCGTGGTCGGGGCGGGTCAATGGTGATGACGCCACGCCCCTCCATCACCGTGGTCGGGACGGGTCAATGGTGATGACGCCACGGTCATTCATCACCGTGGTCGGGGCGGGTCAATGGTGATGACGCCACGATCATCCAGCACCGTGGTCGGGGCGGGTCAATGGTGATGACGCCACGATCATCCATCACCGTGGTCGGGACGGGTCAATGGTGATGACGCCACGATCATCCAGCACCGTGGTCGGGGCGGGTCAATGGTGATGACGCCACGATCATCCATCACCGTGGTCGGGGCGGGTCAATGGTGATGACGCCACGATCATCCATCACCGTGGTCGGGGCGGGTCAATGGTGACGACGCCACGCCCCTCCATCACCATGGTCGGGGCGGGTCATTGGTGACGACGCCACGCCCCTCCATCACCGTGGTCGGGACGGGTCAATGGTGACGACGCCACGCCCCTCCATCACCGTGGTCGGGACGGGTCAATGGTGATGACGCCACGATCATCCATCACCGTGGTCGGGACGGGTCATTGGTGACGACGCCACGCCCCTCCATCACCGTGGTCGGGACGGGTCAATGGTGATGACGCCACGGTCATCCATCACCGTGGTCGGGGCAGGTCAATGGTGATGACGCCACGATCATCCATCACCGTGGTCGGGACGGGTCATTGGTGACGACGCCACGCCCCTCCATCACCGTGGTCGGGACGGGTCAATGGTGATGACGCCACGATCATCCATCACCGTGGTCGGGGCAGGTCAATGGTGATGACGCCACGATCATCCATCACCGTGGTCGGGACGGGTCATTGGTGACGACGCCACGCCCCTCCATCACCGTGGTCGGGACGGGTCATTGGTGATGACGCCACGCCCATCCATCACCGTGGTCGGGGCGGGTCAATGGTGACGACGCCACGCCCCTCCATCACCGTGGTCGGGACGGGTCAATGGTGATGACGCCACGCCCCTCCATCACCGTGGTCGGGACGGGTCAATGGTGATGACGCCACGCCCCTCCATCACCGTGGTCGGGACGGGTCATTGGTGACGACGCCACGCCCCTCCATCACCGTGGTCGGGACGGGTCAATGGTGATGACGCCACGATCATCCATCACCGTGGTCGGGGCAGGTCAATGGTGATGACGCCACGATCATCCATCACCGTGGTCGGGACGGGTCATTGGTGACGACGCCACGCCCCTCCATCACCGTGGTCGGGACGGGTCATTGGTGATGACGCCACGCCCATCCATCACCGTGGTCGGGGCGGGTCAATGGTGACGACGCCACGCCCCTCCATCACCGTGGTCGGGACGGGTCAATGGTGATGACGCCACGCCCCTCCATCACCGTGGTCGGGACGGGTCAATGGTGATGACGCCACGATCATCCATCACCGTGGTCGGGACGGGTCAATGGTGATGACGCCACGCCCCTCCATCACCGTGGTCGGGGCGGGTCAATGGTGATGACGCCACGATCATCCATCACCGTGGTCGGGACGGGTCAATGGTGATGACGCCACGATCATCCATCACCGTGGTCGGGACGGGTCAATGGTGATGACGCCACGCCCCTCCATCACCGTGGTCGGGACGGGTCAATGGTGATGACGCCACGATCATCCATCACCGTGGTCGGGACGGGTCATTGGTGATGACGCCACGCCCCTCCATCACCGTGGTCGGGGCGGGTCAATGGTGACGACGCCACGCCCCTCCATCACCGTGGTCGGGACGGGTCAATGGTGATGACGCCACGCCCCTCCATCACCGTGGTCGGGACGGGTCAATGGTGATGACGCCACGATCATCCATCACCGTGGTCGGGACGGGTCAATGGTGATGACGCCACGATCATCCATCACCGTGGTCGGGACGGGTCAATGGTGATGACGCCACGCCCCTCCATCACCGTGGTCGGGACGGGTCAATGGTGATGACGCCACGATCATCCATCACCGTGGTCGGGGCGGGTCAATGGTGATGACGCCACGCCCATCCATCACCGTGGTCGGGGCGGGTCATTGGTGACGACGCCACGCCCCTCCATCACCGTGGTCGGGACGGGTCAATGGTGATGACGCCACGCCCCTCCATCACCGTGGTCGGGACGGGTCAATGGTGATGACGCCACGATCATCCATCACCGTGGTCGGGACGGGTCAATGGTGATGACGCCACGCCCCTCCATCACCGTGGTCGGGGCGGGTCAATGGTGATGACGCCACGCCCCTCCATCACCGTGGTCGGGACGGGTCAATGGTGATGACGCCACGATCATCCATCACCGTGGTCGGGACGGGTCAATGGTGATGACGCCACGCCCCTCCATCACCGTGGTCGGGACGGGTCAATGGTGATGACGCCACGCCCATCCATCACCGTGGTCGGGGCGGGTCATTGGTGATGACGCCACGCCCCTCCGTTATGCTCGTGCTTCAGAAGTCTGCGTGACCAACACATTTACCATCGGAATGTCGTAAAATTGCATAAAAATTTATATTTACTGCAGGTTCCCTGTTTGTCAAAACTAAATACCAGCGCATGGTTTTTTTCCTACCGCAACAATACAATGATGGCAACGAATAGCCCATGAAAAAGGATATCGGTTTATAGGAACTAAGCTAATGAAATTAGTGATATGGTTAGGGACATGCTTTCAAGATGAGAAATTAATATACAAACATGCCATTTGTTTTGCCTTAAATCTTTTCCATCCGTTTACCAGTAGGACTGGTAATATTCATTCTCCTGAACCATTCGCGTAAACGTTTGGCGCATTTGCGGCCAAGATAGCCTACGGCGCTGCAGGGTCGGATACAGGGGGACACTGGGGTATATGTCCCCCATGGAAGGTGGTGCTCCTCCGGCAGAGATAAAGCGCCCCTCTGGGAAGGCTCGAGTGCACCTCTCCACCTCCGCTCAATAGATTTTCAGCCGAAGGCACCCCTCCAGGGTACTTTCATGGTGGCACATCTGCGAAGAAATGGCGCCCCTCCAGGGTACATTCACGGTGGCACGTCTGCGAAGAAGGGTACTTTCACGGTGGCACCTCTGCGAAGAAGTGGCACCCCTCCAGACGAGTGCTACCCGTATAACAATTCCTCGATCCGCCCGTGCGGCGTTGGGTGTATGAAGTTATGAAATAAATATTCGGAATTCGAGGAAGATCAAGATTCATAAAGAGAAGAGAACGCGAAGGAAGCATTCCTCATGGCAAAATATGTGGAGCATGTGAGTAACAACCTTGTTACGTGCGTACCAACCAAGGAGAAGATCAGGGATGATCGGAAAATTAAGGGAATCTTGGCTTTCTTTTCATTTCAACTTTGAAACATGAAAGTAAAGCGAAGGAAACTGAGTGTAAAATATGGCAATTTTGGAAGGATCACTTTCTCGCACTCCCAAATATGCGTTCCATAAACCAACCACTTGTGCAGCCACAATCCACGCTCCCCAGATGCTCGACTTCGATAAATACGCCACTCGTCCGTGCTACCTTTGATGCGTAAAAGTCGCCAGATTCGCATGTGAACACAGTTGTGGCGCACACACAGTTCTCCTCTCGGTTGCTTCATTTCGTCGGTGATAAAGGACGTAAGCAAAACTGGCAGTCGTGGCGTCGGCCGCTGCGTTTCTACTGCAGTACTTCTTCGTCAGGTGTTCGCAGAACAGAAATCGCTTGAAGTTTACACCAGGATGTGAATTATTGTGGTGCAGCAGGGCTGACTGGGTCAGAGATTGCCAGCACCAGCCGGGTGTGGGAGCCCTGTCGTCCGGCTGACGCCACTCTCTGAGGTGGTGCGGTGGCGGCCGGCCCATGTGACAACACATCGGATACGTCGGGCTGAAGATCTCTGCCGGTCCGAAAACATGGTGTAGCGATGGTGAGTGGCCTCCTCGCCCGCCGGGCTGAAGATCTCTGCCGGTCCGACAACATGGTGTAGCGATGGTAAGTGGTCCCCTCGCCCGCCGGCTGAAGATCTCTGCCGGTCTGACAACATGGTGTAGCGATGGTAAGTGGTCCCCTCGCCCGCCGGCTGAAGATCTCTGCCGGTCCGACAACATGGTGTAGCGATGGTAAGTGGTCTCCTCGCCGATCAGTACATAACAGAGTGGTGATAGTTGGGGAGGCCGGGGAGTCAGCGCTGGAAGAATCCTTCATAATTATAGATTATTGTTTGCGTTTTAAGCCGTAATTCTGAGTGAATCAGGTCAAGAACGAGCGATTTTTAGCCGATGCCTATGAATTATTGACCATTGCGCTACATGCCCATGTGACCATCAAGGCGACGTTTTTTCCTCCACACCAGGCACGGATCCAGGGAGCACGGGCATGTGCTTCATACCCCCATACAAAGGCGGCGCCCCTCTGACTGGTAAAAGGCGTCTCTCCAGGGACGGATCCAGGGAGCACGGGGCATGTGCTTCATACCCCCATACAAAGGCGGCGCCCCTCTGACTGGTAAAAGGCGTCTCTCCAGGGACGCTCGAGTGTACCACCTTGAAATTTTCGGCCGAAGGCGCCATTCCAGGAGCACTTAGTTAGTTATTTGGGTTCTAGAGCGCTTCGACCTTCAAGAACACTCGAGTACATTCCCTAAACTTGTCTCAAGCAGTGACGATCCTCCGGAGACATGGCGCCACTACAGACGAGTGCCCCCCGATCAGAATTCTTGGATCCGCCCCTACTCCAAACCGCCGACTGTTGGGACTTCTTGTCATGGGTCACGGAGCTGACCAATGACGTAGGTACAGGCGGAGGGAGGTGCGGGGACCATGCCCCTGCTTTTCAGGAACAGACGGAGGGAGGCGCGGGGACCATGCCCTTGCTTTTCATGAACCTTGGTCATTAATCACATGCAGCCATATGAGTGCTGCATGACAGCATTCGACTGAAAAAGTGACTTGCCCCTCCACGATTCAATTTGTCTTCAACTCTCCTAACAACTCGTAGCTGATCACATTGGTTACAGTCGTATTCGTGATTGATCACACTGATTACAGCTGTACTCGTGACTGATCACACTGATTACAGCTGTACTCGTGACTGATCACACTGATTACAGCTGTACTCGTGACTGATCACACTGATTACAGTCGAACTCGTGACTGATCACACTGATTACAGTCGAACTCGTGACTGATCACACTGATTACAGTCGCACTCGTGACTCATCACACTGATTACAGTCGCACTCGTCACTCATCCCACTGATTACAGTCGCACTCGTCACTCATCACACTGATTACAGTCACACTCGTCACTCATCACACTGATTACAGTCACACTCGTGACTTATCGCACTGATTACAGTCACACTCGTGACTTATCGCACTGATTACAGTCTCGTTCATGATCGGTCACACTGATCGTAGTCGTACTCGTGACTAACTAATAATCAGATGTTGCGTAACATGCGCCCCGAATCTAACCCAGGACCGTGGCCGCGGGGCCCACTTTCGAGGCCGCCCAGACCGCAAAGAATCTACTATAATCTATGGCCCGTCCGAAATATTCTACCCAGTGTGGCATTCGAGGCCATCCGGCCGACCAGTCATCCACCGGACTCCCCGCAGATTATATCCCGAATGCGCGGAATACCTTTAGGGTACTTGGTCGGCAGTTACGATCGTTGTGCTTTTGTTTTTATTTTATGAGGCGCATGCTTCACGAAAGCGTCGCACGGCATTCCATCAGCGTGGAGGCCGCAGGGATATTGTAGCGAAAAGCCAATGCTGAATCTTTTTCTGCCAGTTTTGCATTACGTCGGCCGAGTATATGACGCACCGATATCTGAACTGAGACACGAGTAGAATATACCTGACGCTCAGAACGAGGGAATCAAGATTATATCGAACGTGCCGCAGCTTCAGTTTTCGCCCGGCGACTTCGAACGGGCGACTTCGAACGCCACGCTTGGTCACCGGAAATTGGCTGCTCACTCACCATCAGCTGGTTGCTATGGCGTCCATTCTGTTTCAGTACCGGCCGGCTACTATTTCACCATCGGCTGGTTATTGTTCGGATGGTGATCTGCCATTTTCCCACCACCGCGCCGGTCGGTAACTGCCGACATCTGCTACCCACTCATCGCCGGCTGGCTACTCTGGAGACCAGCCGGCTGCCATGGTTGCCGGGTACCGATCGGCTACCAGGCACCGGTGGCCAGCCGTGCAGTGTTCGGCTACTGACCCGGCCAGAGCGGCGCCCCGCCGCTGCCGTCAGGTAGGCCGGCCCCTGCTCCGTCTGGCTCACGCGCGCATCTCGCGTCCTCCGCTCCGCCGTTTGAACGCGCTAACGGGCCGCGAGATAAAGCCGGGCCCATCACGCGACGGCGGCCGCCGCCGGCGGCGGCCGAACCGCCGCCCGGCCGCCGCCGTGTCCGGCACGTCCGGCTCGCTCCGGACGTCCGCCGAACGGCGTGTCCGAACCGCGGCCACGTCCGCACCCCGAGGCGGAGGCGGAGGCGGCGGCGGAGGCGGAGGCGCGTCGCGGCCGGCCGGCCGGCCGTGTGAGGAGCCCGAGAGTGATGGGCGACGTGGCGGCCGGCCGCCGGTCGATACCGCCCAGATGACCCGTCCGCGGCGCCATCGGTCCGCCGGCCTGCTGGCCGACCGGCGCCGGCCACACCGCCGGCCGTTTAAGCGATGACGGTTGCAGCCGATGGTATGCAAATGCGCCGGACGCCGGACGTCGGACGCCGGACGCCCGTTTGAACCGCGTCCGGCGTCACAGGGCGGCCGCGCGGTCCGCTCCGCAGACGGGGCGCCGCCGCGCCGCCCTGGCGGCGGCGTGCCGAACCAGCGCGTCATTGCGCGAGCGGGCGGCGGGCCGGCCGGTGCGCGCCAGTGCTTCGTGAATCGGTGCGCGCCGTGCACGGAGGGGCCGCCGCCGCTGCGCCGACACGGACGTGGACGTGGACGTGCGCGCCGCGTGCTCGCCGAGTGCGTGATCTGGGCGGCGGCCGGTGGCGTGGAGCGGGCGGCTCGGTTTGAATCGCAGCCGGTTTGCGTGCGGGGCGCCTCGTGCTGTGGGGCCGCGTGGTGCGGCGCCGCTCGGACCAGACCGGCCCGGACCGGCCGCAGCCGTCTGTCGCGCCGTATGATGACCGGCTCCAAGGTAGGTCAGCTCTCGCTCTTTGTTGTCGCGGCCGTGGCCGTGACCGTGACGCTCGGCCGGTTCGAGAGCGGTGCCGAGGGCGGACAGAGCTCGCGTCGGTCGGCGCATTGTCGAGACGCCTGTCAACGCCTGCCAACGCCTGTCAACGTCAGCCGACCAGCGCAATCCTTACCGGGAATGCTTACCGGGAATGCTTACCGGGAATGCTTACCGGGAACGCTTACCGGGAACGCTTACCGGGAACGCTTACCGGGAATGCTCACCGGGAATGCCTGTACGGAGAGCCGCACCGCACCACCGCTTCTCAGGCGTCCAGTTGGTTTCGTAGGATCAGAACGTTGGGAACATTTTGAAGTTGAGAGAACCAACTTTGAGCACATTCGAACCAGCCAGCTTCCATATCACGTCATCAGCCAAATGTTATTTTTATCTGCCGAAGGCAAGGGCGGATCCAAGGGTGTGGAGAGGGGAGGAAAATGGGCATATCTCCACTCCACTCCTCCAATGGAAAGGCGGCGGCCCTCTGACTGAAACGGCGCCTCTTCAAAGACATTCGAGTGCACTGCCTTGAAGATGTATTAGCCAGTGAAATGGCGTCCCTCCAGACGATTGCCCCTCCGGATAACTACTCCTGGATCCACCCCTGACTGAAGTTGGTAGGACAGCCACACGCAGTTAATGCGGCTGTCGCCCTACAAAATGTAACGGCTCTTACCTTCATGGGTTGGGTGGTTTGGGTTCAATGGTTCAATGCTTCACTGGCGAACGCTTAACCTCATCAAACTTTTAACCTCGAACGCTTAATCTCTCAACAAACAGGCAGACTTTGTGCATACGTTTGTCAATAGCCAATTCGCGACGTCAAGAATTCACCGTTTGGGCACTAAGTAGGGGTTGCGCAAAAACAAGAGCGCCAAAATATACTAGGCCTCATTATGGTGTACAGAATCGTCGATTAGGTCGCTGCTCAGCATAAGCTTGGAAATATTAGCTGATTGGTAGTGGAAAGGAGGCACACGGGGTAGCAGGGGGAAAATTAAATTTCGCAATTACTCTTAGATCGCGACCTGGTGTCACTCTTGTCAGCTTGTATTGATCTCATTTGCCCTCATTTTCTGGTGTAGCAATACGACCGAGCGAGTATGTTAGGAGTATAGCACGCATTTTGATTATTTTGCAAGGTGTCACGTTATTTGGGCCTTCCTTGGCCCCGTCCCCCGCCCAAATCCGGCTGGCTGAATTAGCCCCTGTCGACGGCCGTTAATGCTGGTCTGAATCTGGGTTCCGTCCGGAAAAGTTGAATTCGGGAGGCCATCACACTAGTTTAGTAGGAAATAGCACGGACGTGACAGGAAAAGCATACAATACCTATAATACCAAACGATGCACATATTTCCTGAACTTCCTTCATTCTAGAAGTATTACAAGACAATTTTCTAAAAAATTAGATGGAAGGCAGCAATTTGACATTATATCAGGCCCTATGGGGATTGCAGGAGGCCTTCCCTTACCCATCGGGAACTACATGGGGCCATGTGGTTCCTGCCTTCTGCACGGTTGGCAAAAACAAATGTCTGCGTGGGCTTGGCTGCAACATGCAAAATGTTATGTACATACATTTTTATTTTGGCATGTCTTTAGATCCAGCAAGCTTAGTCATTGCGCGGAGGCTACCTTCCCCCTCCCCTCCCGCCGAGAGACCCTCAGGATGCTCTCGAGGCTAGGAGACTCCCCAGCGAAAGAGGTTCCACCCCGGCTTGGCTCCGTTTGTGTGCCGACTTTCCGCCGCCTCTGATCAATTTCCATCATAGTCTTTTCGAACAATAACCATACAAATTGCAACGTGCCGCCCCAATACCTCAGTGTGTTAGAGCCCCGACCTGTATTGCTCTCATTTGATACATTTTACGCAATGTTGATAGCATAACAGATATATTTCAGTAGCTTTTCTTTGTACCTGTTGACCTTATTAGCGTTCATTGCTTTGTTTGTTAGCATACCTGCATTTTATTGTGGGTGTTGTGGGAAGTTTGTTTCGGTGGCGAATTATGGAATTTCAAATTACATAAATCAACACAATTTTCAGACAACCATTAGATAATTGGGTGTCTTGGTTGAACAAGATTTTGGTCCTGCCCAGTGTTCGTTACTTGATAAATAGTTGCCAATATTGTGTGTCATGTAATAAGTATATTTATCACTTGGGTTATACCAAGTTTAAAACTGGCAAGACTGTTAGTTGATGTGGCAAGAATTAGATGATCTCTTTAGAATGTTTAAACCCATGCTAAAACAATTTAAATTAACTTTATAACGAACTCATGCTTACTAAGTTCTGACTTTTCTACTCCATTGAAATTGGGAGTTAAAAATACAGCACACCAGCGAAAGCATTAATTTATCAAAGAACGTGGTCATCCAGTACCATATTTCATCTTACGGTACAGGGTTAAAACGTCCAGGCACCATGCTGTCCAACACACCGATTCCTGCCCTGAGGTGCTGTCATAATGCACTGAGGGTATGGCAGAGGAACGTCGGGGGATGATTTAGGTGCAGTCAAGAGGGGGAAGTTACGCTACGCTCTTATAAGTAGCCTTATATGGGATATAAGCTACCATATTTTTGATTTTTGTGTGATTTGTGTGATTGTGATTGTTGTGAGCATTTGTCTTTAGCCCCGAGGTGATACTCAGTACGTTGTGCGTCAGTTTGGGGTGCCTGATACCCGACAGTTACCTGATGCGCGTATTCCGGTCCGGTGTACTGACATTCCAAACGAAACGAATTCATTTGCGAAAATTCATCCACGAAATCAATTCAATTCATCAACGAAACGAATTCACGAAAATTCATCACGAAGCTGGAGGTGAGAGGAGTGGAACATTCTTGATGAAGATAGCGGGCAAGAGTGGAATATCATTATTTCCTGGGTGTCAGTTCTCACACAATTATGGAAGTATTTGGGACACTGCCTATGCCCACGGGCTCCATATACTCCATAGGCTACTTCCTCCGGGTCACTATTTTCATGGTTCTAAATTATCATGTTCCTTTATTATTCATGATTGTCATCATCCATAGGAGCAAAATGGAGAAGAGTTCCTAGACAATTTGTGTGTACCGGGAGTTTGAAATTCATCAGGTGTAATATAATGTTGAAAGCTGCCATTCCGGGAGATTTGGGGGTCATGAGGTAACCTGATTGCACGTTTTCTAGTGAAGTCCACAATCCACTGCGTACTCACCCATCGCTCCATCATTTCTGTATGCACCATTCTAGTCTATAAATTGTCTTCTTACTTATCCAACTACCTCCCAATTTCTCATCTATGACTCATCTTCCATCAAGGCCCGTTCCCCGTCTCATCTTCTCCCCCAAACTCTACTGCTCCCCTACTGCATCTGGTAGCTTCTCTCACCACCATTCTCTTCTCGCTTTGGCCGTCACCCTCGACCTCTGTCGTTCCGGCTCCCACTGCCCCAGCCGGCAGCTGTGTTACAGCAGACTGCCCGCAGAAGACCACAGACCTCGACCGCAGTTTACTCACCGAACTCTGCCTCCCTAAATTGGCTATCAGGAATTTGCCCCGCGGACCATTCGGGCCGAGGTGCCGGCGGAGCTCGGTAAACACGATCTGGTGCCGCGACGTGACGAGAAGACGACTAACGAGATGCCGTGTGTGGCCTGTGTCGGTCGTTATGGCCAGATGAGCCCTGCCAGTGGCAGATGGTCGATCCCGACTGGCTTCTGTCTGTCTTCTCCCGCGGATCAGAGCGTGCTCTGCGTCGGTGGTGGGTGCGTGCGCACATTTGGCGTCATCATTCACAATCATCTCACTGGTTGGGGGGTTGGGGGGGGGCTGGCCCGGGCTGGCCCAGTACGTTCCGTGTCGTTCTGTGAGACGCACGGTTCGAGGGGTGGGCTGGCCTTGCCTGGTCCAGTACGAACCGTGTCGTTCTGTGAGACGCACGTTGTATGTTGTTGTGCTATGTGTTGTTGTGTTGTGTGGATCAAGCAGGAGCTGGCTGGGCCTGGCTAGTTGTATGTAGTTGTGTTATATGTTGTTGCTGTGTTGTCTGGATCAGGCAGGAGCTGGCTGGGGCTGGCCGCTTGTGTGAGGAAGTTCACATTGGGTTATGGAAAGGGTGGGACGTGATCTTCGACTATCTGGAGTTTTGATTCTTGTGGATGCTCTGTTACCGTATTTCCGCAATTGAGCTCTTGTATCGAATGGTTTGGGAAAGGAAAGTTACACCGCTGAAAACGGCTATGTTTTCGCAACATTTTGGTTTCGAGAAGCTGGCAAGTTAAGACTATCGCAATGCAATGCGATTTCTTCCGCAAGCACACTATGTTTGACGCGTGCTGATGCAGAGTGTCTGCCATCGTTGTGCAACACCACAATGTGAAAAGACATAGGCATATAGTATCGACAGAGGGAACACTGAATAATCGGACTGATGTCGACGAATGTTCGCGTCTACAATTGCCATGTTACCCTTACCTTTATCATCCTCCCCTGAACGCGACTCCTTGTTTGTGAGGGCGGTGCTTCGGACAATACCAACCGAACAGGACAATATCGTCTTAGGCTTCCTGGGTCCTTCCCCATGTCCCACGATCTTCAACCATGCTCCCTCTTGCCAACAATTATTGTATCTGCCTGTTCCAAGTTTACTCTCACCTGGATATTCCGTAATGGCCGGTACATTAATGACCAAATAGTTGCCATGCACTGCGGACACCCTGCATTGTTCTGTAGTTCCAGATTTAGGTGCAAACTAATACATCAGAAAATCTTGTGTTTCATCTCCCGTGAACGATATTTTTACTTCATGCATGCTTTTTACAAGATGTGACAGGACAGTACATGCTTGCAAGCAGAGTTGTAGGCTTCATCATTCCAGATAATGTGATTCAGCAATGCCATCAAACATTTTACCGCTGTGTGTCACTTGTGTTCAGCATTGAGCTGAATTCTATGCCTCTTTGTCCCCGATTATTTCGAGAGCATTGCGGGTTTTGATGCCTTAAGCTGAAGCCCTAAGCTGGTGCTTCTAGTTCCTCCAGTCCACCAAACATCAGCCCCAGCACACCCGTCCCTCCAGTCTACCAAATATCAGCTGCAGCACACCCGTCCCTCCAGTCTACCAAACATCAGCTCCAGCACACCCGTCCCTCCAGTCTACCAAATATCAGCTGCAGCACACTGGCGCGCTGTGCAGCAAAATACACATAATACACGCATATAGAATAGCACAATAAGCTCACTGTATTTCGCTGTTTGTGCGAAGTCGGCTGGAGCTGGCGGTTTAAGCGTATTGTGGTGGAAAAGTTTCGATGCGTGCATTTTGTGGTCATCGCTTTGCGTATTTTTCTTGCTTCTGGCGCCCAAGTCAAAACTAACTTTAAGACCCTAATGATACAGCTCTGACTCCGAGGCCTTCCGTCGCTACGGAGTCGAGCTGTCCCCTATCTGTTCCTAGCTCCCCTAGCTGTCCCCAGCTGCCCTAGTTGTCTCTGCACGTGCACAGTCTCACCGGTCAGACCTGCACAATGCACACCATCATCTGTTGCAAGTCCTGTCGGCAGTTTGCGGCAGCGATGCTCCTCGGTGTCAGTCCTGGGGTCGGATCTGGTCGATAGTTTGAGGAAACCGTGCTCCTCGGGGTCAGTCCTGGGGTCGGATCTGGTCGACAGGTTGCGGCAGCGGTGCTCCTCAGGGTCAGTCCTGGGGTCGGATCTGGTCGACGGTTTGCGGCAGCGGTACTCCTCAGGGTCAGTCCTGGGGTCGGATCTGGTCGACAGGTTGCGGCAGCGGTGTTCCTCGAGGTCGGTCCAGGGGTCTGATCTCGCGTCGTGTGCTGAGGTTCGCACGTGGCATGCAACGGTGTCGTGGAATACCCAAATGTACGTGGAAGTCAACACCAAACATAAGTTTGAGTCGACCTCCTAAACCAGAGTTTTGGCTCCCGGAATTGATGTCCGTCAAATATGGCACCATTTAACCACATTACTTCATCTCATTTATACAGCGCTCCATTTGGACATCATGCAAACGTGTTGTTGACGAATGCCATTTTTCTCCCTTCGCCATTTTTTATGCGTAATATTTTTTACTTTCTTTTCGGCGTCAGAGCTGGTTTTGACGACTTGAGCTCATACCCTGCACTGCACGGGAAATTAATTCCAGGAGACTACCGCGCAATGTGTCCTCATCTTCGCTCGAGGCTCACTTGGGCGCCAGCCCGAGGTCACCAGCTGTCACCCACTCACACCTGCTCCAGCTATGTATCGACACGATGAGGCGCGAATTCAATTTAAGCGTAGCGCATGCTAAGAGCGAGGTAACCGCACGGACATGTTCCAGGAGTTGCGTCATAACATGCGACCCAGCTGGGAGGGCGTCGGTCGCTGGCGTCCTGTTCTGTCGCTGTGGATGGAATCGGTATATATGGCCCGCGCGGCCGTAGGTCGGACGACGTATGGGTGGAGGCCATCGTTCAGCCGCGGCGGAAGTGGGGAGGGGGGGGGGCAGTTCGCGACGGCAGGTCGGGCGCGGAGCCGTCCGTCGCCTCCCCCCTCCGACATCTGAATAATGTGCCGACGATTCGACGTTTGGGCCGCGCCAATCCGGGACACAAAGCGAGGCGCCAATCCGGACACAGAGCGGGGCGCCAATCCGGACACAGAGCGGGGCGCCAATCCGGGACACAGAGCGGGGCGCCAATCCGGACACAGAGCGGGGCGCCAATCCGGACACAGAGCGGGGCGCCAATCCGGACACAGAGCGGGGCGCCAATCCGGACACAGAGCGGGGCGCCAATCCGGACACAGAGCGGGGCGCCAATCCGGACACAGAGCGGGGCGCCAATCCGGACACAGAGCGGGGCGCCAATCCGGACACAGAGCGGGGCGCCAATCCGGACACAAAGCGGGGCGCCAATTCGGACACAGAGCGGGGCGCCGATCCGGACACAGAGCGGGGCGCCAATCCGGACACAGAGCGGGTTCGCGCCGGACTCGCCGTAAACCGGTACAGGCAGGCGAACGACTCGGCGGTGGTTTTCGGCGGCGCGTTTTGTCAGATACGCTCGGCGCGGCTCGGCAATGCTCGGAGCGGCTCGGAGTCATGGATGAAAGAAGCCGGCACACAATGTGCGGGATTGGTCACCTAGTGAAGGCACTGACCGTGTCGTCTCAGCACTGTCAGTGTCTTCACTGCAAAAGCTGCACTAATATACACACCCATATATATATATATATATAGATATATATATATATATATATATATATATATATATATATATATATATATATATATATATATATATATTGTATATGTATATATATATATATATATATATATATATATATAGTGTGTGTGTGTGTACATATGTATATGTACATGTACATGTGTATATATATATATATATATATATATATATATATATATATCGGGGATAGATCTGCGCAAAATATTCCAAGTTTAACATGACTTCTTGTGTAGATTGAAGAATGTGGACATCGACACTCTGGGGTACAATTTTACGTTAATTTTTCTATTATCGATCGGCCGGGGCCACGATCCGACTTCATTGCGATGCATTCGCTGCTAGTGCATTGTTTTGGTTCGTGTACTGGATTAGTGCTGACATGCGAGCACCCATACCACGCGCATGCGTAACTGGCGTCACAAATAGCTTGGCAGTCCGGCTGTGCGTCCTGGCACCTGCATATCTTGCTGTTTCCCACCACACCCAGGTGATGACACACCACGACTCTGGCCTCTGCAGATCACGTACTGGCAGGCTGTCCGGCTGCTGCCTGGTGTGGCTGCTGGTCGTCTCCCAGTCCGTCCCCCAGGCTGCTGGGAGGCTGTCCGGCTGCTGCCTGGTGGGGCTGCTGGTCATCTCCCAGTCCGTCTCCCAGGCTGCTGGCAGGCTGTCCGACTGCTGCCTGGTGGGGTTGCTGGTCATCTCCCAGTCCGTCTCCCAGGCTGCTGGCAGGCTGTCCGGCTGCTGCCTGGTGGGGTTGCTGGTCGCTCCTGGCCGTGCCCAGCAGCACCTGTCCTCCGCGTCCACGAGAGCCGACCACGCCTTAATAACGCCGTCGTGCGGCTCCGGAAACAGAGCCGAACTGCAATCGGATCCCGGGAACGGCCGGAAGTGCAAGTTTCACCTATATCTTCCCACTCGACGGGAGGCCAAGCCGTCGGCCGAGGCGGTTACGAGCCAGTAAAACGCCTGGCCCGGGCTTCCCGCAGAACGTGGCCACTATCTGCGGCGATAAATTAGTCGTGGGCGCCTGAGAACGGGACGCAGACCGGCGCTGCTCCGGCCGCGCTCTTTTTCACACCGGGCGGTTTTGTTCGCTTTCGTGGAGCGGCGCTGGCCAACGTCGCCCCGCTGACGAACAATGCCGCCCGGTGGGAAACGGTGGACGGCTCGGACACACAGCCCGGCGCACACGTTACCGGTCCGTTGTTTGTCGTGGTGGGACATTGTCACACGCCGTGACCCGTGTCAGTGGTCGGCGCGGTCTGGCCTCGGGGCGTCGTCGTCGCCCGGCCGGCCGGCTTGTGTGCCCGGTGGAAGGCGAAGTGCCGGTGCGAACGGCCACTCGACCACTCATCTGTTTCCCACGGTCGCGCCGGTCGGACTCGTCGCAGGACGCGCCGCGAGCTTGCCGCTGTTTGCCGTGCTCCTGTTTTGCTGTGCGAGACGGGTGGTAACTCTGACGCGGCGAGTGGTAACTCGGACGCGCCGACTGGTAATTCGGATGATCTTAGCTGTTTCACATGCTTTAGAGCAACTGCGTTACGGTGCTTGAGAAAAGTAACGTCTCACACTGCCACGCCGCTCAATGAGCAGTGGTACACCAGCGGTAACCTTCCCCCTTGAGAGACGACTGCACCAATGGTAGCCTTCCACTTGAGGGGCAGGTGTACCAGTGGTAACGTTCCCCCTGAGAGGCGACTGCACCAATGGTAACCTTACCTTTGAGAGGCGGCTGCACCAGTGGTAGCCTTCCCCTTGAGAGGCGCGTGCATCAATGGTAGCTTTCCCCATTGAGGGACGTGTGCACCAGCGATAAATTTCATCCTAGGGAGGCGGCTGCACCAGTGGTAACCCTCCATCCTATGAGATGGGTGCACCAGTGATAACCTCCGCATGCGTATGAAGCCCCCTTGAGAGGCGGCTGCATCAATGGTAGTACTCACCCTTCTGAGGACAAATGCGCCGGTGGTAACGTCGCCTGTTCAAAAGCAAGTGCACCAATGGTAGCACTTCCCTCATAAGCAGAACTAATGGCTCATGCTAAGAGACAAAAAAAATTGTTCGCGCTATTTATATATTTAGGGTATATTTGAACTCATTTTCAGTGCAAAAAATGTTTGTTAAACCCTCCACTGCTTCCACGCATTGATGGGCAATATTTACTTTGCCGACCATTCAAAACCGCCCCTGGCACTTACAGACAGTTCGGTGAAAGGTACTGGGATGTTAAATCACTTAATCCTGATGTTATTTATTTCTATTCGTGGAACAAATCTAAGCAAGATATTTCATTGTAATAACAAGCACACCGAGACCTGACATGGCGGCCTTTGATCACCAGCGAGCTATGTACACGGGCTCGTGACGTCATAGATCTGCCGTCCGTTCGCCAGCAGACGGAGCCTGCTGAACATTGTGCGGCCCGGCGGACGGAGCCTGCTGAACATTGTGCGGCCCGGCGGACGGAGCCTGCTGAACATTGTACGGCCCGGCGGACGGAGCCTGCTGAACATTGTGCGGCCCGGCGGACGGAGCCTGCTGAACATTGTGCGGCCCGGCGGACGGAGCCTGCTGAACATTGTGCGGCCCGGCGGACGGAGCCTGCTGAACATTGTGCGGCCCGACGGAGGAGCCTGCTGAACATTGTGCGGCCCGACGGAGGAGCCTGCTGAACATTGTGCGGCCCGACGGAGGAGCCTGCTGAACATTGTGCGGCCCGACGGAGGAGCCTGCTGAACATTGTGCGGCCCGGCGGACGGAGCCTGCTGAACATTGTGCGGCCCGGCGGACGGAGCCTGCTGAACATTGTGCGGCCCGGCGGAGGAGCTGACTTTTTCCGGCTCGGTGGCGATGTGAACCGTACTGAATTAATGCCAGCTTGAATGCCAGGGAATAATAACCACATGCTCTCGGGACTTCAGACGAGGGAAGAGCAACATCTTTGGCTCAATTCATCGTCCAGCAGCAACATCCCACTTCACATCGGGGAAAAGTGAGGATACTGGTGTGCGCATGACGATCCTCTGGTTGACTAAGACCCAGGGTTATCCAGACCTGCTCCAGGTTCAGTTGCTCCTGAGGCATGGCTGCAATAGCTGAAGCTGATCACGACGAGGCTGCTGACGCCACACGACGTCCGTGGCCGATGCATCGGCAGGAAATCAATGCTTCGGGCCTGAATAATCGAGGCGGTTGATCAAATCGCAACGCTATCTACTAAGACTCCTTAAACAGTGGCTCCCGACCCTGCGTGGCTCATCCCCTCCATGTGGCTCGTGTGGCTCTCAACCCTGCGTGGCTCATCCCCTCCATGTGGCTCGTGTGGCTGCCAATCCTGTGTGGCTCATCCCCTCCATGTGGCTCGTGTGGCTCTCAGTCCTGTGTGGCTCATCCCCTCCATGTGGCTCGTGTGGCTCTCAATCCTGTGTGGCTCATCCCCTCCATGTGGCTCGTGTGGCTCTCAGTCCTGTGTGGCTCATCCCCTCCATGTGGCTCGTGTGGCTCTCAGTCCTGTGTGGCTCATCCCCTCCATGTGGCTCGTGTGGCTCTCAATCCTGTGTGGCTCATCCTCTCCATGTGGCTCGTGTGGCTCGCAATCCTGTGTGGCTCATCCCCTCCGTGTGGCTCCCAATCCTGTGTAGCTCATCCCCGCCCTGTGGCTGGTGTCTCCCAACCCTGTGCGGTTCATGCCCTCCCTGTGGCTGGTCTGGCTCCCAATCCTGTGTGTCTCGTGGAACACATCTCAATGATTATAATCGTGCCCTCCGCCATTAAACCAGCGTGCGGCCAGTTTCGCACCAGGTGCACCACGTGCTATTGCGCTACACCAAGCGCCTCCATATGCCTGTTTCACACTTCCTGTAATTCCTTACCTCCTGGGAGCATTTCAGCGTTTTTTTTGTCACGACTGTGAGCTCGCGGTATGGGCGACTTCTGGACTGTGAGCTCGCGGTATGGGCGACTACTGAACTGTGAGCTCGCGGTATGGGCGACTCCTGGACTGTGATATCACGGCACGAGCGACTCCTGGACGTTGAACTGTACGCTCGCGATATGGTCAACTCCTGAACTGTGAGCTCGCGGTATGGGCGACTCCTGGACTGTGATATCACGACACGAGCGACTCCTGGATGTTGAACTGTACGCTCGCGGTATGGGCGACTCCTGGACGCAAGCGCTGGTCAGATATGCGGCCAACTTCCGTCCCTGGGCCGAGCCAGAAGTGCCTGTCCACCTGCCATTAACTACCGCTCGTGGCGGCTCCATTCGGCCGACGGTACCTAAGCCAGTCGAGCAAGACAGCCGCCAGACTGCGGCCACTTTACGACGACGCGACTACGTCACAACTTCCGCCGGAAGTGTGACGTCAGTCGGGCGTCGGGGCCGAAGCCCTGCGTTCCTCCTGGGCCTCCGAAACTGCGTCACCACGCCCGACTGCGAATGCGGCTCCTCGCGCGAGAAGTCGGTTCCCGAGGGCGCCTTTTGCGCGTTATCAAGGGACCCATCGCACCTTCAGTTTCGAGTTGTCCACCCAATCATTGTCGTCTATAATTACTATCAGATCATGTCGATTCGACCCTTACATGTGAGCTTCATGCATGTGAGCCCCATTACATGTGAGCTTCGTGGTTAATAACTACACGTATTTCTTGCTACAATCGAGTACATACAACGTTGACCCTACATGGATGCCGCTATTCCCCGCTATTTGACTGCGGGGTCCCCCATAGACGGCGGCCCTCCCCGCATAAATCAGTCTGCTCCAAAGCCAGCGGTCGCCCTCAGACAGCTAGCCCAGCCTGAAGAGGCGGCGGTTCACCGCCCGTTTGGTGCGGCGCGGTAGACAGCCTGCGGCCAGATTAAGCCGGAACGGAGCACGCATCCGCTCCCACAGCTCGAAATCGGTCGCTTTCAAAGGCGCATTATCCACGCTGGCGGCGGACGTGAGCGGGGCGACGTTCGGACCTGGCCCGTGTTCAACTGTGACTGTCCAATGTCTGTGGCCGTCCCCACCTTGCCGTGGCCACCCCGATCTGCTCTCATGCCCGCCCAGTCGTGACCTCCGGATGTTTCGTCCCCTTCCCCTCCAACCGTCATTACTCGACGCCTCCTCCAGACCTGGAGGAAGGGAGCACAGAGCTGTGGTCCATTCTCTACAAGCGATAACCACTCATCGTCTGCACCCCCTCCGTAACCCCGCTAGCCCTCGTCCCCCTGCTCTCTAGCTGTTCTCGTCTTTTCCCTCCAGTGACGACCCCTTTTCAGCACTGAACTCTTCCCTTTCAGCCGTGGCCCTTCAGTCCTGCCCCCTTCCTCCAGGTGTAATCATCCTCCGCAAGTCCTGCCCCCTCCCCTACCGTGACCCTCCCCCTCCTGGTATGACCGGCTTCCAATCCAAGTGAGGCAGCCTTCCCCTCGAGATGTACCCCTCTCCAGGTGTGACCGTCTTCTCCAACTGTGACCTCTTCCTATTCAGGTGTGACCGTTTTATCTGCAGATGTGATAGTTTTGCTCTCTAACCGCCCAAGCCAATCCCTCAAGCACTCGAGATGCGACCGTCCGTCAGGGTCTCCTTTAACATGCTAGCTGGAGGGTCTTACCTTCATCCAGTCATGACCGTGGCCAGTGACGCGCCAGGACTTTTCTTCAGGGGACCCTAGCCCCACAAAATATGTTGTCCTGCCGAGAACGCCTTCGGCGCGCGGATATCAGCAAAAATATATCGCTTAGCGAAGTTCAAATCCCAAACGTTCTTGTTAATCCAGTGCATTATTTTGCTGCGTGGGCTGTGTGGCCCGGCCCTACTTTGGCTGCGCCTCTGGCCTTGCCCCCCCTCCGTCAGTGATCTTTCCCCATTGCTTCAGCATTACTGGGGGCGGGGGTCTGATTGGCTCAGGTAGTGATTTCACAACTACCAATGATCGCTCCCTCATTCAAAATTCCTTAGCAGAGGCCCTGACTTACAGTGTCTCCGTCGGGGACGAGTGGTCTAGGGGTAAGATGCTCGTCTCACAATCGAAAGGTTGTGGGTTCGAGTCTCACCTGTCGCTACTCTTCGCCCGCGACCAATCGGCGTGAGAGATTGGCGACGCTACATGACTCAACGGTCGACGTGTCGTAAAACCAATAACCAACCAACCAACAGTGTCCCGGTCTCCACCAGACTCCCCAGGTGTGGCCGCCAGCGTCTCCGTCTCCCGTCCGTCCGAGACCGGCCCGGTCTCCACCAGACTCCCCAGGTGTGGCCGCCAGCGTCTCCGTCTCCCGTCCGGTCTCCGCCAGACACCGTCCGTGACACCCCCCCTCCCGGCGGCCGGCGTGCGCCTTCCGTGTGCTGTCCGGCCGGACAATTTGCTCACCCCTTTCATCCTGTTCTCACGCGTACCTTTAATTAAAGTCGGCGGCCGCCGCGTCTTGGCGGTAAACAAGGCGTGCCGGCAGGTGACTCGGCACAGACAAGCAGCCTGGTGCCGCCGGCTGAGCGCGCTCCGACCCCATCCTCAGCGGCATCTATGGTTGCATGAAAATCTGCAACCATAGATGCAGTGGAAAATTTTACAATTGGAGCTTTGGTAACTTGCCAACGGGGGAGATGTTTGATTCATATATATATATATATATATATATATATATATATATATATATATATATATATATATACATATATGTATGCACTGCATTTGCCGCTGCTGCATGCTTCACGCTGCTTCTTCCACTGTTACTGACTATTACTACTCCACTGTCGCCTTCCACTTCCACTGTTACTACTGTTACTGTTACGTCTGGCTGTTAGCGTTAAAACTTGTGGAAATCAGAACATCGAGTAGAAGTCGGCTGTTTATAGCTCGGATGGCTCATTTTGACGGGGTCCACTCCAACGTGCAACGTCAAGGTAGAAGCAGCCGTTGAGGTCACGCCCGCGGCTGGCGGTTGGTGTCAGGCTGGTATTCATAGTGAAGCCATGACGGAGACCATCAGGCTCCGCCCCCACCGGCGCAACTCCACCTCAGCTGAGTGGCATACCAGCAAATGCCGCTGCAGGCTTTCATCGATTGTTTCCACGTTGGCGGGCTCGTCCGACATGTCTGTGGCGTTTACGCGCCACTCCACCATCTTCGGTTACGCGCCACTCCACCATCTTCGGTTACGCGCCACTCCACCGTCTTCGATTACGCGCCACGCCACCATCTTCGGCTACGTGTCACACCGCCATCTTCGGTTACTCATGGACATATCTCCGGTGGGCCTGTTCGACGCTTCCGTGGCATTGACGTACCTCCGGTGGGCCTGTCCGACGTTTCCTTGGCATCTACATGCCACCCTTGGCACCTACGTGCCACCTTCCCTAGGCTCTTCAGCTCGAACCTCGCCATAAACCAGACTCGACATCGGTACAAACATCTCAGGAGCCGGTGTCGACGTCCCGCCAGCCAGTTTAAAACAACTCTGACGTCACCTGCGAAGGACGCCAGCGGACGCCGACTTTAAAGTGCGACGGTTGAGAGCGATGGCGAACCGTTGCATCGCCATATATTTGCATCGTCATCTGCAGCTTCGGATGTATTCGTATCGTGTCTGACATCTGACTGCGCAGCGTGTGGTGGCCCGCCCGTGTACTGGTCTCGCCATTTAACCAGTTCAAATTTGAATGGCTCAACGGCAGCTGGGCGTCTTCGCTGAGCTTCAGCCCAGGAGCTGTGTCGGCCGACTGGACCTGGACGAGGTCGAGCTGCGCCCGCCCCTGGTCGGAGCTACACCCGGAGCTACACCCGGAGCCACACCCGGAGCTACACCCGGAGCTACACCCGGAGCCACACCCGGAGCCACACCCGGAGCCACACCCGGAGCCACACCCGGAGCCACACCCGGAGCTACACCCGGAGCTACACCCGGAGCTACACCCGGAGCCACACCCGGATGTAGCTCGGGGGATAGGGTCCCACGCTGGAGGTACCTGTGTCGGGCGTGCGCAGTACACGACGGGGGATAGGGTCCCACGCTGGAGGTACGTACCTGTGTTGAACGTGCACAGTATACCGTGGGGATTCCACGCTTGGGGAACCTGTGTGGCGGGCGTGCACTCTGCAAGGTTGGGCGTAGGGTCGCACGCTGGAGGCACTCGTGTGTTGGGCGGATATAATGCACAGTGGCGAGACGACGATGTCTGTTGTGAGTGCCGCCTGTTGTGAGTGCCGCCTGTTGTGAGTGCCGCCTGTTGTGAGTGCCGCCTGTTGTGAGTGCCGCCTGTTGTGAGTGCCGCCTGTTGTGAGTGCCGCCTGTTGTGAGTGGCGTCTGTTGTGAGTGCCGCCTGTTGAGTGTCGCCTGTTGTGAGTGCCGCCTGTTGTGAGTGCCGCCTGTTGTGAGTGCCGCCTGTTGTGAGTGCCGCCTGTTGTGAGTGACGCCTGGAGCGTGTTCATGGCGTGGTGTGACGATGTCACCCATGAGCCCCACGAAGACGTTCAGAGTCAACCGTGCCACCTGCAATGTGTGCACAAAAACAACGGCAATAACCGCGACAGCGATAGCACCAGCGCCAACAGCAGTGACGACAGCAACAGCACCAGCGGCAACAACGGTAGCAGCGGAGACCGCGAAAAAGCTGCGAAAGCAGATGCAGGTACAGACTTGTATGGAGAAAATCCACAATGAGCTTGTGGCTATTACAATCTCGCGTTAGTATGATACAACAGCAAGGTAGAAAAGGTCGAAATCACAGAACAGCTAAACCGGTGGTCATGGATGTCATAATAAAATACAGCGGGGCGAGCAGCAAATCAGTCCGGCTCGGGCGGCACGTCAGACCGGTGCCGCCGCAGGTGGCGACCGAAGATCGGCACGGGAAGCCGCATCAGCTCTGGTAGCAATGAGTGATACAAAAGTACAATAACGCAGCAGCTGCAGCCACCGCTGTCAGTCTGCCCAGGCACGTGCAGTCGGCTGCTGGTGATGTCGAGTCGTGGTCAGCCTTGCCTCGGAGTGGGCCGGGCCTCCGCTGCCCGATACGCCGCGGTACGCCACGTGCAGCACCGCTTCCGGTGCTGCACGTGGCGTGCCGAGAGGTCACCGGGTGTATGTGACCCAGCGCCGTGTGCAGGGAGGGCTGCCGCGGTTCCCGCTCGGCCTCCCTCGGCCTCCCTGCACCCGCCGCGGCGCACGGCCACGCCAGTGCATCGGGGAGGCGGGTATGGGTTCAAACGTCGCCCCGGAGCGAGCCTACTGACCGGCGAGTGTCGCCACGCCTGGCGGCCCATTGCCGTCTGGTGGGCGGACCATGAGGCAGATGCAGTGTCGCCACGCCTGGTGGCCGGACCATGAGGCAGATGCAGTGTCGCCACGCCTGGCGATCTGGTGCCGTCTGGTGGGCGGACCATGAGGCAGATGCAGTGTCGCCACGCCTGGCGGTCTGATGCCGTCTGGTAGGCGGACCATGAGGCAGACGCAGTGTCGCCACGCCTGGCGGCCCATTGCCGTCTGGTGGCCGGACCATGAGGCAGATGCAGTGTCGCCACGCCTGGTGGCCGGACCATGAGGCAGATGCAGTGTCGCCACGCCTGGTGGCCGGACCATGAGGCAGATGCAGTGTCGCCACGCCTGGCGGTCTGGTGCCGTCTGGTGGCCGGACCATGAGGCAGATGCAGTGTCGCCACGCCTGGCGATCTGGTGCCGTCTGGTGGGCGGACCATGAGGCAGATGCAGTGTCGCCACGCCTGGCGATCTGGTGCCGTCTGGTGGGCGGACCATGAGGCAGACGCAGTGTCGCCACGCCTGGCGGCCCATTGCCGTCTGGTGGGCGGACCATGAGGCAGATGCAGTGTCGCCACGCCTGGCGGTCTGGTGCCGTCTGGTGGGCGGACCATGAGGCAGATGCAGTGTCGCCACGCCTGGCGGCCGGACCATGAGACAGATGCAGTGTCGCCACGCCTGGCGGCCCATTGCCGTCTGGTGGCCGGACCATGAGGCAGATGCAGTGTCGCCACGCCTGGCGGTCTGGTGCCGTCTGGTGGGCGGACCATGAGGCAGATGCAGTGTCGCCACGCCTGGCGGTCTGGTGCCGTCTGGTGGGCGGACCATGAGGCAGATGCAGTGTCGCCACGCCTGGCGGTCTGGTGCCGTCTGGTGGGCGGACCATGAGGCAGATGCAGTGTCGCCACGCCTGGCGGTCTGGTGCCGTCTGGTGGGCGGACCATGAGGCAGATGCAGTGTCGCCACGCCTGGCGGTCTGGTGCCGTCTGGTGGGCGGACCATGAGGGAGATGCAGTGTCGCCACGCCTGGCGGTCTGGTGCCGTCTGGTGGGCGGACCATGAGGCAGATGCAGTGTCGCCACGCCTGGCGGTCCATTGCCGTCTGGTGGGCGGACCATGAGGCAGATGCAGTGTCGCCACGCCTGGTGGTCTGGTGCCGTCTGGTGGGCGGACCATGAGGCAGATGCAGTGTCGCCACGCCTGGTGGTCTGGTGCCGTCTGGTGGGCGGACCATGAGGCAGATGCAGTGTCGCCACGCCTGGCGGTCCATTGCCGTCTGGTGGGCGGACCATGAGGCAGATGCAGTGTCGCCACGCCTGGTGGCCGGACCATGAGGCAGATGCAGTGTCGCCACGCCTGGCGGTCCATTGCCGTTTGGTGGCCGGACCATGCGACAGATGCGCGGCCTCCGGTGAAGCGTGTGCCACCAGGTACTCGCCGGCAGCCTCCGGCGCCCAGTCGGCGGGACGGTGGTGTTGTCTCACCCAGCGTTCACAAGCGCAGACCAGCTGTGCGCGTCGTCTGCGGCTTTTTACCGGAGTTAGAACCACAGTGTAGTCTCATCTGTCAGTGGTGGTCACGTCGTGACCAGTCCCGCCCAGCACCGCATCACTGAGCCGGGTATCTCGTGTTGTGACCAAACAGGTGGTGGTTCAGTGAACCGGCGGCTCGCTGCGCACGCCATCTGCGTGCTATGTACTTGCTTTTTCTGGACGCTGTCGACATTCCCCCGTACGTGGCTGCTTGGGAAGAGAATCGGTTGGCTGGTTGTCGTTGGTTGTCTTGGGTGTCTTGGTTGTCTTGGTTGTCTTGGGTGGGGTGCAACTAGAAGCTCCAACCGTACCCCATGGGTCCCACCTTCATAACGCTTGACAGCTACAAAACAGTTGCTGAATCGTGATTCGGGTATTACTTATATAATGCGTTTCGTTATAGTTAGCGACATGGATAGTATTTTAAGGTTAGTAACATCTAAACGTTTTATAGTTTAAGGCCTTAATTACGTCAATGCAAAGAGTCCATTGGCCGAATTCTGACTTTTCGCAAAGCTGCTAGAACAGCTGCTGAGTTGGTAGAGCACTCATTAGAGGTGGCAAATACCAGAGGTTTCGGGACCGAAAACCAGGACCGGCCGGTCTAATGAGACCAAGCCCGGCTGAGGCCCGGTCAAAGAAACTGAAGCCCGGTCAAACGACCAGTTCTTGAAGCACATATTTTTTTTCTCGCACATACAGTAGTACTATTACTTCTCTGCTTAATTCATGTCATATAGGCAGTTGTCATATAGGCAGTCACATAGGAACTTTGGAAAGGAACTTTGGAAACTTTGGAACTCCCAGAACGTGGATTGAAAAATACACCTTATCAAACCCTGCTTTTTTAATTAAAAGACATTGATGGCTATAGCATGATGGCTGTAAAGCACTTCTTAAAGCACACCGGTTTATACCTATTACAGTCATCAACCAAGGAAACAGCGCAATTAAGACTAGGTGCGTAGCTACCAAATTTTTAATCATTCAGTATTCGATCATTTGTAAAATGATGCATCATTAATTTAATAAGCACACCATACCACTGCCAGATTCGGATATCCAAACTATAATATCGACCGAAGCAAGTCCCAGGTCCCGTCCCCGCGCTGAGTCGCCCGCTATGAGGTACCCACCTGTAAGCCGAGACGTGTGGGATAGACGACCGACCTGACCGTAACACCTGTGAACGCACCATACCTTATCTCTTAACGGCTGACTGCGAAGAAATGTTTTAACTGAAACAGTATGCGGGGAATTACACCTCAGCATGACACTTCTACCACGACTTTACTTCTGGTTTTTATGAATAAACTTGTTATGGACGCTATATGACCATTGCAGTCGATGCGCCCTTTAAACCCAAATAACTAACTAACTAACCAAACTATAATATTCTTCAGTCTTCACACGCGGTATTTTACTCTGAAAGCAATACACATATACTTTAATGAGGACTACATATTGCCATGCCTATTTTAACCTACATGTGTGATACATATTTTTTTGGGTATTATCTGTGTCTTCTACTAACATAGCTATGTTCAATGTGTGCATGAAACATTTGATGGCTGGAATGTTGAAATGTGTCTCACAAGATGCATGGTGTTTATATCATGATTGAAAGTAAAATAAGGTGAAACGTTTTGGCCCACATTGACAAGGAATGCTGTGCTTTTAATACAAAATAGATATATTAGATCTCAAACTTTTCGATCATGGATCATTTTCAAGAGTCAAAATGTGGGCCAAAACGTTTCACCTTATTTTACTTTCAATCATGGCAAGCAAGGAAATCGTCCATTTCTTCTCACAATTAAGTGTTTATATCATTAGGTTTTTAAAAGTAAAGTTTGTATGAATGTAAACAATTGAAATATAATCAACTGAAAGACCGAGATATATTCCAAGACATTCCAAAAAGCCCGTTGGTCTTGACGGGGCTTTCTGACCGGGCCTTCGGTCCTTACATTTGCCACCTCTAGCACTCCCCCCCCCCCCCATGAACTGCGTTAGCTCTGCAATTCCACTGGACGACAGATCACTGTCGGGGGGGGGGGCGGACACAAGCATCGCCACTCGGATGACCCCATCGCCCAGAATGACCATGCACACGACCAACATTTACCTTGCCGCCTCTCCCCACCACTCGCGGTTCTGTGCGACAGTGTAGCCTCGCCTCCTGCCGCCCACCCGACCACCTGACGCGGACAGCTGCTGCAGCGTCAGGTCAAGGCGGTCGGCGCGGCACCGGCACCTGCGGGGGGTGCCGATCGGCACGCACCACGCATGGTGCGCACGCGCGCTGCAGTGTGCACGGCGGTGTCCTCAGCCGGCCAATTCGGGCCGGCTTATGCTAATCAGGCTGACGGCCGATGGTCATCGGTGGATGGGCTGCGCGGTGGGGTAGATCTATGGGCAGGCGCGCGGCTGCTCCGTCCGTCATCCAGGCCGTGCCGTTCGCGCGCGGCCGGGGCGGCAGGTGGGCGAGCGCTGGAGACGGCCGCCGTGGGACGACGGACACAGGTGCAGCGCCCCTTCGATGTGCAGCGCCGCGCGCCTGTCGGTCACGCGGCGCGCGCACGCCTTTCGCGCGCCAGCTGAGCCCTCTCTGCGGAACGGTACCGGCACCGCCGCCGCCGCTGCCGCCGACCAGCCCCGCCCGCCCCGCCCGCCCCGCCCACCCGCGCCGGCTGGCGTGCTGCGTGCGTGGTCACGTGAGCCGGCGTCCAGGTCACGTGACCGGGCGGCGAGGTCACGCACCCAGCGGCGGCGGCGCGGCACGCATTCGGGCCGCAGCTAGTGGTGCGCCACCTTTTGCGGCGCCGGTCGACGGCGCGAGGGCCACCGCGGTGACGTCCCTCCGCCGACCCTGCACACGTCACGGCTCCCTGTGCCCGTGATGGCAGATGGCGGGATAACGACATGCGGCTGATGGAGGTGCCGCCGACAGGAAGCGGAATGCTGTCAACAATTACCGCATGCCTGGCTGGATCATGGACCGCTTGCCTCGTCTGCGATCGCCCGCAGGATGATAATCCGACCGTACAAAGGAATCTGCCCAAGTCCTTCGCGATCACCAGGACTAATGATTGCATTCAAAAGTGGAATGTTTTTCAATAAGCTTGGCCAGGGCTTACTCATTGACACGAATGAGCTTTACTGCTGAGTGTGATTTGTGAGCTCCCTGCCATGGAGATTTATGACTGTGTGCCCATTCTGTGGTTTCCTCATCAGCATAGCTTCAATCCTCCGGTTTTGTTGCCCATTGTCCCTAATATGCATCCACTCCAAAGGTAAGAGAATAATTGATAGTGGTGTCTTCGAGTACTACCGGGGGACGAGTTCCCTGTTCTCGCGCGCAAGGTGCCAGTTACTGGTGCTACCATTAATTCGCACCCCACTCCCACATTTCGCACCCCTCCCTCATTTCGCATCTAACTTGGCTGCTTGGCAAGGGGTGGCTCACTCTTGGTGTGATGACGCCTCCTGCCACCTCATGGGCGCAAAATGACCAATGCAGTCGACGCGCCCTAAAGCACAAATCCATCGCTCCTGCCATCTCCTCCTGCCATCTCCTCCAGCCATCTCCTCCTGCCATCTCCTCCTGCCATCTCCTCCAGCCATCTCCTCCTGCCATCTCCTCCTGCCATCTCCTCCTGCCATCTCCTCCAGCCATCTCCTCCTGCCATCTCCTCCTGCCATCTCCTCCTGCCATCTCCTCCAGCCGCGGGCGGATGTCGTCCGATGCATGTTCTCTCCCGGCCTTTACTCGCCCATGTACCTCGTCGGTATGTTCGGCCTCTAGTCAGCGCGCTGGTGCGAGTCTCTCCTGCCGATGCTGATCGTGTGGTGGGTCGGCTCAAGCATCGCCCGGTCCGCTGTACACTCGTCTCCTGTTGTGTTGCCGTATCAGTCCGCCGAGGGCCGCGATGGGCTAGCCGGGGAACCGTTCGATTCCTCTGTTTTTTTTTTCGCGGGCCGTAGGTTGGTGAAGATCCCTGCGGTTTCCTCGAGTTGGACGGCCCTGACTGAATCCGATCTGGCTCGCCTGACAACACCAGCCGGGTGTACCCTCGTAAATGGTTTCTGAATGTGGTATCTTGCCTCCTTTCTCAAATATTGATCATTACCCTATATTTGCAACTTTAAATATCACCAAGTCGACCAGGCAAATCTATAAGAAGAAAATATGGCACTTTGATAGGCTAGACAGCGGCAAAATCATCACATTCCTCCAAAATGTAGACTGGGAAGATGTTTTAGGAAACGACGTTGATGAAGCCGCAAAAATGTTTTCTGATGTTATTATTCAATCCGCAAAAGAGTCTATGCCCACAAAAATAATCAAAATCAACGGGGCAAGCAAACCTTGGGTTAATTCTGAGCTCAAGAGAAATATCAGAAAACGAGACCGATTATTTAGAAGTGCCAAAAGGATACAGACATGGTTTAGTTGGAATAATTGGAAAGATCAACGGAACAGAGTCACCGAACTTAACAAATCACTAAAGAACAGTTACATTAAGAGCCAGGTTAGGAAACTAGGTGAATGTAAACATAGCCCTCGAAAATTCCATCAAATCTTAAAAGGGATAATTGGTACCACGATGTCCCAAAGCATACCACCCCTAGATGGTCCAAATGGTGCAATTATTGATGATGCAGAGAAGGCAACACTCTTTAACGCGCATTTTGCGGGACAATCCCAATCACCTAACAACTGCAACTACCCTCCATGGACGCACAATATAATCATAGCTTAAGTTTGGCAGAAATGCAAGTCACGAAGATGAAGTTCTTCAGCAGCTCAACCATCTTAATCCAAATAAATCAACAGGACCTGACGAAATACCTCCCAGGCTGCTTAAATTAATTGCTATTCTTATCTACGAACCCCTTACTAAATTATTTAACAAATCCTTATCACTCGGACATTTCCCTAAGGAATAGAAACAAGCTAATGTATCGCCCATATTCAAAAAGAAAGGGTCATGCTCTGATCCCACAAATTATAGGCCAATTAGCCTCTTATCGTGTGTGTCCAAAATTCTAGAAAAGTTAGTTTTTAAAGCGATTGTCGCACCGTGTCGGTGGTCAAGCGTTTTATAGGTTAAGGACGCTGTTTCGAGAGGCACCTAGATTCAAGACCAGCTTGGTCTTTTGTGCCAATCGCAAAATTGGCCATCTTGTATGCGAGTTGTGATGTGTTAAATAAATAAACAAACAAACAAACAAACCTCTGGCAGTGCCAGTCGGGTATACTCTGGTGCCCTGGCAGTACCAGTCGGGTACACTCTGGCACCTCTGACGTCTGGTGTACCTCTGAGTTGGGTCCACTGTAACGTCCCTGACGGGGCAAGCTGGGTACACTCTGGTACATACATCTAGCAATACCAGTCGGGCACACTCTGGTACCTCTGGTAATACCAGTCGGGTACACTCTGATACCTCTGGCAGTCACCAGTTGGGTACACTCTGGTACCTCTGGCAGTACCAGTCAGATACACTCTGGTACCTCTGGCAGAACTAGTCGGGTACACTGGTGCCTCTGGCAGTATCAGTCAGGTACTCTCTGGTACCTCTGCTGGTACCAGCCGGATGCGCTCTGATGACTCTGTTGGCCCGGCCACGTGCTGTTCAGGTCTGCCCCAGTTGGGTCTCACGTGCGTTTAGAAGTGAGCTCACCCTGGGTATACCCAGCTTGAGGTAGTGCGACGTTAATGGCCTCCGAGTTAATGGCGGTGATTATTACGGTTCTCTTCCATCTCCTCTTATCGATCGGAAATCTAGTGATCATTATCGCCCTCTCTGGCGTCCGTGAGCCAAGTCCTCCGCTCTCCGCTGAGTACCCAGCTCCTCTGCCTAACCATGCCTCTGCCCAGGGGAGAATGGGCCTGCCACACCTGGGCAGCAGGGACGCCTGAGCCTCTGCCACACTGAACCTCTGCGATAGCCGGGCATCTGTCACGCCTAGGCCTCTGTCATACCTCGGCATCCGCCACACCTGAGCCTCTGCTACATCTGAACCGCTGACAATTCCCACACTGGGGACTCCCAAGTTTCTATGCCAGGTCCACATCTGGACCCCTCTGTGTCTGTGTCTGCTCTGTGTCTCGGTCCACTCCGGAGTGTCTGCATGGAGCCGGCGGCTGGACCGCCCTGTGCCTGTGCCTGTGTCTCGGTCCACTCCGGTGGGCGCTATATGACCTATGTAGTCGATGCGCCCTAAAACCCAAATAACTAACTAACTCGGTCCACTCCGGAGTGTCCACGTGGAGCCGGCGTCTGTACCGCTCTGTGTCTGTGTCTGCGCCTGTAGCTGTGTCTTGGTCCACTCCGGAGTGTCGGCGTCGAGCCGGCGTCTGGACCGCTCTGTGTCTGTGTCTGCGCCTGTGGCTGTCTCGGTCCACTCCGGAGTGTCCGCATGGAGCCGGAGTCTGGACCGCTCTGTGTATGTGTCTGCGCCTGTAGCTGTGTCTCGGTCCACTCCGGAGTGTCGGCGTGGAGCCAGCGTCTGGACGGCCCCGTGGCCGTCAGCTGACTCGCGCCGATCGTTACCAACACCGACGCCGGAGTACGGCTCGGCGGCGGCCGGCCGGCCGCTCGCGCGCACCTGGACCCGCCCACCTGGTGACGTCACGGCCTGGGTCATACCGAGATCACACCAGGATCACGGTGACGTTTACTGGGAATTAGGACACAGCTGTGATCACGGCGGTGTTTACTGGGGATCATGGCGCTAAATACCGCAGATCGCCGCGCACGGAAAACTAACTGTAGATCACGGCACATTGCCACAGCATGGCGGGTAGGAATCATGGCAACACGGAGCAGAACTCACCGCGAAGCACGTTGCGCCGGGATCACCATGCACCGTGACCACTGGGCACTCTCGATCCAAGCACGATTGAAATCATCTTCGGCGAGGCGTCGCCACGTCCAGCGGCATCGGTGCATCACCAGGCGCGCGGCACCGAACACAAAATAGCGGCCAACAGCTTCGCAAGGCCTCCCAAACGTGCACAGCGGTGCCACCGGCGCCACAGACACGTCTCCAGGGGGCGGGCGGACGGTCAGAGGCGGCGCCCGAGGGCATCGGATGTGTCTCTGTGCGCCGCTATCAGCCTCTACCCGCCGAACAGTGTGCACGCCCAGCGGGATGGTGATGACGCCCGGTGGGTTGGTGGTGACGCCCGGTGAAACTGCGGTGGCGCCCAGTTGCAGTGGTGTGGCGGTAATACCCAATGGGTTGGTGCTTTCGCCCAGTTTCAGTGTCGTAGAGTTGGTGCCCAATGGGTTGGTGGTGCCCAGTTGCAGTGTTGTGACGGCGGTGTGACCAGTTGCAGTGTTGTGGCGGTGGTGACCAGTTGCAGTGTTGTGTCGGTGGTGACCAGTTGCAGTGTTGTGTCGGTGGTGTGACCAGTTGCAGTGTTGTGGCGGTGGTGTGACCAGTTGCAGTGTTGTGTCGGTGGTGTGACCAGTTGCAGTGTTGTGTCGGTGGTGTGACCAGTTGCAGTGTTGTGTCGGTGGTGACCAGTTGCAGTGCTGTGTCGGTGGTGTGACCAGTTGCAGTGTTGTGTCGGTGGTGACCAGTTGCAGTGCTGTGTCGGTGGTGTGACCAGTTGCAGTGTTGTGTCGGTGGTGACCAGTTGCAGTGTTGTGTCGGTGGTGACCAGTTGCAGTGTTGTGTCGGTGGTGACCAGTTGCAGTGTTGTGTCGGTGGTGACCAGTTGCAGTGTTGTGTCGGTGGTGTGACCAGTTGCAGTGCTGTGTCGGTGGTGTGACCAGTTGCAGTGTTGTGTCGGTGGTGTGACCAGTTGCAGTGCTGTGTCGGTGGTGTGACCAGTTGCAGTGCTGTGTCGGTGGTGACCAGTTGCAGTGTTGTGTCGGTGGTGACCAGTTGCAGTGCTGTGTCGGTGGTGACCAGTTGCAGTGTTGTGTCGGTGGTGACCAGTTGCAGTGCTGTGTCGGTGGTGACCAGTTGCAGTGTTGTGTCGGTGGTGACCAGTTGCAGTGTTGTGTCGGTGGTGACCAGTTGCAGTGCTGTGTCGGTGGTGACCAGTTGCAGTGTTGTGTCGGTGGTGACCAGTTGCAGTGCTGTGTCGGTGGTGACCAGTTGCAGTGTTGTGTCGGTGGTGACCAGTTGCAGTGCTGTGTCGGTGGTGACCAGTTGCAGTGTTGTGTCGGTGGTGACCAGTTGCAGTGCTGTGTCGGTGGTGACCAGTTGCAGTGTTGTGTCGGTGGTGACCAGTTGCAGTGTTGTGTCGGTGGTGTGACCAGTTGCAGTGTTGTGTCGGTGGTGACCAGTTGCAGTGCTGTGTCGGTGGTGTGACCAGTTGCAGTGTTGTGTCGGTGGTGTGACCAGTTGCAGTGTTGTGTCGGTGGTGACCAGTTGCAGTGTTGTGTCGGTGGTGACCAGTTGCAGTGTTGTGTCGGTGGTAACCAGTTGCAGTGTTGTGTGGGTGGTGACCAGTTGCAGTGTTGTGGCGGTGGTGACCAGTTGCAGTGTTGTGTCGGTGGTGTGACCAGTTGCAGTGCTGTGTCGGTGGTGTGACCAGTTGCAGTGTTGTGTCGGTGGTGTGACCAGTTGCAGTGTTGTGTCGGTGGTGACCAGTTGCAGTGCTGTGTCGGTGGTGACCAGTTGCAGTGTTGTGTCGGTGGTGTTACCAGTTGCAGTGTTGTGTCGGTGGTGCCCAGTTGCAGTGTTGTGTCGGTGGTGTGACCAGTTGCAGTGTTGTGTCGGTGGTGACCAGTTGCAGTGTTGTGTCGGTGGTGACCAGTTGCAGTGTTGTGTCGGTGGTGACCAGTTGCAGTGTTGTGGCGGTGGTGACCAGTTGCAGTGTTGTGTCGGTGGTGACCAGTTGCAGTGTTGTGTCGGTGGTGACCAGTTGTAGTGTTGTGTCGGTGGTGACCAGTTGCAGTGCTGTGTCGGTGGTGTGACCAGTTGCAGTGTTGTGTCGGTGGTGACCAGTTGCAGTGCTGTGTCGGTGGTGTGACCAGTTGCAGTGTTGTGGCGGTGGTGTGACCAGTTGCAGTGTTGTGTCGGTGGTGACCAGTTGCAGTGTTGTGTCGGTGGTGACCAGTTGCAGTGTTGTGTCGGTGGTAACCAGTTGCAGTGTTGTGTGGGTGGTGACCAGTTGCAGTGTTGTGGCGGTGGTGACCAGTTGCAGTGTTGTGTCGGTGGTGTGACCAGTTGCAGTGCTGTGTCGGTGGTGTGACCAGTTGCAGTGTTGTGTCGGTGGTGTGACCAGTTGCAGTGTTGTGTCGGTGGTGACCAGTTGCAGTGCTGTGTCGGTGGTGACCAGTTGCAGTGTTGTGTCGGTGGTGTTACCAGTTGCAGTGTTGTGTCGGTGGTGCCCAGTTGCAGTGTTGTGTCGGTGGTGTGACCAGTTGCAGTGTTGTGGCGGTGGTGACCAGTTGCAGTGCTGTGTCGGTGGTGACCAGTTGCAGTGTTGTGTCGGTGGTGACGAGTTGCAGTGTTGTGGCGGTGGTGACCAGTTGTAGTGTTGTGTCGGTGGTGACCAGTTGCAGTGTTGTGTCGGTGGTGACCAGTTGTAGTGTTGTGTCGGTGGTGACCAGTTGCAGTGCTGTGTCGGTGGTGTGACCAGTTGCAGTGTTGTGTCGGTGGTGACCAGTTGCAGTGCTGTGTCGGTGGTGTGACCAGTTGCAGTGTTGTGGCGGTGGTGTGGCCAGTTGCAGTGTTGTGTCGGTGGTGACCAGTTGTAGTGTTGTGTCGGTGGTGTGACCAGTTGCAGTGTTGTGACGGCGGTGTGACCAGTTGCAGTGTTGTGTCGGTGGTGACCAGTTGCAGTGCTGTGTCGGTGTTGTGACCAGTTGCAGTGTTGTGGCGGTGGTGTGACCAGTTGCAGTGTTGTGTCGGTGGTGACCAGTTGCAGTGTTGTGTCGGTGGTGACCAGTTCCAGTGTTGTGACGGCGGTGTGACCAGTTGCAGTGTTGTGTCGGTGGTGATCAGTTGCAGTGTTGTGTCGGTGGTGACCAGTTGCAGTGTTGTGACGGCGGTGTGAACAGTTGCAGTGTTGTGTCGGTGGTGTGACCAGTTGCAGTGTTGTGACGGCGGTGTGACCAGTTGCAGTGTTGTGTCGGTGGTGACCAGTTGCAGTGCTGTGTCGGTGGTGTGACCAGTTGCAGTGTTGTGGCGGTGGTGTGACCAGTTGCAGTGTTGTGTCGGTGGTGACCAGTTGTAGTGTTGTGTCGGTGGTGTGACCAGTTGCAGTGTTGTGACGGCGGTGTGACCAGTTGCAGTGTTGTGTCGGTGGTGACCAGTTGCAGTGCTGTGTCGGTGGTGTGACCAGTTGCAGTGTTGTGGCGGTGGTGTGACCAGTTGCAGTGTTGTGTCGGTGGTGACCAGTTGTAGTGTTGTGTCGGTGGTGTGACCAGTTGCAGTGTTGTGTCGGTGGTGACCAGTTGCAGTGTTGTGGCGGTGGTGTGACCAGTTGCAGTGTTGTGTCGGTGGTGACCAGTTGTAGTGTTGTGACGGCGGTGTGACCAGTTGCAGTGTTGTGTCGGTGGTGACCAGTTGCAGTGCTGTGTCGGTGGTGTGACCAGTTGCAGTGTTGTGTCGGTGGTGACCAGTTGCAGTGTTGTGTCGGTGGTGATCAGTTGCAGTGTTGTGGCGGTGGTGTGACCAGTTGCAGTGTTGTGTCGGTGGTGACCAGTTGCAGTGCTGTGTCGGTGGTGTGACCAGTTGCAGTGTTGTGGCGGTGGTGTGACCAGTTGCAGTGTTGTGTCGGTGGTGACCAGTTGCAGTGTTGTGTCGGTGGTGTGACCAGTTGCAGTGTTGTGTCGGTGGTGTGACCAGTTGCAGTGCTGTGTCGGTGGTGTGACCAGTTGCAGTGTTGTGTCGGTGGTGTGACCAGTTGCAGTGTTGTGTCGGTGGTGACCAGTTGCAGTGTTGTGTCGGTGGTGACCAGTTGCAGTGTTGTGTCGGTGGTGTGACCAGTTGCAGTGTTGTGTCGGTGGTGTGACCAGTTGCAGTGTTGTGTCGGTGGTGTGACCAGTTGCAGTGTTGTGTCGGTGGTGTGACCAGTTGCAGTGTTGTGTCGGTGGTGACCAGTTGCAGTGTTGTGTCGGTGGTGACCAGTTGCAGTGTTGTGGCGGTGGTGACCAGTTGCAGTGTTGTGTCGGTGGTGACCAGTTGCAGTGTTGTGTCGGTGGTGATCAGTTGCAGTGTTGTGGCGGTGGTGTGACCAGTTGCAGTGTTGTGTCGGTGGTGACCATGCAGTGCTGTGTCGGTGGTGTGACCAGTTGCAGTGTTGTGGCGGTGGTGTGACCAGTTGCAGTGTTGTGTCGGTGGTGACCAGTTGCAGTGTTGTGTCGGTGGTGTGACCAGTTGCAGTGTTGTGTCGGTGGTGTGACCAGTTGCAGTGTTGTGTCGGTGGTGTGACCAGTTGCAGTGTTGTGTCGGTGGTGTGACCAGTTGCAGTGTTGTGTCGGTGGTGACCAGTTGCAGTGTTGTGTCGGTGGTGACCAGTTGCAGTGTTGTGTCGGAGATGACCCGACCGGACGGACCGCGGCTCTCTGAGCGGGTATAATTAGGCGTGGTCGAGCCGACGCACCACAGCCGCGCCGCTCTGCCGGGGAACGCCAGGCCACGCCGCCGCCGCCGCCGCCGCCGCCGCATCTCATCGGGCCGGGGTGGATGACCCTGATGAACCAAACGCACTGCGCGCGCCGGCCAGCTATGACGCGCCCGCCGGCCGACGGCCACTGCGTGACTGCGCTCGCCGCGCCGCTCGTGACCTCGGCTGACCTCGCTCGACCTTGGTGGACCCGGCTGGCCCCCGGTGACCCCGCGGCGTGTCTCTCGCCGCCGCGCCGCTCGTGACCTCGGCTGACCTCGCTCGACCTTGGTGGACCCGGCTGGCCCCCGGTGACCCCGCCGCGTGTCTCGCCGCCGCGCCGCTCGTGACCTCGGCTGACCTCGGTCGACCTTGGTGGACCCGGCTGGCCCCCGGTGACCCCGCCGCGTGTCTCTCGCCGCCGTGCCGCGCGTGACCTCGGCTGACCTCGCTCGACCTTGGTGGACCCGGCTGGCCCCCGGTGACCCCGCCGCGTGTCGCTCGCCGCCGTGCCGCTCGTGACCTCGGCTGACCTCGCTCGACCTTGGTGGACCCGGCTGGCCCCCGGTGACCCCGCGGCGTGTCTCTCGCCGCCGCGCCGCTCGTGACCTCGGCTGACCTCGCTCGACCTTGGTGGACCCGGCTGGCCCCCGGTGACCCCGCCGCGTGTCGCTCGCCGCCGCGCCGCTCGTGACCTCGGCTGACCTCGGTCGACCTTGGCTGACCCGGCTGGCCCCCGGTGACCCCGCCGTGCGTTGTCACCACATGTGGCGGCTGGGATCGGACCGGGACAGCGGAGCCGGGCGGCACCAGCCGACTCACCAGTCGTCAGTGGTACCGTGACCGGCTCAAGTGCCGGCCTGGTACCGCCTCAGGTCTGTGGCGGCTGGGATCGGACCGGGACAGCGGAGCCGGGCGGCACCAGCCGACTCACCAGTCGTCAGTGGTACCGTGACCGGCTCAAGTGCCGGCCTGCTACTGCCTCAGGTCTGTGGCGGCTGGGATCGGACCGGGACAGCGGAGCCGGGCGGCACCAGCCGACTCACCAGTCGTCAGTGGTACCGGTGGCCGGCTCAAGTGCCGGCCTGCTACCGCCTCAGGTCTGTGGCGGCTGGGATCGGACCGGGACAGCGGAGCCGGGCGGCACCAGCCGACTCACCAGTCGTCAGTGGTACCGTGACCGGCTCAAGTGCCGGCCTGCTACTGCCTCAGGTCTGTGGCGGCTGGGATCGGACCGGGACAGCGGAGCCGGGCGGCACCAGCCGACTCACCAGTCGTCAGTGGCCCGGTGGCCGGCTCAAGTGCCGGCCTGCTACCGCCTCAGGTCTGTGGCGGCTGGGATCGGACCGGGACAGCGGAACCGGGCGGCACCGGTCGACTCACCAGTCGTCAGTGGTACCGTGACCGGCTCAAGTGCCGGCCTGCTACCGCCTCAGGTCTGTGGCGGCTGGGATCGGACCGGGACAGCGGAGCCGGGCGGCACCAGCCGACTCACCAGTCGTCAGTGGTACCGTGACCGGCTCAAGTGCCGGCCTGCTACCGCCTCAGGTCTGTGGCGGCTGGGATCGGACCGGGACAGCGGAGCCGGGCGGCACCAGCCGACTCACCAGTCGTCAGTGGTACCGTGACCGGCTCAAGTGCCGGCCTGCTACCGCCTCAGGTCTGTGGCGCCAATCGGCACCGGTCGGCCCGCCCAGCACAATTACTCATCGTTCCGTTGGACTTCAACGCCTCCGCCCAGCAGAAGAAGAATCTCACCTTTTCCGCCTGGCTGGCAGCCCGGCTTGCCACGGACTATGTTCTCTAGTAATAAGAGAAAAGGGTCTTCGGGGTTGAAAGCAGACAGCGAGAGAACATCTGAGAAAAGATGAAGTCTCCTGGATTTCAGAGGAAAGGAGCCTCTGAGGATGGAAGCTCACTAGCAGCCGAATAAGACGCTCATTACAGATAGGGAAGGCCTGTAAGACTCAGGATTACTCTGGGAGTGAAGAAGGATAAAGAAAGCTCTGATACTGCAGGTGCAGATACAAAGTTAAATGCTATGCGACATGATTTGAGGGCGAAGAATAATGCCCCCGATACCGCATGGAAGCGACGCTGTAAGCCCTCAGATCCCACTGGGCACGGTGGCCACATACGTATATATGTCGGACCCTGCTGGGGTGTTGCTGGGGCGCTGCTGGGGTGCTGCTGGAACGCCGCTGAGGTGCTGCTGGGGTGCTGCTGGGACTCCGCTGGGGTTCTGCTGGAACGTTGCTGGGGTGTTGATGGGACACCCATGCGACAGCAGCTGGCCGCTGCTGGGTGCTGATATGTGTGGCGAACATCAGCTGTGTTTACTTGCGCCGCCGACGCCATTGAGGCAGGTCTGGTCGGCCGAACTGCACGCCACCAGCAGCAGCCGTGGTGCCGCTTCGTTGGTATTGTGCGGCCTGCAGCCACTTACCAGCCGTCTTTCCTCATGGCACAGCTCGTCGGCACCGTCAGCAGCCCACTCCGACTCTGACCTCTGACCACCGTCAGCAGTCCACTCCGACTCTGACCTCTGACCACCGTCAGCAGTCCACTCCGACTCTGACCTCTGACCACCGTCAGCAGCCCACTCCGACTCTGACCTCTGACCACAGCTCGTCGGCACCGTCAGCAGCCCACTCCGACTCTGACCTCTGACCACAGCTCGTTGGCACCGTCAGCAGCCCACTCCGACTCTGACCTCTGACCACCGTCAGATCCCGTACCGTGATGCTATCGCTGCGCTGTCGGCCCCTGCGACCCGTGACCACCGTCACCGTCACCGCCACCGCCACCGCCACCGCCACCGCCACCGCCACCGCCACCACCACCGCCACCGCCACCGCCACCGCCACCGCCACCGCCACCGCCACCGCCACCGCCACCGCCACCGCCACCGCCACCACCACCGTCACCGCCACCGCCACCGCCACCGCCACCGCCACCGCCGCCGTCACCGTCACCGCCACCGCCACCGCCACCGCCACCGCCACCGCCGCCGTCACCGTCACCGCCACCGCCACCGTACACACAGCAGTGATGGCCATCACCCTGATGACGCCGGCCGCTGTCGGTATCCGGTAATCGATCCGGCCATAATCGCCGTCGGCTGGCGGCGACCACAGCCGGATCTGCGGCACCCGAGCTGCCGATGTCGGTCACAAGCGGCAAGCGTACCTCGTCCCGGCTACACCTGGCCTCGGCCGGGCCTCCAACACGGAGACGAGCGGCCAGCGTACCTCGTCTCGGCAACACCTGGCCTCGGCCCGGCCTCCAACACGGAGACGAGCGGCCAGCGTACCTCGTCTCGGCAACACCTGGCCTCGGCCCGGCCTCCAACACGGAGACGAGCGGCCAGCGTACCTCGTCCGGCGACACCTGGCCTCGACTCAACGCCGGGACGAGTGGCGTCAGCGTGGCTGTCGCCGACACGACCCGCAGACTCGCCGGCCGGGCTGCGGCCGGCGCCCGTCTCGTCGGCTTCGGCGGCCGCGGCGCGCCGGCGAACCCTCTCGAGGAGCTGGTGGGTACCGGTTCGAGACTCAGCCGCAGATGAGTGTTTATCCCCACTCGCTACCGGTTTGTGGGATGGATTGGGGCACTGAATGAACGGGCTGCATGATCACTGCAGTCGATGCGCCCCTAAACTTCAACTGAATGAACGGAACAGTTGAATTAATTTGGGACAGGCTAGGTCCTTGCTCCTTCAGTTTTGGGTGTCGGGTTTGGCTGTTCTCAACAGTAGACTCATCGGCTTGGCTATGACGTTATTTTCAGTGCGCCAAGCGGAAGTCGGCATACGCTAGGTGAGACGCCTCATGAAAACCGTCTTGCATGGGGTCGTCATCACGGTGTAGTCGTATATGTGCCGAAACACACACAACGGCTGCGGTGCGCCGGTTACGCCGTCGGGCGACACCATCACGGCTGGCGCTGCTCAGGCGCGTCCATTGGAATGAGATATCGACGGTGTGACGGCACTGTCAGTATTGGCAGCGGGGCCAACCATCTGCACTCAGGGGTTCTAGCAGGAGCGTCTGGGACCCATATCACCTCCCTCGTTCTCTTTCTCGTTCTCTATCTCTATCTCTCTCTCACCCTTTCCCTCTTTCTCTCTCTCTTTCTCTCACTCTCTCTCTGTCTCTGCTTCTGTCTCTGTCTCTGTCTCTGCTTCTGTCTCTGTCTCTGTCTCTGTCTCTGTCTCTGTCTCTGTCTCTGTCTCTGTCTCTGTCTCTGTCTCTGTCTTTGTTTCTGTCTCTGTATCTATCCGTTTCTTTTTCTCTCTCTCTCACGCTCTCTCGCGCCGTCTCGCGGCCACTATCATCTCTCTGTCGTCTCCCAATATCTTGGGTCGGCGTGTTCTCGGAGGACTGCTGTACCGTCCGACTCCCCCTGGAGTCGGAGAGATCACACCAGCCGCAGCCTGTCGCGCCGATTCAGTCCCATTCTGTCTCCTCGCCGCAGTACCTCCGCCGGGCGGGAGGCGGGCCGCACCTCGGCATCTCTCCCGCCGCCGCCGAGACGCATGTCTGCCGCGGCGCCGTGCGGCGGTGTTTGTTCTGCGCCGCCGTTGCCGCATTCCACGGCCGGCCCGGCTGCTCGGCGACGTTTGAACGCGGGCAGGCGGCGGAGCCCGGCGGAGCGGGCCCAGCCGCCGGGTGGGTGGCCGCATGCCCTCCTCCCCGGCTCCCACCGCCGCGCCGGCCCGGTAAACACTCGACTCTGCGGTCACCTGTTGACCCGGCCCAGTGCCGGCCGCCGCCGCCGCCCACGCCGCCCCCGCCCCCGCCCCGAAACGGAGCGACCTGTGGCCGCGCTGTGCTCTGAGCTCGACTGTGTCATGCGACTTACGGAAGCCGGTGTGCAGCCCAGTGGGGTGCGCGGACCGCCGGTCCACGTGTGCCAGCTGTACCAGTGTACCGGCTGTACCGGCGGTACCGGCTGTACCAGTGTGTCAGTGTACCAGTGTACCGGCTGTACCAGTGTACTGGCTGTACCAGTGTATCAGTTGGCCGCCGACGCACATCAGTCGAGCTGCTCGGAAGGAGGTGCAACGCCTGTGTGTGTAAGGGCCGACTACTTCCCGAAATAGGGTCTGAGCGTACTCCCCCAACTGATGACTCTCAATGGTCTGAGCGCGCTCCAACTGATGACTCTCAGTGGTCTGAGCGCGCTCCAACTGACGACTCTCAGTGATCTGAGCCCACTCCCCCAACTGATGACTCTCGGTGGTCTGAGCCCACTCCCCCAACTGATGACTCTCAGTGATCTGAGCCCACTCCCCCAACTGATGACTCTCAGTGGTCTGAGCCCACTCCCCCAACTGATGACTCTCAGTGGTCTTAGCCCACTCCCCCAACTGATGACTCTCAGTGGTCTGAGCCCACTCCACCAACTGATGGTCCTAGTGGTCTGACCACATTCCCCCAACTGACGCCGGCACCTCCACATTGGAGACTGCGTGGATCTGAGTACTATAACTTCCTCATTGTCTCCGGCACCGCCATCTTGGAGTTGAAGTGGATGGCTGACCGACATACCTTAGGTCAGCACCAGGTGTCACCTGGTGCCCCATCCTCCACCTCTGTCTGTCTGGGACCATGCCGTAGGGGACTGACGGTCGTGTCCCTGGTCAGTCTCGGCTGTTGTGTCAGCCGACTGCACCACACAGGGGACTGACGGTCGTGTCCCTGGTCAGTCCCGGCTGTTGTGTCAGCCGACTGCACCACACAGGGGACTGACGGTCGTGTCCCTGGTCAGTCCCGGCTGTTGTGTCAGCCGACTGCACCACACAGGGGACTGACGGTCGTGTCCCTGGTCAGTCCCGGCTGTTGTGTCAGCCGACTACAGCGTGTCCCAGGTCAGTGCTGTCGGCCGTGTCGCCCGACACCGCCGCCAGCGATGTGTCGTGTCGCCTGACACCGCCGGCGGCGATGTGTGGTGTCGCCTGACATGCCGGTGGCGATGTGTGGTGTCGCCTGACATGCCGGCGGCGATGTGTGGTGTCGCCTGACATGCCGGCGGCGATGTGTGGTGTCGCCTGACACTTCCGGCTGTGATGTGTCGTGTCGGAGTAGCAGCATTAGTGGCTCCAGGCCGCCGACAATTAGCTTGGCTGCCAGAGTGCGGTCGGCCCAGACACCGATAACTACGGTAATTGCGTGCAGCCGGAGAAAAACACCGCTCCGTGTAGCGGTGCATAGATGTGGCTCTTGCCGCGCCATCTGTGACCTCTGACCCGCGTGACGTCACGGCACGGGAGCGACGCTAGCGGCGCGCTGCGAGCGTCGCGGGCGACAGCTGCGGCGCCGCATTCGTCGCGTAGCTGCGCGTCGGCGAGCAGACGTCAGATGGCGAACAACAGAAGCCGCTGCGTACAGACAGATGGAGAGCAGCAGGAACTGCTGCGCATAGACAGATGGTGAGCAGCAGGAGCCGCTGCGTACAGACAGATGGAGAGCAGCAGGAGCCGCTGCGTATAGACAGATGGCGAGCAGCAGGATCCGCTGCGTACAGACAGATGGAGAGCAGCAGGAACTGCTGCACATAGACAGATGGCGAGCAGTGGGAGCCGCTGCGTACAGACAGATGGAGAGCAGCAGGAACTGCTGCGCATAGACAGATGGTGAGCAGCAGGAGCCGCTGCGTACGACAGATGGAGAGCAGCAGGAACTGCTGCACATAGACAGATGGCGAGCAGTGGGAGCCGCTGCGTACAGACAGATGGCGAGCAGTGGGAGCCGCTGCGTACACACATGGGCTGACGGCGTATTTCTCGCTGGCCGCCCTTCCGAATTTGCCGAGTGCTACGGTGGTGGAGGATCGTTATACTAAGCGGCGCTGGACACCCTCCGAGTAGGCCTGAGCGCCGCTTAGCGGTAAGCGCCCGAACGCTGGTTACTGCTGAATGTGAATATAACGGTAAGAGCTGTGCATACCGCAGTGGAACAGCGTGCCGCTGTGTATACCGCTGTGTGTACCGCTGTGCGTACCCCTGTGGGTACTGCTGTGCGTATCGCTTTATATACTGATATATGTACTGCTCTATGTACCACTGAATGTACCGCCGTATGCACCGCTGTTTGTATTCTTGCATATGCTGTCTTTGATATCGCCTTAGGCAGTTGAATCCCCCGCCCCCACCGCTTTGTGTGGGCTGATAGATGAATAGCACTCCAGAGGCTGCCTGCTGTTAGTGCTGGACCAGCACTACACATTGTATGTGGTAATGCTGTAGCAGCTGTCCAGGTACTGCTCAGTGTACGCATTGTACGCTGGCCTGTGTTGGCTGGCTGTCACCAAATTGGTGATTTAGTGGTACTGCTGGGCTTGCTCTGCCGCAAAGTTGCTAATCAGCCCCCCAGTCCTGGTCTTGGCATATGCTACCCTGGTGCTCACCCTGGTCTTGGTCCTGGTGTATCCCATCCTTTGCTCCGATTCTAGTACTGGGATATGTTACCCCTCACATCGGTCCTGGTTCAGGTGTACGCTACGCTTGCCTCAGTTCTGGTTCTGGTGCATCTCATCACTTACCTCAGTCAGAGTTCTGTTATATGCTACCACCCATCACAGTCCTGATTCTAGTATATTCCACCCATAACCATGATCCTGGTCTACCTCAGTCGTAGCTCTGCTATATGCTACCACCCATCACAGTCCTGATTCTAGTATATCCCACCCATAACCATAATCCTGGTCTGGTTTGATGGTGCCCCTCATACCAGCCCTGGTGTTTTCCACCCCTCACCCCTGTCCTGGCCATGACATATGCCACCTTGGCCCATGTCCTGGCCATGACATATGCCACCCGTCACCTCTTCCCTATCCATGGCATATGTCACCCGTCACCTCTGCCCTGGCCATGACATGTGCCACCCCTGGCCCATGGACTGGCCATGACATATGCCACCCGTCACCACTGTCCTGGCCATGACATGTGCCACCCGTCACCTCTGCCCTGTCCATGACATATGCCACCCGTCACCACTGTCCTGGCCATGACATATGTCACCCGTCACCTCTGCCCTGTCCATGACATATGCCACCCGTCACCTCTGCCCTGTCCATGACATATGCCACCCGTCACCTCTGCCCTGTCCATGACATATGCCACCCGTCACCTCTGCCCTGGCCATGACATATGCCACCCGTCACCTCTGCCCTGTCCATGACATATGTCACCCGTCACCTCTGCCCTGTCCATGACATATGTCAACCGTCACCTCTGCCCTGTCCATGACATATGTCACCCGTCACCTCTGCCCTGTCCATGACATATGCCACCCGTCACCACTGCCCTGTCCATGACATATGCCACCCGTCACCTCTGCCCTGTCCATGACATATGCCACCCGTCACCACTGCCCTGTCCATGACATATGTCACCCGTCACCTCTGCCCTGTCCATGACATATGCCACCCGTCACCACTGTCCTGGCCATGACATATGTCACCCGTCACCTCTGCCCTGTCCATGACATATGCCACCCGTCACCACTGTCCTGGCCATGACATATGCCACCCGTCACCTCTGCCCTGTCCATGACATATGTCACCCGTCACCTCTGCCCTGTCCATGACATATGCCACCCGTCACCTCTGCCCTGGCCATGACATATGCCACCCGTCACCACTGTCCTGGCCATGACATATGCCACCCGTCACCTCTGCCCTGTCCATGACATATGCCACCCGTCACCTCTGCCCTGTCCATGACATATGCCACCCGTCACCTCTGCCCTGTCCATGACATATGCCACCCGTCACCTCTGCCCTGTCCATGACATATGCCACCCGTCACCACTGTCCTGGCCATGACATGTGCCACCCGTCACCTCTGCCCTGTCCATGACATATGTCACCCGTCACCTCTGCCCTGTCCATGACATATGCCACCCGTCACCTCTGCCCTGTCCATGACATATGTCACCCGTCACCTCTGCCCTGTCCATGACATATGTCACCCGTCACCTCTGCCCTGTCCATGACATATGCCACCCGTCACCTCTGCCCTGTCCATGACATATGTCACCCGTCACCTCTGCCCTGTCCATGACATATGTCACCCGTCACCACTGTCCTGTCCATGACATATGTCACCCGTCACCTCTGCCCTGTCCATGACATATGCCACCCGTCACCTCTGCCCTGTCCATGATATATGCCACCCGTCACCTCTGCCCTGTCCATGACATATGTCACCCGTCACCTCTGCCCTGTCCATGACATATGTCAACCGTCACCTCTGCCCTGTCCATGACATATGCCACCCGTCACCTCTGCCCTGTCCATGATATATGCCACCCGTCACCTCTGCCCTGTCCATGACATATGTCACCCGTCACCTCTGCCCTGCCCATGGCATATGTCACCCGCCATCCAGGTCCCGTTATTGGCTCGCTGTCGTGTGAGTCGCGTTTTGACGAACAGTGAATCGATGCCACAGCTCATTTAGGGAAATAACAGCCGGCGACGGCCATCTGTTTTCCGGTCGGCTCGTGACCTGACCCTGACATCGGCCGTCGGGCCACGCGGTCGGCCGCACAATGCGGAAGCGCTGTGTTGCGACGATCGGCTCGTGAGACACGCCTTGTCCAGTGCCGCACCAGTCTGTCGGTCTGTCCAGTCTGTCGGTCTGTCGGTCTGTCGGTCAGTCTGTCGGTCACCAGTCTGTCGGTCTGGAATGCATCTGCGAGGCGCCTCTCCGAAGCCACTTCACAACGCATCGGCACAAATTAAGCTTGCCGGCCGGTTGTGCAGCGGTTCGCGCAGTCAGCTGGCGCACACCACCAGACGACCTTCGCAGTCAGCTGATGGAAGCGTCAGCTGACCTTCGCACCCGGCGGGTAGTGTGGCGGGTAGTGTGGCGGGTAGTGTGGCGGGTAGTGTGGCGGGCGGCACCCTCGGGCTGGTAGTGTGGCGGACGGCACCCTCGGGCGGGTAGTGTGGCGGGTAGTGTGGCGGGTAGTGTGGCGGACGGCACCCTCGGGCGGGTAGGGTGGCGGGCCACCACCTTTGATGGTACGACTGCATCGATGTCGGCGGCCGGCGAGAATATTGCCGCAGGCGGTGACGAGGGTCGGTGAGGCGCTGCTCATTAGGACAGCAGGCCTGCGAGTGACTGTCGTCCGCCACATCTTCAGCCGTTCATTACCGGCGGTAATTACGGTTGTATTTAGGACCAGACGCAATCGTGATCCCTGCGGTTCTGAGGCTCGAGAACGGCAAACTGCTCTACTCCCACCGTGGGCTCGATAACTGCACGGTACACACTGCTCTGCCACCACCGTGGGCTCGGTAACTGTGCGGTACACACTTCTGCTCCCACCGTGGGCTCGATAACTGTGCGGTACACACTGCTCTGCCACCACCGTGGGCTCGGTAACTGTGCGGTACACACTGCTCTGCCCCCACCGTGGGGTCGGTAACTGTGCGGTACACACTGCTCTGCCACCACCATGGGCTCGGTAACTGTGCGGTACACACTTCTGCCCCCACCGTGGGCTCGGTAACTGTGCGGTACACACTGCTCTGCCCCCACCGTGGGCTCGGTAACTGTGCGGTACACACTGCTCTGCCACCACCATGGGCTCGGTAACTGTGCGGTACACACTGTTCTGCCCCCACCGTGGGCTCGGTAACTGTGCGGTACACACTGCTCTGCCACCACCATGGGCTCGGTAACTGTGCGGTACACTGTTCTGCCCCCACCGTGGGCTCGAAACTTGGGTACCCCCTCCCCTGCCCCCACCGTGGGCTCGGTAACTGTGCGGTACACACTGCTCTGCCACCACCATGGGCTCGGTAACTGTGCGGTACACACTGCTCTGCCCCCACCGTGGGCTCGGTAACTGTGCGGTACACACTGCTCTGCCACCACTGTGGGCTCGATAACTGCACGGTACACACTGCCTTCATCGTGCCGTAGCTCCTGTGGCTCCTGCATCTCCTCTTCGCACTCTTGAACCTGCACGGTACATACCATCGGCTCAGAGCCTGTGCGGTATATACCATCGGTTCAGAATTTGCACGTTAGACCGCTGCACAAAGACTGGTAAGATTGGCAGTTCACCCGACGAGTTGTTGAGGCTCAGCATCTGCCTGACGTCTCGCAAGGACTGTTCGCACCAAGGGTGCAGTTTCTCATTATTGGTGGGGCCTGGGCCCCAACGTCTTGCTCTCTTAACATGAGACCATTGCGGTCGGCCCCACCAACCAAATTGGCAGTTTCATTGCCTCCATTCATTGGGCCCCGTCAATAGTTTTCCAACTTCTCCGCCCATGGTCCGCACTATTCCTGCTCGGAATACCGCCTCAACCCGACCTCGGAAGAGATAACGCGAGCAGCATCGCATAATTCATCCCGAATGCTTGCCATGAAATGGCCTTCCGGGATACATACACATTGGATGAGGCCTGCTGTTTATAGACCCTGAATTCCGATGCGAATTTCAGTGCAGTGGCGGATTGTAGGCCAGCGGTTCAGGTTCAGGTTCAGGTTCAGACTAGAGTCGGTGTGTTCCCAGTGCTGCCGGCTTTGTGCGCCTTCGACCGATGGAAGCCAGCTGTCGGCCAGCCGGCGCTGGCACTCAGCGGGACATTCCTGGAATTGAAACGAATCCATATACCTGCCACGCACTGAGGAACGTACGCCGTTGTGAGACCCTGGATATGTACGCCCACCACACTGGGGTACAGATCAGGCATGGCCCGGCACAGACACTGACACTCTGATTGCTCGCACACCCTTGACAGTAACTTGGTGCACGTATGTCCCACCTCTGACAGTAGCTTGGTGCACGAATGTCCCACCTCTGACAGTAGCTTGGTGCACGAATGTCCCACCTCTGACAGTAGCTTGGTGCACGTATGTCCCACCTCTGACAGTAGCTTGGTGCACGAATGTCCCACTTCTGACAGTAGCTTGGTGCACGAATGTCCCACTTCTACCAAATGCCCACTCTGACAGTAGCTTGGTGCACGAATGTCCCACCTCTGACAGTAGCTTGGTGCACGAATGTCCCACCTCTGACAGTAGCTTGGTGCACGAATGTCCACCACTGACAGTAGCTTGGTGCACGAATGTCCCACTTCTGACAGTAGCTTGGTGCACGAATGTCCCACTTCTGACAGTAGCTTGGTGCACGAATGTCCCACTTCTGACAGTAGCTTGGTGCACGAATGTCCCACCTCTGACAGTAGCTTGGTGCACGAATGTCCCACCTCTGACAGTAGCTTGGTGCACGTATGTCCCACCTCTGACAGTAGCTTGGTGCACGTATGTCCCACCTCTGACAGTAGCTTGGTGCACGTATGTCCCACCTCTGACAGTAGCTTGGTGCACGTATGTCCCACCTCTGACAGTAGCTTGGTGCACGTATGTCCCACCTCTGACAGTAGCTTGGTGCACGTATGTCCCACCTCTGACAGTAGCTTGGTGCACGAATGTCCCACCTCTGACAGTAGCTTGGTGCACGAATGTCCCACCTCTGACAGTAGCTTGGTGCACGTATGTCCCACCTCTGACAGTAGCTTGGTGCACGTATGTCCCACCTCTGACAGTAGCTTGGTGCACGAATGTCCCACCTCTGACAGTAGCTTGGTGCACGAATGTCCCACCTCTGACAGTAGCTTGGTGCACGTATGTCCCACCTCTGACAGTAGCTTGGTGCACGAATGTCCCACCTCTGACAGTAGCTTGGTGCACGAATGTCCCACCTCTGACAGTAGCTTGGTGCACGTATGTCCCACCTCTGACAGTAGCTTGGTGCACGTATGTCCCACCTCTGACAGTAGCTTGGTGCACGAATGTCCAACCACTGACTAGCTTTATACACCAATGGCCCGAAAACCTTTGACAGTGGCTTTATGCACGTATGGCCAGCATACGTCTGGCAGTAGCTTGGTGCACGAAGGGTCCGCATACCTTGCACAGTAACTTGGTGCACGAATGGCCCGCGTACCTTTGACAATGGCGCTGTGCACGAAGGGCCCGCATGACCGGCTAAAGGTGCGACGAAGGAGGTGTAGTTGTGGAGCCACACGATCACGCCGACCCCTCTCCCCTCCCCGTGTCAGCCGTCAGCTAAGGTGTGGGTACTCACCACGTCGATCCCCTCCCCGTGTTAGCCATCAGCTAAGGTGTGGATACTCATCACGCCGATCCTCTCCCCCTGCCGACCGTCAGCTGAAGTATGCCTACTTACGTATATGCATGTTTGTTTCCCTAAAGCCCAAATAACAAACAAACATGCTCACCACGCCGAACCCATGTCTGGCTGGCATAGCAGCCGCTGGTGGTGCGCAACACTCGCGCCTTCGGCGGGGTGTTGACCTGCCGCCCCTCCCTTCTCGTCCAAAGTGGCCGGGTGCCAATGTCGACAGGCTGTCTGCAGCATGTGCTTATCCACTGCACCTTGCCATGGCCCCACTGCCTCCGGCGATCCGGTGTGCAGGTGAGCCATATGATTTCCTGGCGATTGCTGGCCCCGCCCACCACGCCCTAAAGAAGAAGAGGAAGAAGAAGAAGAAGAAGGGGTCGCGATTGCTCAGTCGGTTGGGCGTTGGACGCTTGATCGTCAGCTCGTGGGTTCGAATCTCACAACCGGCGGGATTACCGAGTCCACCCGCGACCAATCTGCATGACAGGTGCCGACGCTCTATGACACAGCAGTCGAATGCGTCGTAAGAACCCCAAGGTTCCTCTTCGCCCCGGTCCGGTTGTGAGTGAAGGCTTCCTGTAGATGACTGCTCTCGCCGCGAGCCGGGCTTCCTGACGATGGCCGCCCCACCACTGCTATGAGCCGGAGTTACCTGACGATGACCATTCCCGCCCTCGCCCTAACCCGCGGCTCTCTGGCAACGGCCCCCATCCCCGCAACTAGCCCGCGGCTCCCCGGCAATGGCCGCCCTCGATCCTGCCATGGGCCGGGGTTTCCTGGCGACGGTTGCCTCGGCCTGGGCCAGGGTTGTCTGGTTATGGTCACCCCTGCCCTGGCGGGAGTTCCCTGGCGATGGCCGCCCTCTCCCCCACCCTGGGCCGGGGTTTGCTGGCGATGGTCGCCCCGCCCCACCCTTAGCCGAGGTTTGCTGACGATGGCCGCCGCCGCCGCCGCCCCCGCCCTGGGCAGGGGCGGGGGCGGCGGCCGGAGCTGGGTGCTCGGCTGCGGCCGCTGCCGACTGATTTGATTGAGTGGGAGATGTGTCAAGCGATGCAGTTTCGCCGACTCGACGACGCACAGGAGATGCGCGCGTTGACGCGTGTCCGAATCAAAGCCGAGTGCTTTATTGCATATCCCTGAAGTAAAGTGCGCAGAACTCTGCTGAGGATGAATCGCTGTGTTATCTGAAGTGCTTGTATGAGATGATGCTTCGTTCGCATGCATGCATCATCGTGTACCCAGATATATTGTTCTCTTTTTCCTTCTAAATAGTTCGCCACACATGACAAAGTAGGCGACCAGGTGTCCCGGTACTCTTACCCAATCACCACAAGAACCTTACGTTAATACCAAAAGTAAACATTAAAGCCACGGTTCTTCCAGCGAAGAGATCAAGATGAAAACAATGGAAGACAAATATACATCAGAATAAAAAGCACCCAATATTAAAACAAAAACGGCTAACAATGCAAAATGGTGAAAGTAGTGATACTCAAAGGAGGAAGACGGCTGGCGCCATGGGTCCATCCGAAAAAGAACTTGTAGCTGAAACGATAAATGTTAGTAGGTATTTGATAGCAAGATATAACTGAACATTACCGTTCTAATATTCACATTCACGCACACGCACACGCACACGCACACGCGCACGCGCACGCGCACGCGCACGCGCACACTCGCACACACTTCAATATTTGCTTTTAAAAGTCGGTTTTATGTGATCTTATAAGTCGGTACTCTGTGCGCAGTACATGTTTGGCTATGGAATATCCCATAGTCTAGATAAAAAGCAGTCAATATTAAAGAAAACGATAACTTCGAACTCACTGAATTAGAATAGATGTGTTGAAGATGGTTAAGTAATATTGGCTGTCATGGAATGACGCAACCAATTTTAAATGCATTTTTACATTATAAGCAGCATTTCATGTTTTGCTATATCTCAGACTCTTGTAATGTTGTACATTTTAATGATTGGATTTCCACTATAGGCAAAAACTCCCTCGATAATATGGCCGTAAAATGACCTCGGCAGTCGACGCGCCCCTAAGCTCCAATTCATCATCATCCCTCGATATTACTCATTATTTTTTAACTAAGCATGATTTATGCATTTTATTAACATAGTTTGCATTCCAGATTCGGAATGATGCACAATTGTAGTTGATCTCAACCACAGGTATTCTTGATATACTTTCTGTAGAATGTTTGAAGGTTCGGAAAAAGATCCTTCAAATTTGGTCATCGGACGGAAGCGATACTCCTGCTCGCCCTCGTGTGTATTTGGTCAGCGGACGGGGGCGATACTCCTGCTCGCCCTCGTGTGTATTTGGTCAGCGGACGGGAGCGATACTCCTGCTCGCCCTCGTGTGTATTTGGTCATCGGACGGGGGCGATACTCCTGCTCGCCCTCGTGTGTATTTGGTCAGCGGACGGGGGCGATACTCCTGCTCGCCCTCGTGTGTATTTGTCTCCAGGAACACCAAAATATACATTTAAGGTTGAAGAGTGAAGGTCTAATACGCAAGTGGAGCATTGGCAGTAGATGTAAGTTGTCGATAACGAACAGATACAATATGCAAAGCTGCATTTGTCGCAGGAAAGCTGGTGCCACTACATTTTCTGCCATTCTCCATATGTTTTAATTGTACATCCACGCACGGACGTTTCTCGTCATTATTTTCTCTCTCGATGAAATGCATGCATTGCATCGTGATTCAGGTACAGTCGCCGAATCATTTAACACCACCCATTCATAACAGTGTCAGACATAAATTGGCTCGTGTGTTTCCGCCGTGCTCGAGTTGCCTGCAGACCAAATTAGCTCACATTAGTGAACAATTGGAGTACCTAAGTGCGTAGAAAGCCGAATTCACGCTACAGCAATGCACCGTTAAATGTTACCTATTGGTAATGCCGTGCTCTTTACGTCATTTCACTTTTGTTCACACCCTGGTATTTACGGTCTCTGCAGCAGCAGCGGCCGACTCTTTTGCGAGGTGACACTGCGCTGCTCCAACGCCGACAATCCAGTACAGTCCAATCCCATCCAGTCTAGACTAGTCTAGTCCAGTATGGTTCAGTCCAGTTAAATTCAGTTCAGCTCAGTCTAGTCTAGGCTAGTCCAATCCCATCCAGTCTAGACTAGTCTAGTCTAGTGAGGTCCAGTCCAGTCTAGTCTAGTCTAGTCTAGTCCAGTTCAGTCCAATATAATCTAGTCTAGTCTAGTATAGTCTGGTCCCGTCCAATCCCATCCAGTCCAGTCTAGTCTAGTCAAATCCAGTCCAGTTCAGCCTAGTCTAGTCTAGTATAGTCTAGTCTAGGCTAGTCCAATCCCATCCAGTCTAGACTAGTTTAGTCTAGTATGGTCCAGTCCAGTTCAATTCGGTCCAGTCCAGTCTAGTCCAGTCCAGTACAGTCCAGTCTAATCAAGTTTAATCAAATTCAATCGAGTTTAGTCCAATCCAATCCGATCCGATCCAATCTAATATAATCCAATATAATCCAATCTAATCCAATCCAGTCCAATCGCCGTGCTGATCCGTCCGCTATGGACCGACCTCATCCATGAGGGTTCCAGCTGGCGCGGGGGGGGGGAGTGGGGAGGTAAAAACGGCGTCGGCTTATTGACGCCGACGGCAACCGTCTGTCCATCGTCTCCCGAGTCAACACGGGCGGTCGCCGCGGGACGCGCGCCGCGGCAAAAACGGCGCGCCGGCGGGCCACCAGCGATTCCGCGCGCCGGCCGACCGCCGAACCGCTGACGGCGCCAAAGCAGCCGACCTGGCCGGCTGCGGACGCTGCCTGTGCGCACCCGGTCAGCTGACGGCGAGCGGGGCGTGCGCCGGGCGGAGGAGCGCCGAGGCGATCGGGGTTCGCGTCTGGTCGACCTGGACGCTCCTCACCAGCTGACAGGGTCCGCCGGGAGTGGCGCTCGTTTTACATCGAGTTCGACCTCGCCGCCGCCGTAGCCGTGCGGGATCAATACGGAGGCTGGGCGGCACCGGCCGGTCGGTCTCACCGGGTCACACGGCGCCTGCTGACCTCACCCCGTGTCACTGGAGCTTCTCCACCACCACCGAGTCGCACGGGGCCTGCTGACCTCACCCCGTGTCACTGGAGCTTCTCCACCACCACCGAGTCACACGGCCACCACCGGGTCACACGGGGTCTGCTTATCTGTTGATAGATCGTGTGATCTATATATATAAACACACACGCACACACGCACACGCACACGCACACGCACACGCACACGCACACGCACACGCACACATGCACACATGCACACACACACACACACACACACACATATATATATATATATATATATATATATATATATATATATATATATATATATATATATATATATATATATATATATATATATATATATATATATATATATACATATATATATATACACATATACATATATATATATATATATATATATATATATATATATATATACATACATACATATATACATATACATGTACATATACATGTACATATACATGTACATATACATGCACATATACCTATGCATATGCATATGCATATACATATACATATACATATACATATATATATATATATATATATATATATATATATATATATATATACATGTAGCCATTTTCTCGAACATATTAGTACGTCTTCTCCAACTTAGAAATCCCTTGCATAGCCTTGGCTGGTGCACACTGAGTGGACCGAGTTGGGTGGCTCTCCGACTTAGTCTGGCGTCAGGTAGCTTCTCTCCAAATGGGCGGGACATTGCTGCCAGAGGTCTGGCGGCCTCTCAGAAGGTCATGTCTGGACTGCCGGAGCTGTTGCAGTTGCGGACGTAATCATTGAGCCGGCGCTGCAATGCGGGCGAGTCGGCCCCGTTCTCGGAGCGGCGTATCAACCGTGGCTTGTGAGTGGGGTTCGTTACGTGGGGCTCGTTCCGTAACATCTGGCGACACGATATTCAGCACAGGAAGAAAATATCGGCCTGCTCACCGTTTTCGCCTGATACTAATTACCTTTGAACCATTTGTCAATAGGTACGCTATCTGCAGTAGAACGGACAGCAGTATGCCCTACGACCAGCTAACTGTCAAAGTCTGGTGTTATTTGGCGTCTATCGTGCTGATTGGCATGGCATGTGACGTTTTACCATAGGAAGCCGACAAATTACACCACACACGATTGGTGAGTCGTGGTCTTGTTTCTGACTAATCACCCTGACACCATTCAGCTATTTTCGCGATCAATATTGCAAAATGCAAGTCTAGCAGAAGCACCGTAACGACTGCGGTAGTACCAGCCTACTTAAGTGAATGCTGAAAAGCGGCTGCTGCTGATCTACCTTGCCCTGGGCTGGACTTCTTCGCCTTTGGATCGAACCAGTAGCTCGCAGCGCGTGTTGATCCCCACAGGCACAAGCCACCCACTTGTATACCTACTTTTATAATTAAAGTAAGCAGTCACCGCGCTTTGTGGAGTCTGAGGTAGGTGACTCGATTTGTATTTCCACGTAAAGTAAACGGTTGCTTGGTGGCATGTACATGGCGCCTGTCGTCTGATGCATGCGGTCGATTTTGCAACGCGTAAAGTTATGTAACTCGGCCAAACGTCCGACGTAGTTGAGCCGATCGGCGCGAAGACATTCCTTCCTAATCACTGCACTACCCTGCATGACCCCCACCCCCTGGAGGTCAGCGTGCGAGCGACGCCAATGGTCAGCGTGTAGGCTCCTGAAGGCTAGGCCCTGCGTGTAGGTCCCTCACCACCTGAAGGTCAGCGTGTAGGCCACGCCAATCAACTAGCATCCTCCTAGCTCTCACGATAATCACTCCCGCTTTGCCTATGCCCACAATAGGCATCAGCCCTGCTGTTATTGCAACATCAGCTCAATAGGCATAGGCACCTGCTGTTATTGCACCATCAGCACAATAGGCATAAGCACCCATAAGCACTTGCTGTTGATTCACATTGGCAATAGTCAATGTATATAATGTGAAAATCATTGATATTCAGTGCGTGAAAGCACCCGTTCCTTGGTATGCACACATGCTACTTCATATTTATTCGATCAATATAGTATTTATTTGTGAAGGAGGGGGCATATTGTCCAGGTTTCCGCCAAAAATGATGCAAGCCTCACTCCTCATTGCTGCAGAATCTTGGAGGTAGGCTTTGACTAACATCCTCCTGATTTGTTGGGAGACATTACATAAGAGAGAACAATTAGTAGTGTAGCCAGAAATATTCAAGTAATAAATCGCACAAAACAGGAAGTCCAGATTGGCCTATAAGCTATGGCCAACACTAGATATTTTAGTGCATATATATGTGTATATATATATATATATATATATATATATATATATATATATATAAATTGAAATCATAATTGCAAGTTCAGTATGTCACATGACCAGGTATCAAGCAAAACATGGAGCTTCCCAACTTTACAACGCCAGATAAATGTGGGATCAAACTAAAAATGTGACTCATTCCACGATTGTGTTCAATAATTTGATGTCAGTGATGGTCCATATCATGACATGCAATTATATGTTCTTATCCGGGCTTGGTGACATGCCATCTGCAACCGCATACACCAACACACATCTTGTTTGTTTGCTTTGCCAACATTTTGCACATTAACGACCAGCACCTACTTTCCTGTGCACTTATTAACAGTATTTATTATATTCTATTTTATTATATTCGGTTGAGGCATTGCTGCCTGACTAGCCTGCAAGTTAATATAGGCACCATTCGTCCTACTTTAGGAGATATTATTCTTGGATTAAGCCATTGGTGCATGTAGCAGTTCTTGAAATGCCAACTGAAGTGCCTACATACATGTATCTGCTTGGAGACATACTTCGATTCCTAATGCCTACTTCAATGATAAGTCTTAATGGGAAAGGAAAATATGGTACAAATATACCAAGGCATATTCGCAAATACATACATAATTTTAAGCCCAGAAAACGAACAAATCTGCTTATCATATGGCAAACCCTAAACTTCTCACATCAGATTTGGTGGGACAATCTTCATCAGTGTGCTGAGAGAGCTGCTGACTGAAGGCAGCCGGATATTTATTTATTTATTTATTTATTTATTTCACGATGCATGCCCTCCACGTATGGTGACTGTTATGGACAGTCTGTATGCACACCGCCGTTAACATGTGGGCGGGTGCCCGGAAATGGCAATTTAACCCGTATTTACCTCGTTAACTTGAAGGCTACTATTTACCTTTTCGTATGTTTAATATAGGTGGACTGGTCCAGGCGGCTGGTTAGGTGGGTGTGGGTTGAGTCGATCCAGGGATACAGGCGACTGATTAGATGGAGATGGGGGGTTGATCCAGGCGACTGGTTAGATGGAGGTGGGTGGGCTGATCCAGGCGACTGATTAGATGGAGATGGGCGGGCTGATCCAGGCGACTGGTTAGATGGAGGTGGGTGGGCTGATCCAGGCGACTGATTAGATGGAGATGGTGGGCTGATCCAGGCGACTGGTTAGATGGGGGTGGGGTGGGCTGATCCAGGCGACTGGCAAGGCAGGGGGTGGGGTGGGGTGGGGGGGGGGGGGCGGTGCAGATCGGCTTGGGGATGTAATCCTCGGATTTTCAGAGTTCAGATCCTGACCCAGGATTTAGGGTTTATGACCCGATGTTCTGTTGCTTGGTGAAGTATGGAGCACATAGCATGGAGGAGTCACGTACATTTGACGTAAATGGGCAGGCTGGTACTCGGGGCCCTAATGGTTATGCTTAAATAATGTTATTTTTATTACGAGTGCGCCACGCGTGGAGTCGGAGCACCGAGGACCACTGCATGATGGATTGGATTACTAACATAGTCTGGTTGGTGTTCACAAACCATCGAAAAACGTTGTGGTGCTGATGGAACGAACAGGTAGGTACACAATATTATCTCTGTGAAGCAGTTTTATTGTATTTTCGCTTCTGAAATAAAATCAATCACAAACGCTATGACCAGCAATTTTATAGAGCATACTTGAAACTTGGATTTGGGAAACTATTATTTATTGAAGAAAAAAAAATTATTTCAATGGAATGTAGCATGCGAAGAAAAACGTTTTCTTCAGTTTATCGATGTCTTTTGCTTGGTGGCCTGGCAGGACGTCACTTTCAGTACGGGAATGATATTGTCGTCAGCGGCAAGAGAGAAGTTTGCATCACACGCACGTTTGCGTTTTTCAGTGAATGAAATCTGACCGCCAAGTACCCAGTTCAGTCGAAATGTTTTGCCACGACGAAAACAAATATTCCGCAATGGGTGTGGGAATACAAACTGCCAGGAAACTATTATGAAACACAATCAGTGAGATCGCGTGCATTAATTAATATGAAACCACCACATTATCGTGTCCATTTCGTCACATTATTTCTCATGATGTTCGCACACATGTGTGCACTGAGGGAACAGCTGGCAAACGACCACGGTCCTGTGATCTGAACCTTTGCACGTGTCAGTGTGGCAGGCTAAGTTTTCAATGTGCATGCCATCTACATTGAAGTACAAAATCGCATTTGCTTTATGGTGAGAGTCGGAAACGAAGGCGAAGGCCGGACACCTGACTGCATTCCGACATTGATCCGCTTGGCTTGACTTGGAAGGTCAACCGAAGGAGGTAGAGAAGAATGTCTCGAGTAACTCTGAAAGTTCAAGAGTAGAGCAATATCATCCCGTTCACCGCATCTCTCCATCTTGCTTGGAGCAAAAGTTAATAGGTTAAACTGAACCTCCCGCACAGCGAAAAGTGGGAAGTTCTGCGGCACAACGAAAAGTGGGAAGTTCTGCGGCACAGCGAAAAGTGGGAAGTTCTTCCGTACAGCGAGGAGTAGGAAATTCTGCCGCACTGTGAGGGTAAGTGTGCGAAGGCGTGGCGGCAGCGGCGGTTCAGCTGGCGCACCTGAACTTCCGCTCAGCACGTACACGACACTCGACGTGTCCGAGTTTCGCCCCCAATTTTGTGACGCCCTCCGTGGAGCGTGTCTGCAGAGTTTGAGTGTCGGTTGGAACTACCACGGACCACTCGCTGCGTCACCTCCGAAGCGACCGGCGCCTCGACAGTGCCGAGCCGGTGCCGAGCCGGTGGCAGCACCGCTACAGCGGGCCGTGCTCGGCCGCGTCTCCGCCCGGAAAGCGGGCGACAGCGCGGTGACAAAAGCGGCGCGTCGGGCGTGCCCCCCCCCCCACCATCGGCGACACCGGCAGCCGGGTGACATCCCACCATCGGCGGCACCACAGCCGGGTGACAGCCAGCTCCTGCTGGCGAGTACCCTACACAGGCGGATACGCCGCTTGCTCGGCAATCGGACGCACTCGGTCGCGCGCGCAGTATGTGCCGCGGCAGATACCGCGTCCAGCACGTGCCACGGCTGATACCGCGCACGCGACTGAGTGTCAAGCCGGCCCGTGGCAGATGGAGCCAGTTGGAGAGTGAAGCTCAGCTGGCTCGGACTGCTCGGCGGACCTGGCGCGAGGGTCGGCCGCTGAACGAGCGCTCCTCGGTGGCGTGTCCGCACCATTGGACTGCATGGCAGAGCACCGCCCACACCACACCCGAGGGGTGACGTCGCGCCGCTCGACCGGTGAGCCGCGACCGCCGTCAGCCTTCAGCGGCCCTGGCGTGAGCACGGCGCCGCCGGTCCGACCGGCAGTGGCCGCGGCCGCGCCGTAGTCACGGCCGCGCCGTAGTCGCGGCCGTGTTTTCGCTCGGCTAGAGCGTGTCACACCGGTCTTCGAGCGGTCGACGAGGCGACGATCGATGCGCCACTGTCGCCGCCGCCGCTGTCCGAGCGGTCCGGAGAGCAGGGTCTGACGTCGCCCACCTGGGTCAACACGGCAGCTGTCTGACGTCATCCACCTGGGTCGGCGCCGGACCCGTCTGACGGCACCCACCCAGGTGCCTCGTATCGGGGGAATCATATCATTCGTACAATGATCATTTCACGTACAGATCATCATTCGTACAAATGAAATCATACAACACGGTAAATCACATGCTTCCGCCACCAACGTGATACACTTGCATGCTGGCGTTATCTACGGTATATACTGCATGTAGGCGTCATCCACGGGATACACTGGCATACCGCCGTCATCCACGGGATACACTGGCATACTGCCGTCATCTAAGGGACATTCTGATACCATCCCGGTATCGTCCACGACCTGTACTGAGCTTATTCTGGTGTCACACGCGGTGTGCACCCACCCGTGTACTGGCACATTCCGCGAAACATGCGGGCCGCTGGCGTCACAGAGGTGCACGGAGCTGCCTGCTCGCCTACAATGTAAGCGACCGAAGTCGGATCCTCGTGAGACAGGCGCTGCGTTTGTTCGGTGGTTCAAAGGCGCAAAGAAGCTCCGCGTGCACCGATGAGTACAATTTGCAACATTCGTAACTATTGCGTCCAAGTCGTCCATTTGTCACACATGCCAGGTACTGCGTTATTTGTTTTAATAACACCGACATAATGCTCTTCTTTCTATTGAGCCCCACAGCCCGCGCTGTATATTCTGGTTTTCGACGGCCTATACTGTCTCGCTAGACTGTCGCATCAAATTTCCCGTGCCTTACGATGCAGGCCTCTAGGCAGCGTGTAGCCTCTGAAACGGCGCGTCGTGTTTAGCATGTAAAGTACCGGTGAAGTCCGGAAGTTTGAAGTGAGACAGTTTCCGTGTAGAAGACAGTTGTGAGGATCCGTGCACCTTCGCACCCATGCCAAGCCCCACCGTTCACAGTCTCGTCGATTCAGAGCAACATGAATAAAAGGAGTTGGGAAATCACGGCAGGGATGCTGACTTTCCCACGGTGAGAGCCGCCGTCGTGGACACGGCTCAGCTTCACGACCATGATTAAAGTGAGGTTGGTAGTGGCATGTCATGCAGACTTGGAAGGTTTCCCCTTTATCACAATGCCGAACATACAGCAGCACATCATCGGGGCTTGAACCCTTTACCATAATACCCAACACCAAAGAACACTGAAGTGCAACAGAACGTTCGAGCGACAGATTGCCTGTCCAAGAGCAAAGCAAATATATAGTCAGCATTGGGCCATATGGAAGTTTTATACTTTCTGTCGCCATGGACATTCTGCGCATTGGGCAGGCTGTGCCACCCCTGTGTTCTCCGCTGGTGGACATTCTGTGGTGTGTACATTACGATGCGTGGACATTATGAGGCGTGGCCAGTCTTACCCCATGCCCTGTCTGAGTCGCCGCCCAGCACCGATTCGAGCAGCTCCGCGCGCTCGTACAAGAAAGATGTCCGACTCATTTCCGATAGATTAATTTTCGGTTGAACTCGGCGGCCTCGGACACTCGGCGTGGAACTGCGAGATGTCGTCGGGCGGCGGAGCGGCCGGCTCGGTGGGCAGACGAGGTTTCGCTGACCGGGCCGGTGGGCAGACGAGGCGTCACAGCCGGGTTGGTGGGCAGACGAGGCTTCGCTGATCGGGCCGGTGGGCAGACGAGGCTTCGCTAACCGGGCTGGTGGACAAACGAGGCTTCACTGACCAGTACGGTGGGTAGATGAGGCTTCGCTGAACGGGTCGGTGGGCAGATGAGGCGTCGCCGGCCGGGTCGGTGGGCAGACGAGGCACCACCGGACACTGTGGCGGTTCGGTGGTGCCACCGCCGACAGTGCCGGAGAGCTCGACCGCTCTCGTGGGAATCGGGAGCGCTGCTCGACCTTGGTCAGCGGCGATGTCCTGCGGTCCGGTCTGACTGGGTCCGACGTGCCATTATTTGCCCCCCCCCCACCCATCACTCTGCCGCTGGACCGGATCGTGACTGCCGAATTTGTCACTCGTGTTCTCCACCGACATTTCGCCGCTCGGCCAGCGGATTCGAATTGTGTAGTTGTCCGAGTCGTGCCAGGATTCGGTTGTGCACGTATGCGGTTGTCCCGGTCACCATTTCCACCACCCAGGAACCTGACCCCATAGCCCACAATTTCATCAGCCATCAGTTGCATTCTTATTCCTCCTGTGGATCCTGCTCCTCACGCATTATGTCTCCTGTAGATCCTGCTCCTCACGCACTATGCCTCCTGTGGATGATCCTGCCCCTCACGCATTATGTCTCCTGTAGATCCTGCTCCTCACGCATTATGCCTCCTGTGGATGATCCTGCCCCTCACGCATTATGCCTCCTGTGGATGATCCTGCCCCTCACGCATTATGTCTCCTGTAGATCCTGCCCCTCACGCATTATGCCTCCTGTGGATGATCCTGCCCCTCACGCATTATGCCTCCTGTTGATGATCCTGCCCCTCACGCATTATGCCTCCTGTGGATGATCCTGCTCCTCACGCATTGATCCGACCTCGCCGTCCATGTATTCGCGACATCGTCGACAAGCCAGCCGTGGATACGCTCTCGGCGTCCCTGGATCTGCCTCCCGGCGTCCCTGGATCTACCTCTCGGCGTCACTGGATCTACCTCTCGGCGTTCCTGAATCTGCTTCTCGGCGTCCCTGCATATGAATATCGACGTCCCTGGATCTGCCTCTCGGCATCCCTGAATCTGCCTCTCGGCGTCCCTGCATATGAATATCGACTTCCCTGGGTCTACCTCTCGGCGTCCCTGGATCTGCCTCTCGGCATCCCTGGATCTGCCTCTCGGTATCCCTGGATCTGCTTCTCGGAGCCCGTGCATCTGCCTCTCGGCGTCCCTGGATCTTCTTCTCGGCGCAGATTTCACTCGCACCCCAGGGTATACTGCAGCCGCGCTCTGGCTGGCTGAGGAGGCATGTCGCGCTCATTCGGCCGAGAGCATCGACTCGTCCGGCGGCTCGGTCGGCCGAGAGGGTCGACTCGTCCGTCCGGCTCGGCTAGCCGAGAGGGTCGACTCGTCCGTCCGGCTCGGCTAGCCGAGAGGGTCGACTCGTCCGTCCGGCTCGGCTAGCCGAGAGGGTCAACTCGCTCAGCCGGGAGCGTCGACTCGTCCGGCCGGCTCTGTCGGCCGAGAGGGTCGACTCGTCTGTGCGGCTCGGTTAGCCGAGAGGGTCGGCTCGCTCAGCCGGGAGCGTCGATTCGTCCGGCCGGCTCGTTCAGCCAGCTCGTTCGGCGCGCCGCTCCACAGCCGACCGTCAGCTTTATCGCGCGTGCAGTGATACTGTCTGGGGTAGTGTCGCGTGCTTCTGTGGACGCCGGTGGTGCTCCGTATCGGCAATGGAGCTGCTGCTGGCTGCCCCGTGCCGGTGCCAGTGCCGGTGCCACTGCCGGTGCCAGTGCCGGTGCCTGTGCCGGTACGGGCCCTCCGTCTGTCGGGGCACGGTCGCACGATCGAAACTCTGTGCGGCATGAGCTGCGTTTATTATTGGGTTTTCTCTCATGCGCTTGAGCTCATTTTTTGCTATTGCATGCGGAAATTCGATACACACACACACACACACACACACACACACATATATATATATATATATATATATATATATATATATATATATATATATATATATATATATATATATATATATATATATATATATATATTCACAGGACGCTACACACAGAGGTGTTATGTTACGCCATGCACGTGGTCTGGAGAGACAAAAGTGCTGAGACTGCAGTAGAGGAAGAATTACAAACTGTTCATCTTTCCTCTGTGAAGTTATATTTGTATTTCCGTTTACCCAGCGACGTGTTGAAAACCGGACTATGTGGCCTCGATTAAGAAGGCTTATCTCGATGCGTCTGCACACCATTTAGAAGCAAATAATCGTAGGCCGTACAACCTGTTTTGTTACTTATTCATCTGTTATCATTCCATAGTCAACATTGTCTCTATATACCTCGGTTTTTGTGTTCAGTCTAGGGTTATGTAGGTGACACATTTTTACAGACCCCATACATTCTGAACTAGTGGACGTTTTTTGTTAGGAATGCTGCCAAGCCTGCGCTATCCATAGGCCAGCGGTAGTCGCCATTTGGTCTCCGACGTATCCTAGGCGGTTAATCATCGCAGCTGGGCGTAGCGCGTAGCGCGGAGCGCCGGATGTATGCTCTCGGCTAGTGGAAAGAGACGTTTTAACGATATTGCGTCGCCTCCATTTTATCGAATCCTTTAGCCATCGCCCAGCTATATTCGCCTGCTCGGGTGACGCCTCGATACTATGTCGCCATTTGACCGGTAGTGAGAGCTCAGCAGTCTTGTACTCCGTTCAATTGCATTTGAATGCTTTTGAAGGGAAACATATATCAAATGGAGACACATGGACGTCATACAGCTAGTAACAATGAAATGCGTGGTTGTATTTTCAGAGACTGAATATCACGATCTCGTGCGGTTTTAAAGACCTACCTGCAATACACAAATCTCGTGTACACTATATGTGAAACAGAGCAATTTAGGCCACACTTTTCGGCATTGAATCTGCTTCACCATAGCAACATCAAGTTCACGCCCATTTATCAACCGCACACAATGCGACGACACGGCTTGATCTGACCGTGAGGTTGCCGTACGTGATAGGTGACGTACACGTTGGTTCTTGATCCTTTCGTGAAGCGAATAGCTTGTCTCCGAATCACATCTGGCAATACATTTCATAGTCAAACGTCATGAAATTAGTTACATGACAATGCAATGAAATTCCCTCACAGACGTCTACATGTGTGCAGAAATGATGTACCGAACATGGCAGCACATTTCCTCCGATATTTCAGCTCTTTGTCTTACCTCTTTTAAATGTGGCGTTGCACGATGTCACTGGGCTCCCAAGAGGTACCCGGCGTGCAAATTTGAGCTCCTAAGACTGTCTTCTGAGATGTATGCTGAGGATAAGTGCCATTACATTGGCAGACTTTCCGTCCGACAAGAACAGACCCTCACCGCCACCTGGAATCTCCCCACAATTGCAGCACCTCTGTGATGGCGTCGGACTCGGCCGCTGTCAAAGATCTTCTTTCAAAGACTGCCAGCTGTCAAAAATCCAGGTTCCAGACGGGCGCTGTGGTATCGGGGATGAAGGTGGGTGACACAGCACACCTGGCTCTGAGGTCGAACAGCGTCTTCGCTGTGTCTGGCGCGCGTCTCGCCACCACACCGGAACCACCAGCCCGCACAACTCGCAACGCTATCGCTGCTCAAGTAGTGCCCGAGATCGTCTGGAAAAGCCGAGCAGTTTTAATGCAAACGATCGACATGCGATGACCTAAACATTTGAAATGTGGTGGTGACTGAATTGGTCAGAATTTGGTTGCGAATTATGCGTGGATTGTGGCAGTGCCGATGTCTATTAATAGTTTGCACTGAGCGTCGCAGCGGTGCTGCGCCACATCCGAGTGCCGTGCACACACCAGCTACTGCTTACAGTCTAAACACGATCACCGAGCTGAACTTCAAGACGGAATGATGTCTGCACGGCATGAAGCTCAAAGCCGCGACGAAGAAGCAAGCACCTGTCGAAATTGGAGCTCGCAAGTCCGGCCATTGTTGGAGGCGGATGCCAGTACTTGGGACGAGTTCCGATCTAGCTTTTAGCAAGAGCTTGCTTGCTGATGCTAGATGCTATTGGGGATAAATCGCCGATTTGTGGAGATCTCCGGTGTCGGAAGTGCCTCACCAACTTGCACCTATCACATGGCTCGGTGATATCGGTTTGTTAAATCTCTCTCGCAAATACATGCATGGCCCCAGGGACCGAGGTTGTGTGTGGGGGGAGAGAGGGGGTCGAGAGTAGGAGGAGATGGGAGAGAGGGCGGACGACAGCACCACCAGTCAGAAGTGTTTCAGCTGGAATGCCTTTCTCTGGGATCCTGGCCACTGGACAGGTGATTGGCTGTGGCAGGATTGTCTGGCATATGCTCAGTAACCTTCGCCGAAGGGCGTGCTGGCCAAGTTGCCGTTGTGGTACTGGTGCGACATGCAGTGTTCTGGCGCCTATGACTGCGTCAGACTTGCTCGAACGTCGCGGTGCATGATACCGTGGTGAACGGTACCTCTGCACACCGCGTGATACGCCACCAGACGACTCGATGTGTGGAAGGCGTGGCATAGATGCATCGTATGAACATACGGGACTTAGTGACCATACAGTACACAGTATATGTACACGCCCTTCACAGCGTGTACAAAATATACCCAGGCAATGACTCAAATTAACTGAAGCCATGGACACGCCACCACCGCTTGATGATATTCTGTGTGATGTGATGATGCACGTGCACTAGTGGTGTCCTCTCGATGCTCACATGCCACGACCGAATGACGTGGTGAGAGTATGTGATGATACGCGGTGTTCTCTCGATGTTCCCATGCTTCGACAGAATGACGTGGTCCGCCAGTTCCAAATGTCAGCGATTCGAGACTCACTTTTCCGTCTCTAGTTTTGCAGCCCGTTGCCAATATGCGACACATGATGTCGACTTTAAGAATGTTTCGACATTCGAACATGCCTTCATGTCTGAGTTAGTCTACTTTCCCTCTATACTACGATTGGTACTTTCTGTTTTGAGAGGGAATGACGAGATCTAATCGTACATTTGGCGGGTTGTAGCCCCATAGTAGCAGAGCTTGTTGCATGAATCCTGGCCCCACCACTCGATCTGTGAACTCCAGTTCAGTGACATAATTTTGACGGAGAGTTTCACGTGCCGTTAATGCACAGACACGACAAGACGAAATCGAGTTTGAAACTGCTCAGTATCTCGCCCACATACCAATCAGTCAGCCAGTCAGCCAAAGTTCCATTCCCGGGCGGGAAATTGAAAAATGCGCTTCTCACCACGGGCGGAATTTGACAAAATTCAGTGTGCGGTGCCGAGTACTTTCTAATCGAATGACGACAGAAAACTACGAGGGACCATGTTCTCCTGTGATGCACATTACAACCCAGCATTATTTGGGGTTAGATCATTTCCAAAGGGATTGGAACTTCACGCATGCTTCCTACCATTGTGATGCGGCAGGCAACCGAGAACAGGCATCCAGTTGTGTCCAGGAGACGTGCGCCAGCTTGGCTTGACTTGGCTTGGCTTGGCCTGGCTTGGCTTGGCTTGGCTTGGCTTGGCTTGGCTTGGCTTGGCTTGGCTTGGCTTGGCTTGGCTTGGCTTGGCTTGGCTTGGCTTGGCTTGGCTTGGCTTGGCTTGGCTTGGCTTGGCTTGGCTTGGCTTGGCTTGGCTTGGCTTGGCTTGGCTTGGCTTGGCTTGGCTTGGCTTGGCTTGGCTTGGCTTGGCTTGGCTTGGCTTGGCTTGGCTTGGCTTGGCTTGTCCCGTGCATGTGAGCCCCAGATGGTCGCGGCAGCGCCCCCGCTGTCGTCTGTTGGTGGACCGCGAACTGGACGGGATACATGGACTGTGGACCGAACGGGATAGGTGGACCGTGGACTGGACGGGATAAGTGGACCGCGCACTAGACGAGATAAGTGGACCGTGTACTTAATGGGATACGTGAACCCTGGACTGAACGGGATAAGTGGACCGCGAACTGGACAGGGTAAGTGAGCCCTTCCTCGTCAGCGTTTGACCCGGAATGCTCGCGGGGCATCACCTATCGGCGTCTGACCCAGGGTGGGCGCGGAACTTCACCAATCGGCGTCTGACCCGGTGTGGGTGCGGAGCATCACCCATCGGCGTCTTACCCGGGGTGGGCGCGGAGCATCACTCATCGGCGTCTGATCGAGTGGAGATATGCTCGTGTCGGTGCCAGATTGGGTACAAAGTGACTCTGAGGGTCCTAATTGGTGCGGGATCGAGCGGGAGGAAAACATGATCTGGTTCCGATTGGTGGCCGATTGGTTCTGATTGATGCCTGATAAAGTAGATACGTTCTGATCGTGTCGCGACCCTGATTGAGACAGGCTTCCGATCTGTCCATTGGCCACCGCGGGGTGGGACCCGACTAAGTTTCTTTTACGTCCGTGTCCCCTCCGCCAGGCTGCGCCACCAGTCAGGGCTGGGGGATCACACGGGATCACGACCACCCTGCCGCGCGCTGTCCACCGGACGCCGGGCCGACCGGAACTGGGCGCCTCTGACCCCGACCGTGACCGACCTGGATACAAACCGGTCCACTGTCCACTGTCACTGTCGTTGGTGCCGCGGCTGCCCAGCCGCCCACCTGTCGTTCCGTGTGGTGGGGTCGCTCGGGCAGGTTCCGGTGCAATATTTCTGCGTTGTCTTGTTTTACTTTGACTGCATAATATTTATGTCGTGCATCGCTGAGTTGATGGAGGTGGGGCATGTTGTGAACGAAGATTCAATTAACGTGCTCGTCTGCGCAGCTTTCACGGCGTGGTTTGCATATTGCACAAGGCCTTTGCAGAAGCACGCCCATGCACACATGTGTGAGCACCTGTGCTCATTTGCTTCAGTTGAGTTCTACGGGATTTCTGAGAGTTGCTCATATCTACTGAAAACATCCAGCATAGCTGATCTCAGCTGGAACGTCCACCGATCATGTCAAGTTCAGCTGGCGCGTCCACCAGTCATGTCCAGTTCAGCTGGCGCGTCCACCAGTCATGTCCAGTTCAGCTGGCGCGTCCACCGGTCATGTCCAGTTCAGCTGGCGCGTCCACCAGTCATGTCCAGTTCAGCTGGCGCGTCCACCAGTCATGTCCAGTTCAGCTGGCTCGTGCACCGGTCATGTCCAGTTCGCTACCCTGACCTCCGCTAACCTGCATAGGTCTGTTGCGGTGGTAACATGACGATATTTACGTGACTCTGATGACCTCTCAGGGACTTGGTTGACCTTATCCGACCGTGGCTGGTCATGCCGGCCCTCACTGGCCCTGCTGAGCTTGCAGATCGTGACTGACTCTGACGCCCTTAACCGTCCTGACCTTGTGTGACCTTGTTGACATGGCTGACGCTGGCGATCCTGCCTAGCCTCAGTGACCTTGGTTGACTTGAATGACCTTAGCACTCGTCTCCGGAAGGCTCGTAAGTGGCTCTCGGGCGTCCCTCCATGCAGCTGACCATGGTGATCTTGCATAACCAATGGTGACCTCATGCGACCCCGTGATGTGGATTGACCTTGCTGACCGTACAGCCATGCAGCCAATTACCGGACCCTGCTTGGCGTTGCATGACCTTGGTTGACCTCGGTGACCTCGATGACCTCGGTGACCTCGATGACCTCGGTGACCTCTACTTGACCTCGACTGACCCTGCTGACACGGTCGTCGTCTCCGGCAGGCTGTGGTGCGGCGCTAATGGGCCGGTCATGACCTTGGTTGACCTCGATGTCCTCGATGACCTCGGTGACCTCGGTGACCTTGGTTGACCTCGGTGACCTCGGTGACCTCGGCGACCTTGGTTTACCTCGGTGACCTCGGTGACCTCGGTGACCTCGGTGACCTCGGTGACCTCGGTGACCTCTACTTGACCTCGACTGACCCCGCTGACGCGGCCGTCGTCTCCGGCAGGCTGTGGTGCGGCGCTAATGGGCCGGCCATGCTGCCGGATCGGCCGGTGCGGACCATGGTGGGCGCCTGGTGTCCTACTTGACCTCGACTGACCCCGCTGACACGGTCGTCGTCTCCGGCAGGCTGTGGTGCGGCGCTAATGGGCCGGCCATGCTGCTGGATCGGCCGGTGCGGACCATGGTGGGCGCCTGGTGTCTGCTCGTCATACCTTCCGTCATCGGTGAGTGTGACGTCACCACGATCAATGAGTGCGGCCGTCGACGGCGGCGGCTTAGCGGGGCGATCGCACATGGCCGGCGCGCCAGTCATAACCTTTGACAAATGTGGCTCGCCACTTGGCGGCTGTCCGGTGTCGCTCGCGACTGGGCTCATTAGTCTGCCGCTGCAGCTGGTGATGTGGGGCTGTGAAGATGTGGGGCATGCACCCGCTGCAGCTGGTGATGATGGGTTGTGAAGATGTGAGGGTGTACACCCGCTGCAGCTCGTGGTGTCGGGTTGTGAAGATGTGGCGGTGTACACCCGCTGGAGCTGGTGGTGTGGGGTTGGGAAGATGTGGGGGTGTATACCCGTTGCAGCTGGTGGTGTGGGGCTGTGAAAATGTGGGGGTGTACACCCGCTGCAGCTGGTGGTATGGGGTTATGAAGATGTGGGGATGTACACCCGCTGCAGCTGGTGGTGTGGGGTTGTGAAGATGTGGGGTGTATACCCGCTGCAGCTGGTGATGTGGGTTTGTAAAGATTTTGGGATGTACACCCGTTGGAGCTGCTTGCACCCTGGTCATGAGAACCTCAGGTTGCGGGGCGCTTGTGGCAAGGGGGAGGGTGTGGGAGTGTGAACCCGCTTGAGCTGCTTAGAGCCGGGTCATGAGAACCGCGGGCTGCGGGGCGCTGGCCGGGAGGGAAGGGTGTGAGGGTGTGGGAGTGTGAACCCACTGAAGCTGCTTAGAGCCAGGTCATGAGAACCACGGGCTGCGGGCCGCTGGTGGCGCGTATTGGCGACCGGGGTGGTGATCGTGGCTCCGTGTACAACCCGACCAATGCTGGCCAATTGGAATGGCACCGCCGGCGGTTTCAAAGTCAGCGCAACGGCTCTGTTCATTGGCGATCCTTGCTGCAAAAACCAAGCTCACCAGACTTTGGTTGGTTGGTTATTTGGGCTTACGGGCGCATCGACTGCGTTGGTCATACAGCGTCCATCACCAGACTTTAGGTCTTAATGCGTACCATCCGTATTTGCTGTGATGCGCACTGTAAGATTTAATTTGTCAATACCCATCGACAAGCACTCGTGATCCGATTGCTGTGGCCTGTGGTTCTGACTGTTGACCTGTCACATCACCTGACACGCGTGGGCCTGACTGTTGACCTGTCACATCACCTGATGCACGTGTGGGCCAGACTGTTGACCTGTCACATCATCCGACACACGCGTGGGTCTGACTGTCGACCTGTCACATAACCTGACTCACCTGTGGTTCGAACTGTGGTCCTGCCACATCACCTGACGCACGTGTGGGTCTCGCTGTGGACCTGCCACAACACGTGACACATTTGTGGGCCTGCCACGTCAAGGTCGCCCCGCTTACTCAGTCAGGTTTGCGCCGATCATCTCGCCCGGAAAGCCGTGCTACATCAGAGCTCAACACCGCGAGCTGCCCGCACGCTCTCACGTCGGTCCACCGTCGGACCGCCGGCGCGTCTTACCGGCCGTCCACGCTCCAATAACTGCTCAACTATGCGTCCTGTGGACGGCGCGGCCGTTCAAGCCGATTGGCTCGTTGAGCACGCGGCTATCGCGGCCCAGTCACAGGCAGCCGTGCGCATTGTCATGGAAAGCGCGCGTAATTGACCGAGAAATCAATACTGGGCCGGTGTCGTGAGTCGGGCGGCGCGGTTCGGTGCAAAGATTTCCGTTAGACGAAGTGTTTGACGTCACCGACCTACGAACTTCAAGCGTTCAACTCTTGTGCTATTTTCAGATGTGTGTAAGCTATGCTTCGTGCCATGCTTTAATATATGTCATGCCTGTTACACACAATATATATATATATATATATATATATATATATATATATATATATATATAGATATATATGGTGGATATATTAAAAGCTAGCTTGATCTTCAAGATCCAGGAACGACTCAATGTTAGAAAACATTGTAGATATATATTGTGACGTTTCGGCCATAGACCATTGTCAAACAATGCACTCGTTGCGATCGGCGAACAGGTCGAAAATTCAAATAACTGCAGGCACAAAAACTTGACAAAATCCATTCACCACCTCCACTGCGAGAAAAAAAAACTAAGAAAAAAAAGGACACACGCACTTAGAAACGACATAGTTCACTTTCCCCTGACGCCTGAACTGGGCCCAGTTCAGGCGTCAGGGGAAAGTGAACTATGTCCAACACCACCGTACCAGAAGCAAAAAGGAATCGAGCTACACCTACATCCGATTACCGTTCGTCACCGACAAACTTTGCTGTACGGTAAACCAAATTTTACGCTCATCAAAACTAGACAAAATTAGAATCGCGTGGCACAGCGGACCGTCACTAAAATCTAATCTGGTAAGGTCAGCCCTCAGCATCCTCACTTGCCCTTCAGGTAACAAAAAATGCCACACATGTGGCAATGGCCTAAAAGGAAGATGTCGAGTAAAAAATGCAGTTTACAAGGTGACGTGCATCACTTGTCCGTCCGCTCTCTATGTTGGGGAAACAATTCGCCCTGTAAGGGAAAGATTTAATGAGCATTTGGGAGATGCACGTCTCCGGCGTCCCTTCACTCCCCTAGGCGAACACATGACCGAGCATCACTTGTACATGAACCATCCGGAAACCAATGAAAATTTCAATATAGATATCCTAGGCATAGCGAAAGACGGCGCGGACTTAAAAATCTTAGAATCCCTGTTTATTCGTGAGCTAAAACCGAGTATGAATTCCCACCAATCGTCATGGCATGTATCGTAGGCTACCAGTTTTACCGATGTTTTGCGTGTGTCTGAAGAAGAAGGAAAACAATTATTATCGCGTGCGCAGGGTCTTGGAGAAAGGCCAATGAATTGCATATTGATGTGTGTAAACGGACCTTGATGTCACAACTATGTACTCTTTGCCGCCAGGTAGACGCGTTCGTGTCGCGACGGTTTTCACCTGCCGTCCATGTATATGGATGTGTACGTTAGTTTTTTTTTCCTTCTTCTTTTTGGCGTTTCTTTTTTGGCGTTTCGAAGTGCGTGTGTCCTTTTTTTTTCTTAGTTTTTTTTTCTCGCAGTGGAGGTGGTGAATGGATTTTGTCAAGTTTTTGTGCCTGCAGTTATTTGAATTTTCGACCTGTTCGCCGATCGCAACGAGTGCATTGTTTGACAATGGTCTATGGCCGAAACGTCACAATATATATCTACAATTTTTTCTAACATTGAGTCGTTCCTGGATCTTGAAGATCAAGCTAGCTTTTAATATATCCACAATGATTGACCAGGAAATACGGACATTTCTGAACTATGTACGTTATATATATATATATATATATATATATATATATATATATATATATATATATATATATATATTTTGTACTAGTTAGGATGGAATGACAAATTGTGAAAACACAGAGCGATGGGAGCATAACTTTATTAGCAACGTTTCTACTCACGCCTTTGTCAAGCTATGGATAATCTACAGACATGGGCACTTGTCTTTTTCTCTTTTCCTTTTCCTTGCCACTTCAAACACAGGTCACGAACCATAAATCATACAGCACTTCGTATGCGTTGACACCGAATAAACCAGGTGTGAAAAACAGTACATTGGAAACGACTAAATAAGTACGACAGTGATGTTTGACCTATCCTTTTTCAACATGCTCCACAGTCAGTTCCGCTACAACACTTGCAATTTTGAACCTACCAGAAACGCCATTGACATTCTCACGTGTGGCAATGTACGCGGATTCGACCGTCTTCCGACACCCCTTCCCAAGTCCACCACTAAAAACAGATGCTCCTTTCCAATTTGGGAGATGGCCTTCTTCATCGGCATGCACCACCATGGCATTAGAAAGTCTATGGTATCTGAAGTCTGAACGATATTTCCCAATTCTAGCCACTATCCCCCGCCCCGTTTCCCCATAGTAACTTTTTCCTCATCCTCCTGCGCAAGGAATTTTGTAGACTATGCTTTTTTCGTTCACGTTGCGGACCCCTTTCTTGAATATGTCTTTGATTTTGACCCCTGCTGAGAGACTGATGTTAATTTTGTCTTTTGTGAATCGGGAGATGGTGACTCGCCCTGTGATTCCGGTACTGATATGGACCTTTTTGTCAAAACTCGTTGCTTGGCCTTTTTCATGCACACCACCTTTTCCGCTTTTTGGTGCAACTTCACTATCAGACCCTCGGGGACGAGTGGTCTAGGGGTGAGATGCTCGTCTCACAATCGAAATGTTGTGGGTTCCAGTCTCACCTGTCGCTACTCTTCGCCCGCGACCAATCGGCGTGAGAGATTGGCGACGCTACATGACTCAACGGTCGACGTGTCGTAAAACCAATAACCAACCAACTATCAGACCCTCTGGATATTTCAGCAACTTGAAAGACTCCTTGATGAAAGACAATTATTATGCGAGGCACTCAGGACTGCAGATTCTATAAGCCCTTAAGAAAAAACCCATTAGGGCCCCTGTTTTGTTTCATGGCTGTGACCCGAGAAGTAGTGCAAAATATCTTTTTTTAATGGGCTTTCTGTACACTGAAAATGTGCATCTGCTGTTACAGCGTTTGATCAGTGTGTCCAAGAAAGGAATCTCGGCATCATTGTCTTCATCTATTTATTTTTTTCTAACGTGAATTGAATCGATGGATGTACAGCGTTAATATTGTGTTGACCGCATCGAGATCAGTATCTTGATCAACAATCACCAATACGTCATCTACGTATCTCAGCCAAAGGGAGTTCGGGCCAATCATATTTTTTGAAATTATCCGCCTCGAGGGTTTCCATAAACAAACATGCCAGAACAGGACTCAATGGTGAGCCCATGGTGAGGCCATTGATTTGACGATATTCATTCCCCTGAAACTGTAGGCTCCAAATTCCACACATATACGCAAGATCGGAATGAAATGACTCTTGGGAACCGGAAGCTCCAATTTATTTGACTTGTCTTAGGCCCTAGAAAGCGCTTCCATGGCTCCCGATAGGGACATTCGTGAAGAAGGATTTCACGCCAAAGCTTGCCAGCTTTTCGCTGGTGAAGTCTATATCTCGGATTCTACCTAGTATGTAGGTTTTGCTAGTTTTGTTTTCGCCAGCTTATGTGAAGCACTTCCTATAACTGAAACAATTGGTCGCTTGGGTACATCAGATTTGTGAGTTTTTGGCAGACTTCTCATGGAAGGCGTCCTTGGGTACTCTTCTATTAAGCGTAGAAGTCCTTTTCCTTTCAAGGATTTCTCAGGATTGAGCGAGCTTTCTTCTGAAACTGGACACTCTCTTTCTATGCACTTCCTATTGGTACCGATTGTATGTCACCGCATCGTCTAGAAGAGCACTCATTTTTGACACATAGTCACTTTGGTTTAGAACTACCACTCCTCCGCCCTTGTCTGCTCGCTGTACATCCATCGATTCAATTCACGTTAGAAAAAGAAGAAGATACAGACAATGAGGCCGAGATTCCTTTCATGGACACACTGATCAAACTCTGTAACAGCAGATGCAGATTTTCAGTGTAGAGAAAGCCCACTAACAAAAACGATATTTTGCCCTACTTCTCTGGTCACAGCCATGAAACAAAAACAGGGGCCCTAATGGTTTTTTTCTTAAGGGCTTATAGAATCTGCAGTCCTGGGTGCCTCGCAGAATAATTGTCTTTCATCAATGAGTCTTTCAAGTTGCTGAAATATCCAGAGGGTCTGATAGTGAAGTTGCGCCAAAAAGCGGAAAAGGTGGTGTGCATGAAAAAGGCTAAGCAACGAGTTTTGACAAAAAGGTCCATATCAGTACCGGAATCACAGGGCGCCGTCACCATCTCCCGATTCACAAAAGACAAAGTTAACATCAGTCTCTCAGCAAGGGTCAAAATCAAAGACATATTCAAGAAAGGGGTCCGCAACGTGAACGAAAAAAACATAGTCTACAAAACTCCTTACGCAGGAGGATGTGGACAAAGTTACTATGGGGAAACGGGGCGGGGGATAGTTGCCAGAATTGGGGAACATCGTTCAGACCTCAGATACCATAGACTTTCTAATGCTATGGTGGTGCATGCCGATGAAGAAGGCCATCTCCCAAATTGGACAGGAGCATCTGTTTTTAGTGGTGGAAGGGGTGTCGGCAGACGGTGGAATCCGCGTACATTGCCTCACGTGAGAATATCAATGGTGTTTCAGGTAGTTTCAAAATTGCAAGTGTTGTAGCGGAACTGATTGTGGAATATGTTGAAAAAGGATAGGTTAAACATCACTGTCGTACTCATCTGGTCGTTTCCAATGTACTGTTTTCACTACCTGGTTTATTCGATGTCAACGCATGCGAAGTGCTGTATGATTTATGTCTTGTGACCTGTGTTTGAAGTGGGAAGGAAAAAAGAAAAAGGAAAAAAGACAAGTACTAAGTATTCCCATGCCTGTAAATTGTCCATAGCTTGGAAAAATCGTGAGCCGAAACGTTGCTAATAAAGTTATGCTCCCATTGCTCTGTGTTATCACAATATATACATATATATATATATATATATATATATATATATATATATATATATATGTATATATATATATATATATATATATATATATATATATATATATATATATATATACATATACATATACATATAAATATATATATATATATATATATATATATATATATATATATATATATATATATATATATATATATACATGTACATATATATATATATATATATATATATATATATATATATATATATATATATATATATATATATGTATATATATATATATATATATATATATATATATATATATATATATATATATATATATATATATATATATATATATATATGACCCGGGAGCGTAATAACTGTTGATGTTCTGAGCTCAGTATCGGTAATTGTTTCAGTTGTCAGGGAATGTACCGCAGATGAATGAACAAGATGTGAAAATACCCAACATTAGTCAGACGGGCCACATTGGTTTCACCAGCCACCTTTGTGCACGGCTGGATGCTCCGCACGCGCCGCTGTGACCCGGGTAGTAGGTGCCTGCGGTCGATTTTCGTCGCGTGCTGGCATACAGGTATTGTGGCTCAGGCCCGTAGCGTTATGGTGTCTCGCTCCCCCCCCCCAGCGCCAGCCAGCTGCCTTGCATACGAGGAAGGGACGACAACGCCATTAGCCGGACTTATGGCGGAGTGCGGTTGCTTCCGTTCGATGTTCGATGTCGATCGAGGGTGGCTAGTCATCCGACTCTGGTCGTCTCCGTGATCATTATTTCCAGAGCGTGCTCGAGCTCTAGTCGTTGTTATGCTGGTGTCCAGTCACAAATGTACATTTGTGGGCGATATCCGGTCACAAATGTAAAGCCCGAAAGCCTAGTCAGAAATCCCGTTCAAGACTGGCGACCTTTTGACCGGTCCTCGGGATATATACCGGGCCTTGTAGAGGTCTTTTGCAAGCTGATGGTAGAATATCACGACAGGGAATAGTATAAAAATACACACAAACTAAGCTAATCGTGAGAATCATGATTCTACATGGGACCGGCAATGTATTGCCTTGAATAGATTGTATGAAATATCCATATCAGAATCCAAATTCAGACAGTTCCAATTGTCTAAATTATGCGCGGAAATTGATCCAGCATCAGCTTACTATTTGGACAAAACTTACTCATATTTAAAGAAAATATGAAATATGCCTTGGATTCAACTTTGCTTTCCCGACATTCGCCTTGTCATTATCAAAAAGCGTTATAATTTGGGATGGTAGATCCAACCAACAGGAATATTTACACAAATGAAATGGTGAGATGAATTGACCTGACTGATGTGCCTATCTACCTACCTACATTGCACATAAACCAAAACCTTTAAACTATTCCTGGCCCACTGGATTTGTGGAGGTCATTGCGAAGCGTAGGACCTACCTACCTACGTTGCGCAAACACCTAAATAAAAGAACCTTGGCAACCCACCGAAGTTTTGGAGGCCTTTGCCAAGCTTAGGTGCTTGCCGACCTGCGTTGCATATAAGCCCCAGCTTAAAGGCATTGGTGGTCCACTCAATTTTTAAGGCCTCTTGGCATTCCCCGTATGCTAGCAAGCACAAATTTGTGGGAGCCATAATTGTTTAATACAACGAAGAATGGCTCTTAGATGCTCCTGGGTTTTAGACATTGCGTGTAAAGAAAGCATACGACCTTCAATATACCAGGAGGTGCTGAGTTGACATCAAAAGTAACGTTAAGGACGATGGCTCTGGCCGAAACGTTGAGTACCTAATAAAGTATAATCCTTAACGTTACTTTTGATGTCAACTCAGCACCTCCTGGTATATTGAAGGTCGTATGCTTTCTTTACACGGAGCCATAATTGGTTGAACTTACAGGGAAATTGAAAGGGAATGCAACGACCATAGTTCGTCACCCACACCACCGGCAAGACATTTCCATGTCACATTTGAGTGCGCTTTCTGAATGACATTTGCCACACCATAACCGCCTCAAAACGGTAATTACCGTCAGTATTCCACTGCTTCCGAGCGAGGTGGAATGACAGTAGATTATCGAAAGAAACGAGGTCGATACAAATATTATAAAGCGCGAAATATATCATAAACTATAAAATTGACGCTGATCTATTTTTATATGAATGACAATTTTGCATAGGCATACAGTTCACATAGTATTTAATAGATAGCTATTGAATAGCACCCAAGAATTTCATGGTTTTCCCACCAGTGGTGCACACAGTGGCGTACCTAGGATTTGCGCTAGGGGGGGGGGGGGGCAAACGGATTTGGAGTGGGCCCACGTAACCCATTTTTAAGACGTCCCCGGATTTCGACCGGTATTTTTCAAAGTTCCCATTTCATAAAAATGTGATTAGTGACCAACTTAATTGTCTTTGTGGGGGCGGGGGGGGGGGCAATCCACCACCATCGTTTCTGAGTCACTGGATTTCAACCCTAACTCCCCCCATCCTGTTTGAAGTTTTTTCTTTTGATATTCCTCGATAAATCGACTCACGCTGCTGAATTTACGCATGTACAAATCAATCAAAAATGTAAAATTTTCCAACTTCAGGCATTCCAGTAAACAAGGTCCGGTCACCAAAACGCCAACGTTCGTGCACATGCACACCCACCGTGCGCAACCGGCGCATTCGCCACACATAGTACGATTCTCCGGTTTCTGCTAGGCCTCCCACGTCTTGCTAGTTGCTGTCAAATGATAGTCTGGTGTCATATTTGACCTGTGGAATATTTCGCATGGGGGTTCGCTAGGAAAATTCGATTAATGCAATTCGATGACTTGTTCTCTTCCTCCAACATTTTCTGGTGGTTAAGAAATCCGGAGTCCCGCTGAATTTGATGCACCTTATTTCTTTGGTTAAATATGCTCCCAGATTGGCTACCGAACCGAGGCCCTGGCTCATTGTTTTTTTTTGACCCGTTGCATTTTTTGTGTGTATATTTATACATGTATATTTTCCGCAACACGCATAGGATGAATTACCATTCATTGCATATGATTGGCACAAAAACCATCCCTAGTGTATGTATTGTGTATGCCTTAGGTCGTAATGCTCTCCTTTTATCAGCACGTTATTTTGACATTACACTGGACAAATATAACCGACTTAATGGCATGGTCATAGTTATCACGTCGTCCGTACCCACATATTTGTCTGGCACACATCTGACGTCAATTGGCCATAGTACCAGACATACGCCAAACATTGCCTTGACTTTACGCCAGATTATATGGTTCTGTCATATGTACTTAGCAGTTCAGAGCTATTTCCATAACATGTTGAAAGCTGTTTGACCGGGTAATTGTTGAAAACAGCTGTTTATCACAGACATAGGCGAATAACTCCACCTAACATGGGTATCGATTGCCTTAATTTGCATTCTGGCCTGCATGTAATCAGAACACCACGATGATACCTCATGTGCATAGAGGCATGCTGGTCTTTTGACCAGACGTCGCCGCACATTGACCGGGCTTTAGCCGGCTTTAGCCGGGCTTTAGCCGGGCTTTAGCCGGGCTTTAGCCGGGCTTTAGCCGGGCTTTAGCCGGGCTTTAGCCGGGCTTTAGCCGGGCTTTAGCCGGGTCGGGCCACAGCAGACCGGCCCGGTGCGAGCTTCTGTCCCGAAATGTTGCACCTCTTCCAGCTCTAATTTACACCTCCGAATGTACCTAACTTGCAAATGCTCCCCGCTTCTCGGTCGAATACTGGGAGACAACCACGCCATGTTTCAGGCTATGTCTTAGCTCCCGTGGCAACTCCTGCCTGACTGTTGCCCATGGTTTGTGATCATATCGCAGCCATTCTGCTATGCTTGAACAACACACCCGGCTGCTAACTGCCAAGTCTGATCACCAACATTCCGCCAATGACAAACTTATGTCCGCAAAATAGCAAGTGAAAGCTTCGCTGGGATTGATCCTTTCTCTTTGATGATGTTCATACTATCACGAACATTATATTTGCTCACTGCGATTCTCGGCTGTTACTGATTGTTTTTGTTTATATTTTATGGTGCTGAGTGCTGGCTGCTACAGTCGTCTAGTTTTGGATGCATTAGATTGGCGGAAAAACCTGCAAATCATTAGCAAATCAGTTAGCAAAATTATACCTGTGTTTATGTTCATCATCCGACTTGTCGGGGTCCTGCTTTGGACTCAGGCCCCGAGCGGAAACCTTCACCTTTTCTCTTGCTGCTGCTTTGCTGCTTTTGCCGATTGCTTAAGTCCAGTTAAGTTCAGTTAATATAAAGAAGCTCGTAATCTGCAACAGCCCGGTTCAACCTGGTAATCTGCGGTCCAAGCAGGGTTTCCCCTGACTTCCACAAGCCCAAGAAGGCCCGGGACGCCCAATTGGTGGCTGCCTCCGCTGCAAAACCCAACATGATTCAGTGATGTAGATTTTGAACAGACTTCCGCCAGCACTCGACTCAACAAGAATCTGTGATGTTGGCTGAGTTAGGCTAGGGGACTATTTGTTACTGCACGGGGGGAGTTAGCGCCGAACACTTGTATGTTAATCCTCACAAAAGACCGCGGTAAATCTCAGCCCACGCTGACAGCAGTCTTGGTGCAGGATTGTGTCCCCAAGTTGTCCGATAAATCTGCTTGCTCCGCACCCTGCTCCCGTTATTCTCAATGTGATAGCAGTTAACGCAGCCGTCCTGGCAGCCAGCCAGTAAGTGCACTCTTCGCGAGGGGCTTATTCATTCGCTGTAATCAGCGGAGGAAGGAATGGCTCTCTTTGTGTTCCAACTCCATCTCTTTTCTCTAGAATCCCGAATGAATTAAATGTTCTACTTTGATGAGGCCCGGGTGACTTAGAAGTGTCTAGCTCTTGGATGCTCTGCGTGAATAATTCAGCCTTGGATTAAGACTTGCAGGGGAAAGTGTGGTGCTTTGCAAGGGTTAATATGTATCTCATTGCATTAATGCAGGCAGCAAGTCACAAGTAAATCGCATCTCTGCGTGGTTTCGGCAGGTCGTGCGCTTCCTCTCCACTCTTAAAGTGGCAGCTTGCTCATTAGCTGCATCACCACTGCAGTCAATGCGCCCCTAAACCTCAGCATGCTCATTAATAATCTTGGTTGACAAGTAAGCACGGTTGACGCACACAAAGGTTTTTAAAGCCACTTTCGACGGCCGCTTAGGAGCATCATTTTAGCTGTAAGACGGCACAGCTACCTGCCTTCGGTGACTGTACGGAGGTCAGTTGCCGTGGTCAACTACCGAGTTCAAATACCAACACCATTGTATCCCTTCACCTGTCGGCTGAAGGACAGATATTGAAGGACACGCACCCCACTCTGTCGTGACGTAGTGCAGTTGACTCGACCAAGAAGGGCTCAGCGATCAGCTGTGACATTGTATGTACCGGTATCACTTGGTACCAGTACCAGTACCAGTATCACTATCCAGCACCAGTATCACTTGGTACCAGTACCAGTACCAGTATCACTATCCAGTACCAGTATCACTTGGTACCAGTACCAGTACCAGTATCACTATCCAGTACCAGTATCACTTGGTACCAGTACCAGTACCAGTATCACTATCCAGTACCAGTATCACTTGGTACCAGTACCAGTACCAGTATCACTATCCAGTACCAGTATCACTTGGTACCAGTACCAGTACCAGTATCACTATCCAGTACCAGTATCACTTGGTACCAGTACCAGTACCAGTACCAGTATCACTATCCAGTACCAGTATCACTTGGCGTCTTTGTGAACGTAGCTGTGCAGCGGGCGGCACCAACAAGAAGCACGCTGACAAATGGCGACAAGCCACAAGACTGAAGGGAATCACTGCTATTTTACACCTCTTTTAGTGCACGCTACATGACTCAACGGTCGACGTGTCGTAAAACCAATGACCAACCAACCTCTTTTAGTGCATACTTTTCCAATATTCCCTTATACGTTTGGTCCATGACGCGTGCAAAGAATTGCGACATGGTGCGACATGTTCTTTCCTCTGTTCCCTTTGACCACTTAACGGGTGGGCATTCCATGTCAAATCCGTCAAGAACAGGTCGTTTTACCCCACCCTCCTGTCTTGGCGCCGAAGGATGTGAAAAGGATGCCTGAATAGGTGGCGAGAACTTTGCGGTGATCGGTTGCGCCCTTTTGGCGCAACTTCTGAAAATCGTTTAGGCCTCCGATACCCTCACCCTCACATGGCGAAGGTTAAGATCGTATAAGGTCACATGAGATTACTGATCGTAAGGCTTAGATCAGCTTCAGGTCAAGGGCGGAGAGAGGAATTGTCATGGGGCACTTGGTCTCTGGAGGGCGCCATTTCTTCGAAGCATGACCTCTGGCTGAAACATTGGAGGGGAGGGGGTGCAGTGTGCACTAAAGGCTGCCTACAGGGATGCCTACAGGGTAAAGGCTGCCTAAAGGCTGCCTACAGGGTGCACTAAAGGCTGCCTACAGACTGCCTCTCTCTCTCTCTCTCTCTCTCTCTCTCTCTCTCTCTCTCTCTCTCTCTCTCTCTCTCTCTCTCTCTCTCTCTCTCTCTCTCTCTCTCTCTCTCTCTCTCTCTCTCTCTCTCTCTCTCTCTCTCTCTCTCTCTCTCTCTCTCTCTCTCTCTCTCTCTCTCTCTCTCTCCCGGGCCGCATGTGGAAGACACATCCCGGACTGCCTGTGAGGATCAGCAGCTGCCCGCCGCCGCTCGCGTCGCTAATCCGATGCTGGTTCCTCTGTGTTTGCGCTACTACGACCCAACACCAGAGATCCTGCCCGGCCGGCTATGACTCATGGCCACGGCCCAGTGGCGCCATTTATCGGCCGGTCGGCTCGTCATTGCGGTCTCGCGCCAGATCAAACAGTGATCGGTCCAAGAAGTCGCCCGGTCGCGACGGTATTTCCCCCTGTTCCGGTGGTGTGGGGTGGGGGGAGGGGGACGGATTCCGGCCTCTCCCCCTTGTGGTGTTTCGCCTGTCATTGCCTAGTCCTTTGTGATAGGGGTGTGGAACACTGGTCTGATCTTTATATTTATATTTCATAGCGAAGTTTTAGTTTTGTAGCTATACCAGAGACTTCCCTAGGAGCGAGTATTGAGAGCCACTTCAGACACATTTTTGCGAAAACGTGGGAACAGCACATGCATCTGATTATTTTCATTGTTTTGTTGCATACCAATGGAAATGCTCATTTTGAGCCTAATCATGTCTGGACAGAACCAGGCGGAAGCAAAAATGGGAAACAAGTGATCCGTTTTACCAAAGCGGTATCGTTTACGCTACCATCAGAAAGTTGGTTTTATTGCGTTATTTCACGATTACAATTGGATAATCGTGGCATCCAGGTCGCATAGGATGGATACAAATAACAGCGTGCAAATTTGAAGGACTGGCGCTACCCGCTGCGTTAATTCGACTTTCCGTCTCACGACACCATTGTCACCAGTACATCACCTCACATGCTGCTCCCTCTTCAGTCCCCAACCCATCTCTTTCATTACTCGACTTGGGCTCTTGACCCTGTGAACCTCTCCCCTCCTGTGACCCTGTGACCCTCTCCCGTTTCGGCTCGTATTTTCACCCTAACTCCCATCGCCGCCGTCAGGTCTTCTCACGCCACGGTCCCACTCCACTCCTCAGCTGGCGGTTACCACCGTCGGGTCCTCTCACGCCATGGTCCTTCTCCACTCCTCAGCTGGCGGTTACCACGGTCGGCTCCTCTCACGCCGCGGTCCTGCTCCACTCCTCAGCTGCCGGTTACCACCGTCGGCTCCTCTCACGCCGCGGTCCTGCTCCACTCCTCAGCTGGCGGTTACCACCGTCGGCTCCTCTCACACCATGGTCCTACTCCGCTCCTCAGCTGGCGGTTACCACCGTCGCCACCGTCGGGTCCTCTCATGCCATGGTCCTACTCCGCTCCTCAGCTGGGGGTTACCACCGTCGGGTCCTCTCACGCCATGGTCCTGCTCCACTCCTCAGCTGGCGGTTACCACCGTCGCCACCGTCGGGTCCTCTCATGCCATGGTCCTACTCCGCTCCTCAGCTGGGGGTTACCACCGTCGGGTCCTCTCACGCCATGGTCCTGCTCCTCTCCTCAGCTGGGGGCACGGCCCTCGCAGCGTGTACCGCTGCAGCTGACACCCAGCACACTGTGTACGCCTGCTGACGCGGCAACTTCCGTTTAATCTGGCCACCGTCCTCCGTCGAGGATGCTGGCCAACCGATGTCACCTGGTGACGCTGTTGTGCTGTCCAGCCGATGTCGCCGGATGACGCTGTTGTATTGTCCAGCCGATGTCGTCGGATAACGCTGTTGTGTTGTCCAGCCGATGTCGCCGGATGACGCTGTTGTATTGTCCAGCCGATGTCATCTGGTGACGCTGTTGTGCTGTCCAGCCGATGTCGCCGGATGACGCTGTTGTATTGTCCAGCCGATGTCGCCGAATGACGCTGTTGTATTGTCCAGCCGATGTCGTCGGATGACGCTGTTGTGTTGTCCAGCCGATGTCGCCGAATGACGCTGTTGTGTTGTCCAGCCGATGTCACCTGGTGACGCTGTTGTGCTGTCCAGCCGATGTCGCCGGATGACGCTGTTGTATTGTCCAGCCGATGTCGCTCGATGACGCTATTGTATTATCTAGCGGTAACGGGACAAATGTACGTAAAGCAAATGTACGTATTTGCTGATGATGACGTACGCAAAAGTACGGAAGCAAATGTATGTAAGCAAATGTACGTAAGCGCAGATATACGTATGGTTAATGTACGTAAGCGTAAATATACGTATGACAAATGTACGTATGCGCAAATGTACGTAAACGCAAGTGTACGTACGCGCAAATGTACATAAGCGCAAATGTACGTAAGCATAAAAGTACATAAGCGCAAATGTGCGTATGTGCAAATGTACGTATGCGCAAATGTACGTACGTGCAAAAGTACATAAGCGCAAAAGTACGTAAGTGTGAATATACGTACGTGCAAATGTACGTAAGCGCAAAAGTACTTAAGCGCAAATGTACGTATGTGCAAATATACGTAAGCGCAAATGTACGTAAGCGCAAGTGTACGTGAGCACAAATATACGTAAGTACAAAAGTCCTTAAGCGCAAATGTACGTATGCGCAAATGTACGCAGGCGGAAATGCTTTTTTTGCAAACGTATCATTTTTATGTGTAATTTGCGCATACGTAATATGCGCAAATGTACGTAAGCGCAAAATTACGCATCACAGGTGTACGTAAGCTCAGATATACGAAAGCGCAAAAGTACGTATGGCAAATGTACTCATGGCAGATATAAGTAAGAGCAAATGTGCGTATCGGAAAGGTACGTAAGCGAATGTACGCAAGCGCAAATGTACGTATGACATATGTACCTAACCAAATGTACGTAAGCGCAAAGGTACGCATGCATACTCGCGCGTACATTTGCGCATACGTACAATTGCACATACGTACATTTGCGCTGAAGTACTTTTGCGCTTACGTACATTTGCGCGTACGTATATTTACGCTTAAGTACTTTTGCGCTTATGTACTTTTGCGCTTATGCACTTTTGCGCGTGCGTACATTTGCGCATACGTACATTTGCACATACGTACATTTGCGCTTATGTACTTTTATGCTTACGTACATTTGCGCTTACGTACATTTGCGCGTACGTACACTTCGCTTACGTACATTTGCGCATACGTATATTTGCGCTTACGTACTTTAACCATACGTATATCTGCGCTTACGTACATTTGCGTTTACATACATTTGCCATACGTACATTTGCGCTTACGTACATTTGCGCTTACGTACAATTGCGCATAGGTACATTTGTCATACGTACATTTTCGCATACGTACATTTGTGCTTACGTACTTTTCGCATGCGTACATTTGTGCTTACGTACTTTGGCCCTTACGTAATTTTGCGCATGCGTATATTTGCACTTACGTACATTTGCGCATACGTACTTTTGCGCTTACGTACATTTGCGCTTACGTATATTTGTGCATACGTACATTTGCCATACGTACATTTGTGTTTACGTACACTAGTCATACGTACAGCTGCGCTTACGTACATTTGACATACGTACATATGCGCTTATGTACATTTGCTTACGTACATTTGCTTACGTTCATCTGCCATACGTATATTTGCTTACGTACATTTGTCCTTACGTACATTTGTCCTAGAATCTTGTTCAGCCGATGTCGCCTGGTGACGCAGTTGTATTGTCCAGCCGATGTCGCCCGATGATGCTGTTGTATTGTCCAGCCGATTTCGCCTGATGACGCTGTTGTATTGTCCGGTGATCAGCTGTCGTGGCTTATCCTGTTCCTCGGCTAGTTACTCCTGGCTGTTGTATTGTCCGGTGATCAGCTGCCGTGACTTCTCCTGCTCCTCGGCTAGTTACTCCTGGCTGTTGTATTGTCCAGCCGATGCCGCAGGATGACGCTGTTGTATTGTCCGGTGATCAGCTGCCGTGACTTCTCCTGCTCCTTGGCTAGTTACTCCTGGATGTTGTATTGTCCGGTGATCAGCTGCCGTGGCTTCTCCTGTTCCTCGGCCAGTTACTCCTGGCAATCTGTCTTCGCGGCCATCATAGCCGCGCGGCCGGCCTTAATCGGCCTATTGACGCGGCGGAACCAACGATCTCACAGACGATTATTGCTGGCTGCGTGTCATCGTTCGCGTCCATACACCGAGCTCGCTGTGGAAGGCCACGAACGGGTACCCGAGTCCACCAATGTGGTCCGGCTGGCGGCGCTATGTGTCGGCGTGCGTCCCAACCATCTTCAATATTAACATCCCAGCCGCGCTGACGGATGCCGCGCCATCATGTGACGTCATGTCACACAGTGACGTCATCGTGCGCTCTCCCGCGGCGACCGCCCCAGCGCGGAAGCGGCAGCCGACCGCGCCACTATCGACCGGCCGCTCGAGCGCCGGCTCTGCCCGGCCGACGCCGCTGCCGCACGGATCTGCTGGAGCACGCGCCGCTGCCGCACGGATCTGCTGGAGCACGTGCCGCTGCCGCACGGATCTGCTGGAGCACGCGCCGTTGCCGCACGGATCTGCTGGAGCACGCGCCGTTGCCGCACGGATCTGCTGGATCACGCGCTGCTGACTTACGGAGATGCTGGATCCCGAGCTACCGCCTCACGGATCTGCTGGATCCCGCGCTACTGCCTCACGGATCTACCAAATCCTGCGCTGATGCCATATATGGTTCGGCCGGATCGATCCCGCGCAGCTGCCGTAGAATCTGCTGGATTCAGATCTGCTGCCTTGTAGATCTACTGGATCCAGTGCTGCTGCGGCACATATCTGTTGGACTCTGCTCTGCTGCCGTACGGACCTGCTGGATCCAACGCTTCTGCCGTACGGATCTGCCGCATTCCGCGCTGCTGCCGTACAAATCTGCTGAATCCAGATCTGCTGCCTTGTGGATCTACTGGATCCCGTGCGGCTGCGGCACGGATCTGTTGGGCCCTGCACCGCTGCCGTGCGGATCTGCCGGATCCCACGCTCTTGGCGCCATGTTGTGCTGGCCGCTTCGCTGGTGCCTCCGCGGCGTATGTCACCTTTGTATTGCGGCACACAAAATCCACCGTCAAGCGTTATTACGCCACGACTAATTTGTAATAAACGTTGTATTTTGTTTGTTGTTAATCTAGTTGGCAACACAATTTATAAGAGATAATACAGGTAAAAAGAAAATAAGAATAAACGATATTTGTTGCCATTATAAAGTGATTTTTAGCTACATTGAAAAGATTATGACCACAAATTGTATCCATTTTGATGACGAATATTTGCGCAACTAGCATACATCTAGCAGTTTAAGCGAGTGTGTTGTAAATGACTGCTGGTATAGCATGCATACATTGCACGGCACTTCTGGGGATACGGCCGTAGTCCACATCTATTCTGTACGGAAGACAAACTATTTGTATTCACAGATGCTGCTCTCGTCGCATTAGCTTGACTCGTGGCTTCGAGAGGCCATTTGAATGCAGCTCTACTGTAGCACTTTTCCGAAGTGATGCTTGTGGTTTGTCACCATATCCAAACACAATCATGCCAGCATATTCGGCAATGCGTCAGTTCCGTCAGCCGACCGCGACGGCCGCTGAACGCCCTCTCAGACTCAGACTGAATGCTCTCTCAGACTACTCCAACTCGATGTGGCCACCATCAATGGCGCCTCGAGCGTCCGGCCGGCGGAGGCGTGCTCCTCGGCCCGGTTACCACCGACCGTCGGCAGACGTCGCCCTCAACTACGCCTTCTGCCAGTTGAATGGCCTTGTGGTGGGGTCGGAGCGCACCCAGGAATTTATGAAATCGAATGTGTAAGTTCTCACCATGTTTCAGTTGGTGGGTGGGTTTTTCAGTTGGTGGATGGGTGTTAAAATGTATTAACGTGGGCTACTAACCGAGATCGTGCATAGAGTGCGTCGCAAACGACCCAATAATAAACGTATTAACGTTTTTTTGTGCAAAAGTGTATTTAAAGTGTGACAAATATGCTTTCCACACCACCTAACATCACACCATGGAAACCATTTCGCTGAAAACCATCCAATGCGTTTACCAAATTTAAGCTCTACAGTGCCTGAGGATATTGGCATTGCATCATCTTTCATTTGGATAGCCGTGCAAAAATTACATTAGTGCTCCTGCATATGGAGAGGACAGAAGTGCAGGGAAGGATCATGCTGCTCATCATAGCCAGTACCAAGTACACCACAATGTAGCTAAAAATCACTTTATAATGGCAACAAATATCGTTTATTCTTATTTTCTTTTTACCTGTATTATCTCTTATAAATTGTGTTGCCAACTAGATTAACAACAAACAAAATACAACGTTTATTACAAATTAGTCGTGGCGTAATAACGCTTGAGCAGAAATAGCGGATGGTCACAAATCATCGTGACAAAAGTAACGCAAACGTCAGCTGCGGATGGTCTCAAGATGGGATAATTTGCAAAGAAACACGGTTTCTGAACAATTTATTACCAGCAGGAAACCAGCCTTAACTGCGCCTGGACGTGCAACATACATTTCAGCAGCGGGATGAGAATGCTTCTACTTTATCCTACAAAAGCGCTCGACAGTAGCGTAACATCGGGGCGAAATGGCAAAACATTACAGCAGGAAAGGTCGGAAAGCAGAACAGAGAGCAGGACAGAGCACGGGACAGATAACGGAATAGAGAGTGGGGCAGAGAGCGGGACAGATAACGGGACAGATAATGGGATAGAGAACTGGACGGAGAGCGGGACAGAGAGCGAGACAGTGAACAGGACAGAAAGTGGGACAGAGAGCGGGACAGGGAACTGGACGGAGAGCGGGACAGAGAACGGGACAGAGAGCAGGACAAAAAGCAGGGCAGAGAGCGGAAAAAGGCAGCTGAGAGAGCGGGACAGAGAGCAGGTCAGAGAGCAGGGCAGATAGCGGGACAAGAGTGCGACAGAGAGCAGATCAGAGAGAGGGACAGAGAGCGGGACAGAGAGGAGACAAAGAGCGGGACAGAGAGCAGGGCAGATAGCAGGGCAGAGAGCGGGACAAAGAACGGGACAGAGAGCGGGACAGAAAGTGGAACAGAGAGCAGGTCAGAGAGCAGGACAGATAGCAGGACAGATAGTGGACAGAGAGCAGGACACAGATGGGACAGAGAGCAGGTCGGAGAGCAGGACAGAGAGCAGGACAGATAGCAGGCCAGAGAGCGGGACAGAGAGTGAGACAGATAGCAGATCAGATAGAGAGGGACAGAGAGCGGGACAGAGAGGGGACAAAGAGCGGAACAGAGAGCAGGACAGAGAGCAGGATAGATAGTGGGACAGAGATCGGGACAACGATGAGGAAATCATGTGGGACTAGTTAATTTGTCCACACAAAGAGCGCTGCGGGATATCCATTGTAAACACACATACACAATTTAATTGAACTATGTGCCGTGTATATGTGTTCGTGTATATGTGTATATGTGTCTCAGTGTGCCGTGTGCGTCCTCCAATCTTGAGGAGAACTTTCCCCAACACTCGGCGCTGAGGGAAGCTAACGACGTCGACGGCTTCCCTCGGCGCTTAGAGAACCTAACGACGCCGACGGCCTCCCTCGGCGCTAAGAGAAGCTAACGACGCGGACGGCCTCCCCTCGGCACTGAGGGAAGCTAACGATGCCGACGTGTTGGTTCGGTCGGTTGTGGCTCTCGCTGCCAGCAGCGGCGACCCGTGCTCAGCTGACAAATAGAGATGGAGCGCCGCCAGTGTGACAGATGGCGCACTGAGGCCACGTCTGGCGCACAGAGACCATGTCGGCGACTCTGTCGCGCGCCAGCTTCAGCTGGGCAGCCAGTCACCTCTCAAGTGTTCCCGCGGGGCTGCCCGCGCTGCTAGAACTCTCACGATGGATGGTCGGGCGTGCTGTTGCCGAGCAGGTGTCGCCTCTGACCTTTGGCTCTGGGACCAGGTTTATGCAGTCGTGGGCTACGGCATGTGCTGGGCTCGGGCTTGTGCAGACGTGGGCTGCGGCATGTGCTGGGCTCGGGCTTGTGCAGACGTGGGCTGCCACATGTGCTGGGCTCGGGCTTGTGCAGACGTGGGCTGCCACATGTGCTGGGCTCGGGCTTGTGCAGACGTGGGCTGCCACATGTGCTGGGCTCGGGCTTGTGCAGACGTGGGCTGCCACATGTGCTGAGCTCCTGCCTATGCAGACGTGAGCTACGACATGTTGTGGTGCGGCTGTAAGGCTGTGGTGCGGCTGTAAGGCTGTGGTGCGGCTGTAAGGCTGTGGTGCGGCTGTAAGGCTGTGGTGCGGCTGTAAGGCTGTGGTGCGGCTGTAAGGCTGTGGTGCGGCTGTAAGGCTGTGGTGCGGCTGTAAGGCTGTGGTGCGGCTGTAAGGCTGTGGTGCGGCTGTAAGGCTGTGGTGCGGCTGTAAGGCTGTGGTGCGGCTGTAAGGCTGTGGTGCGGCTGTAAGGCTGTGGTGCGGCTGTAAGGCTGTGGTGCGGCTGTAAGGCTGTGGTGCGGCTGTAAGGCTGTGGTGCGGCTGTAAGGCTGTGGTGCGGCTGTAAGGCTGTGGTGCGGCTGTAAGGCTGTGGTGCGGCTGTAAGGCTGTGGTGCGGCTGTAAGGCTGTGGTGCGGCTGTAAGGCTGTGGTGCGGCTGTAAGGCTGTGGTGCGGCTGTAAGGCTGTGGTGCGGCTGTAAGGCTGTGGTGCGGCTGTAAGGCTGTGGTGCGGCTGTAAGGCTGTGGTGCGGCTGTAAGGCTGTGGTGCGGCTGTAAGGCTGTGGTGCGGCTGTAAGGCTGTGGTGCGGCTGTAAGGCTGTGGTGCGGCTGTAAGGCTGTGGTGCGGCTGTAAGGCTGTGGTGCGGCTGTAAGGCTGTGGTGCGGCTGTGGTGCGGCTGTAAGGCTGTGGTGCGGCTGTAAGGCTGTGGTGCGGCTGTAAGGCTGTGGTGCGGCTGTAAGGCTGTGGTGCGGCTGTAAGGCTGTGGTGCGGCTGTAAGGCTGTGGTGCGGCTGTAAGGCTGTGGTGCGGCTGTAAGGCTGTGGTGCGGCTGTAAGGCTGTGGTGCGGCTGTAAGGCTGTGGTGCGGCTGTAAGGCTGTGGTGCGGCTGTAAGGCTGTGGTGCGGCTGTAAGGCTGTGGTGCGGCTGTAAGGCTGTGGTGCGGCTGTAAGGCTGTGGTGCGGCTGTAAGGCTGTGGTGCGGCTGTAAGGCTGTGGTGCGGCTGTAAGGCTGTGGTGCGGCTGTAAGGCTGTGGTGCGGCTGTAAGGCTGTGGTGCGGCTGTAAGGCTGTGGTGCGGCTGTAAGGCTGTGGTGCGGCTGTAAGGCTGTGGTGCGGCTGTAAGGCTGTGGTGCGGCTGTAAGGCTGTGGTGCGGCTGTAAGGCTGTGGTGCGGCTGTAAGGCTGTGGTGCGGCTGTAAGGCTGTGGTGCGGCTGTAAGGCTGTGGTGCGGCTGTAAGGCTGTGGTGCGGCTGTAAGGCTGTGGTGCGGCTGTAAGGCTGTGGTGCGGCTGTAAGGCTGTGGTGCGGCTGTAAGGCTGTGGTGCGGCTGTAAGGCTGTGGTGCGGCTGTAAGGCTGTGGTGCGGCTGTAAGGCTGTGGTGCGGCTGTAAGGCTGTGGTGCGGCTGTAAGGCTGTGGTGCGGCTGTAAGGCTGTGGTGCGGCTGTAAGGCTGTGGTGCGGCTGTAAGGCTGTGGTGCGGCTGTAAGGCTGTGGTGCGGCTGTAAGGCTGTGGTGCGGCTGTAAGGCTGTGGTGCGGCTGTAAGGCTGTGGTGACCGCTGTAAGGCTGTGGTGCGGCTGTAAGGCTGTGGTGCGGCTGTAAGGCTGTGGTGACCGCTGTAAGGCTGTGGTGCGGCTGTAAGGCTGTGGTGCGGCTGTAAGGCTGTGGTGACCGCTGTAAGGCTGTGGTGCGGCTGTAAGGCTGTGGTGCGGCTGTAAGGCTGTGGTGCGGCTGTAAGGCTGTGTGACCGCTGTAAGGCTGTGGTGCGGCTGTAAGGCTGTGGTGCGGCTGTAAGGCTGTGGTGCGGCTGTAAGGCTGTGGTGCGGCTGTAAGGCTGTGGTGACCGCTGTAAGGCTGTGGTGCGGCTGTAAGGCTGTGGTGCGGCTGTAAGGCTGTGGTGCGGCTGTAAGGCTGTGGTGACCGCTGTAAGGCTGTGGTGCGGCTGTAAGGCTGTGGTGCGGCTGTAAGGCTGTGGTGCGGCTGTAAGGCTGTGGTGCGGCTGTAAGGCTGTGGTGCGGCTGTAAGGCTGTGGTGACCGCTGTAAGGCTGTGGTGCGGCTGTAAGGCTGTGGTGCGGCTGTAAGGCTGTGGTGACCGCTGTAAGGCTGTGGTGCGGCTGTAAGGCTGTGGTGCGGCTGTAAGGCTGTGGTGACCGCTGTAAGGCTGTGGTGCGGCTGTAAGGCTGTGGTGCGGCTGTAAGGCTGTGGTGACCGCTGTAAGGCTGTGGTGCGGCTGTAAGGCTGTGGTGCGGCTGTAAGGCTGTGGTGCGGCTGTAAGGCTGTGGTGACCGCTGTAAGGCTGTGGTGCGGCTGTAAGGCTGTGGTGCGGCTGTGTCAACGCTACCCTGCATCCGACCGTGTCGCCAGCAAACCGCACTCGCTCACCCTCGACGTGAGCACACGTGATGTCCGATGTTTGATCTGCATGTATCGGTTTGTCCTCTGATGTGTGTGTTCTGCCCAGAAGCTGTTGTGTGTCACCCGCCGGGCCAGAAGATATTCCACGTGCTCAGTATACCTACATAGTGATTGACATGTGGGCGTACAAGCGGTGCGCACTGACCTAACCTGACCTGTGACGTGTGTGCCGCAGGACTGGACCCGCACAACGCCCGCCACGTGACCACACTGGTCGGCCAGAGAACCGTGCTCGACTGCCCCCTGGACTTCCCCGACGGACATCCCGTGCCCTACGTCATCGAGTGGAAGAAACAGGCGAGTTACATCACACCACCCGCAGCTGCCTCAGCCGCCTGCAGGCTCCACCTTCCGCCATACCCTTGTTATGCTGCAGTCGGAAATTCACTGAATTATTGTGCAGGCGCTCCGGTCGGGAACTGGGCCACGTCACACTCCGCCATTACCTCATCGATTAAACCACTGCCGCAGCCCTAACTGGGAGAGGTGGGGAGGAGTCGGGGGCTGGGGGAGGGGGAAGCTGTAAAATGTCTCTCTGGAACCCCGAACAGCCAGTTTGATATCGATTGGTGGACGTGTGGACCGTCGGAAAGGATGTACGACGAGCGGAGCCGCGTTCGACGCACCAAGTCGGCACGGAATCCTCGTCGCTGCCGTCATGGTCGTTTCGCCCCGACGCTCTCCCTATGTGTCGCCGATGTGGTTGCTCTATTCAGTTTACTACAGCGCTTAGTTTTTATCTTGGTTCCCTCCCCCTCTCTCTGTCTCTGACTCTATCACTCTATCTCTCTCTCTCTCTCTCTCTCTCTCTCTCTCTCTCTCTCTCTCTCTCTCTCTCTCTCTCTCTCTCTCTCTCTCTCTCTCTCTCTCTCTCTCTCTCTCTCTCTCTCTCTCTCTCTCTCTCTCTCTCTCTCTCTCTCTCTCTCTCTCTCTCTCTCTCTCTCTCTCTCTCTCTCTCTCTCTATCTCTCTCTATCTCTCTATCTCTCTATCTCTCTATCTCTCTATCTCTCTATCTCTCTATCTCTCTCTCTATCTCTCTCTGTCTCTCTCTGTCTCTCTGTCTCTTGCTCTCTGTCTCTTGCTCTCTGTCTCTTGCTCTCTGTCTCTTGCTCTCTGTCTCTTGCTCTCTGTCTCTTGCTCTCTGTCTCTTGCTCTCTGTCTTCTCTATCTCCAGATCTAGCTCTATTGCTATGTCTATCCCTTTCTATATCTATTTCCCGCTAAATTGCTCAATTTCATCCGCTCCCATGAGGTCTCTTACTCACTCACTCACGCACGCACTCACTCACTAACTCATTCACTAAGTCACTCACTTGCTCACTCACTCACTCACTCACTAACTCACTCACTCACTCAGTCATTCACTAAGTCACTCACTTGCTCACTCACTTACTTACTTTCTCACTTTCTCACTTACTCATTTACTCACTTACTCGCCTACTCATTTACTGATGTATTCACTTACTACTCACGCACTCACTCGCATCCACTTACTTATTCACTCTGTACCTATTTCTCCCCCAGGCCTGGACAATAGCAATCAGCTGCTGGGGTGTCGTTTAGCTACATATTGGACGCGTGTGGCGATTGTGATCTGTATAAGCTCTTTATCTTTGCGCGCGTCAAGATAGCCAATTACAGTGCATAATTGTTATGACAATAAAAAGAATAGCTTTGGTGGAACACAACACTATATAACAGCTGTGATTATATTCACATATCAAATCCCTCCCGCGGGAGCTTGGCTAACGTGGCAGCACGTGCGCTTATATCATTTTCAACCGGTGAATTTGGCTGAAGCAAACTCGGCGATTGATCGATGGATTTCGAAGCCGCCTCGACGAAAGCTAATTAAATTATTGTCACTAAAATGCTGCACTGTACTTGGCTAAATTCGTGCGCGCGCAGATAAACGACTGATGTCGATCACTATCGTCACACGCGCCATATATGTAGCTAAACGACACCCCAGCAGCTGACGCTATTGTCCAACCTGACTCGACATGCCTTGTTTCTCTCCCTTCCTCTTTGCTTTACCTCTCTTTCCTCACTTGGCTCCCAACTCACAAGTGTTTTGTCTTTTCATTGCCTCCCTCCTCCCTCCTCCCTCCTTTGTTCTTTCTTCTTCCTCATTTCACTGCTTGGTGTGCTCCTGTGGTCTCTCCTTCCCCCGAACCTGGATTTGAAATATGGTGGAGCGCAGATAACAGATCAGTGACACCTTTGTCAGGTTTCCGGCAACTTAGAATGACCAAAGAAATAGCAAATTTCCACCAAGCAACAGGGTGTGTCCACCCATGCACCAGTCCCCTGGATCCGCGCCTGCGTTCGCTACTCATGATGGAACGGCAGGACTTAGGCACTACCGTGCATTTTACCTATCACTGTCTTAACTAGTTATGCATGGTGACCAATGGTACACACCCAACTAACTTCTAGTGGTCCACGGGAATAGCTCGTGCTGTTTTGTGAGACTGTCCTATGTCGGGTCATCCAGTCGTCGGACTATGCGTGACAATTCTGCCAGCGTGAAATCTACTAAAACAGCCACTGTTGTTGGCCTGCCAAACGCCCATCTGACCGGACCTGATGACAGCGGCTGCCAAATGCACATCCGACCGGATCTCATTCATGCGTGTTGACAACGGGTGCCAAATATTCATCTCGCCGGACCTGTTGCCTGTTGACAACGGGTGCCACATGACATGTAGCTGAAGCGCCCACAAACGCCAACCACCACCACTACCACCTCAAAGCGCCAACAACCACCATCCAACCACCACCACCTGACGCCAATCGCTACCATGTGCACTGTCAGGACGTGCTAACGCTATCAAGTCCAGCTGCCTGGTTTTCATGGGTTCAAATCCTTGGAGGAGGCAATTAGCCATAGCCGGCTGTGGCGATATCCTTTCCCAAAGGTTTAAAAGCGCAACATACTTGAAGTCCTTAGACCTGACAAGTATATTGAAACAAATTATTCACACTGTAGAGTCTTTAGCTGATTAAACAAAAGCAAATTGCAATTTTTATTCCCAATTGAGTCGATCTGAGCGGACCGGAGAGCATAGATCCAACAGCCTGTCTGTGCATGAACCAGTTAATTATACATACACGTGCAGCAAGCAATGGCATGCGTCACACACCATATTACACGGCATTTTTGCACACCCGTTGCCCTCTTCCACGGATCCCATCTGGCATTGACCTCAGCAGCTCAGCAGGTAGATCATTTCACTCCGGATTGCAAGATCGTGGGTTCGAATCCCGGAACATGCGGACTTTCTTAGTCCACCGGTGACTGATGGGCGTCACAGGTTGACAATGGTGTCTGACCTGACATTCGAATGCGTAGCAAACGAAACTAAGGCTTCTGCTGACCTGACCTGATCCTGGTGCAGCGGCGGTAGCTCAGTCGGTATGGTGTTGGACTCTTGATCGCAAGATCGTGGGTTCGAATCCCGTAACCGGTTGGATTCCTAATCCAGACCTAAATGGCTTGGCAGTTGAAAGTGTCGTAAATACCCAAGTTTATTCTTCCCAACACCTGATCTGTCTGACATGATGCCCTCAGAAGATGAGCTCGCCCCTGTACATCTGGTACGACGGCTACTCGCCTTGTGTGGCCTGATCTGACCTGACCTGACCTGACTTGACCTGACCTGACCTGACCGACATCATGTCCTCAGAAGATGAGCTCGCCCCTGTACATCTGGTACGACGGCTACTCGCCTTGTGTGGCCTGATCTGACCTGACCTGACCTGACTTGACCTGACCTGACCTGACCGACATCATGTCCTCAGAAGATGAGCTCGCCCCTGTACATCTGGTACGACGGCTACTCGCCTTGTGTGGCCTGATCTGACCTGACTTGACCTGACTTGACCTGACTTGACCTGACCTGACCTGACCTGACCTGACCGACATCATGTCCTCAGAAGATGAGCTCGCCCCTGTACATCTGGTACGACGGCTACCCGCCTCACGTGGCCGACACGTACGCGGGCCGCGTCAGTCGGGTCAACCTGAGCAGCTCTAAGTACGGCATGGCCAGCCTCAACGTCACCAACGTCACCGAGTCGGACGCCGGCTGGTACGAGTGCATCGTCCACTTCCTCGACCGAAGTCCGGCCGTGCTCGGAAACGGCACCTGGGTCCACCTGGACGTGCACGGTACGCTGTCACCTGCAGTAGTGTGGCTCTGTCCAGCTGGGATGTACGGCTGGCGCAGGCCGTCTGTATGTGCGTGGAGGGTGTCGCGCAGTGACCCTTTTCTCCACTCGCTTGCGCGAGCTAACGTAGGTACACCTGGACGTGTACGGTGTACGTCTGGTAGTTTTGGGTCAGCTGAGTCCACCTGAGTCCACCTGAGTTCACTTGAGTGGACCTGGACAACCGCAGTGTGTCCACAGTGTCCACAGTGTCCACAGTGTTCGCAGTGTGTCCACAGCAGTGGCGCAACCAGGATTTCAGTTCAGGAGGGGGGGGGGGGGGACAGGGTTGGAGAGCGGGCCCCCTCGCAAGCGGGCCCCCCTCATGTTTTTAAAAAGTCTGCGAAAAACATGCACTTACTTTTGAGCGGGCCCCTATGTTTGTAAAACTTCGCAGAAATAAAAGCACTTTTCGAAGCGGGCCCCTGGTTCCAGAGAGCTCCTGGTTCAAGACATGGCCCCAGGTTGAAGCTTCAGGCAAGCTTCGAAGCAACCAATAGCCCCTGGTTCTAAGCGGGCTATTGGTTCAATGCGGGCCCCTGAATCAAAATGGGCCCCGGTTCGAGGCGGGCCCTGGTTAAAACGGGCCCTCAGATTTTCAGTTGGTTCAAAGGGCCCCTGATTCGAGCCACAGATCCGCTTCGCGGGCCCCTAGCCACGGCTCTGAGTAGGGTGGCCCACTCCGAGCCAGGGGCCCGCTTCGCGGACCCCTGGCTCGGAGCGGGCCCAAAAAAAATGTCGGGGGGGGCCATGGCCCCTTGCCCCCCCCCCCCCCTGGTTGCGCTACTGGTCCACAGTGTTCGCGGTGTGTCCACAGTGTCCACAGTGCGTGTCTACTGTGTCCACAGTGTCCACAGAGTCCACAGTTACACAATGTGTGTCTATAGCGTCCACAGTGTCAGCAATGTGTGTCCACCTGTCTGTCGATCCCTTTGTTCACTTTTCCCCCTGTGCACCTGCCACCTGCCCCATGTACCGCTTCGCAGTCTACCTGGGTGGCATTACCGTGCTGGCCACGGCTCATCTGAGTACATCCGAACATCGATACATGCGCCCTAAAGCCCAAATAACTGGACATAGATACATGGCCTCCATACTCACTAGAACCATCCGATTCACTGGGCCGACATGGCCCGCCTGGATTCTTCCGGCTCCCTTGTATCTGCATTGCCAACGTCGAGTGCGCAACCCCCGAGTGCGCAACTCTCGAGTGCGCAACTCTCGAGTGCGCAACTCTTGAGTGCGCAACTCCCGTTCAGTTGCGAACACTGCGAGTCTATTTTGAGTACGCAATTAGGTACGCAAATTGACAAGCACCTGAATGCAAATCGATGAATGGAAACTGTACTAGGCGTGGGAAGTGCAACCCGCAGTTTCGTCTCGTAGTGCAGCCCACTCGCTTGGCTGTGATGGGTCAAGGAGGGCAGCTCTGCAGGTCACGTGATCAGCACGTGACGTCATTCCAGCTCCGCCTCGGCTCGTCACCATGCCGCCCAAGAACTTGTTCGTCAACATTGGCGATTCGGAGATTCTGGTCTGCGAGGCCAGTGGAACTCCGGAGCCGCACATCTCTTGGTACAAGGTCAGTGGGTTCAGTGGGGTAGGTCGGTGGGGTCGGTGGTCTGTGTCAGTGGGTTCAGTGGGGTAGGTCGGTGGGGTCGGTGGTCTGGGTCAGTGGGTTCAGTGGGGACGCTCACAGGAGCGGTCAGCGAGGTCTGACGTCGTCTGGGGAGACGCTGTTGGAGTCGGTCGTAGGGGAACGGTCCGTATGCGACCATTGCAGGTGTAGAGTTTCCAGGGGAATATCACCAGCAGCGGATAGTGGGTAACCTGCCGGGAAAATTGCTCATAAAACTATTGTTCTTTGTCAAGCTCTTCAGCTTGAATTTAGTGTAAGTGTTAGTCGTGATGCTGCTGCGGTTATTTGGACGGAAATTAAAGCCATGCTACCACAACGGAAAGCTTTAAAAAAGCAACACCTCCACATGTATTAGTGTATGACCAAGTTCAGGGGCCCGTGACCCCGGCACGTTCAGGAAGCTTTGGGTTATGACCAAGTTCTGGGATTTACGGCCCCGGAACGTTCAGGGTGCATCGGGTTATGAACAAGTCCAGGGACGACGGCTCCGGAACGCTCTGGATGGCCACCAGAACTTGATGGCATTCAGAGCTAGCTCAACGTCGTTGCATGCAATAAAACTACTAAAATGTCCCCAGAACTTCAGTACTTGGAATGGCTCCAGAACATTAGCCCTTGGAATGGCTCCAGAACATTAGCCCTTGGAGTGATCCCAGAACTTTAGCCCTTGGAATGACTTCGGAACATTAGCCCATGGAATGACCCCGGACCTTCAGCCCTTGGAATGGCCCCGGAATGACAGCCCTTACGATGGTTCCGGAACTTTGGCCCTTGGGATGGCGCCGGTACTTCGTTAAATATTTTCTCTTTTTTTAAAGAGAACCTATATGTTCGCGTTCACACCTACAGTTTAATAATACGGCTTGTTCAAAAGGTGCTGATTGATGTATTTTGTTTTTCTGGTTCATTACTATTATTACTTACTATTATTTTTATTGTATCTCGGAGTAGGGTTGGAGCTGCTCTAGTGTACTTCGGAATGGGCTCGGAGCTGCTTTTGCTGTCCTTGGAGTGGGATGGGGGTTGCTTTAGTGTACCTTGGAGTAGCGCGCAGGAAGCGATGATTGGATCAATTGGATTTATTGGGAGGAATTCCTCAGCTTTCATCGTCTTGTTCGGTCTGAACTGGAAAGCAAACAAAAACTGACGAAGTGTTGGCGTAAGATACAGGTATTGATTGTTACAATCAGCTACGCTCGGTTAATTTGCAAGCCATTGAGACGTACATTTTGTATTGCAACTGAAAGGCATGTATTGGATAGCAGACTTCGACATGCACTAGACGTACAAAGAAATGTTAATTGGTCGTTCATAGCAGACTGTGACATGCACTGAACATACGAATGTCAATAGGAAAGATCATAGCAGATGCTGCCATGCACTGGACGTACAAAGGTGAATAGGGAAGGTCTTACTAGTCCACCGTTCCTAATTATATTATCCGGATGGCAAGTAGGCCGGGTTGTGATTTGAAGGGCAATGCTACTATTTCATCCACATTGGTGTCACAGGTCCCGTACGCAGGAATTCCTTCGTTGAACTGAATGCAATTACTTTTGCTGTGTCGTGTTTTAAGAAAAATGCGTTATGTTGCACATGGTGTCGGCTGTAGTTATTCTGCACAAAACACAGGTTTCAGAGGCTACTGAACAGCTATTTGCACAGATGTATCATGCCAGTTCCACAATACTGTGACTGCTCCAGAAGCCGGGAACGGTTCGCCTTCTCTCCCTGTAATCGCCCCGGCGGCTATACTATTTCGGAGCAGACCTACCATCGGCCGCTGGGACTTCGGCGACACATTGAGCTGGCTGCGGGCACGCAGTAGCTCTCCAGAGGCTTCCAGCGCTATCATTCCTACATTTTCGGCTGTTTTAATGCTTCTTCTCTGCGCCATAGAGGAGTGTTGCGTTTACATCTCTTCCGCGCTGACAGCATGCTCTTTTGTGTGTCGGCTTAGCGATGGCTCTGGAGCGCGGCCGCTATTTTTCTGTTCGCTTCGGACGAGGTGGTCTTTATGCGGGCTGCGGCGAATTAAAAGCGCCCCTCCCCCGGTGGTGTTGTCTCGACCGGCGCTGGTGCGGCGACGGCCGGCACAAATTTCGCTCAGTCTCGGGCAGCACTGGACACACAATTCCCGGCCAGAATGGCAGCCTCGTGTCTGACGGGCACGCTCACGGCTCGCCGAGTGGTGCTGTGGCAGGCCCGACGGCCTGACGTCACACGATGATCGGTCGGCCGAGCGGCGTCAGCGCTTCCGTCGCCGGGAGATGATGGCGCATGTGTCTGCGGAGGGTGTCGTCGTGGCTGTGTGAGAACTCAGTGTGGTTATAGCGACGATGTCACCGTGGTAACGTTGCTTTTTCTGAGAGAAGCCATCGCCAGGGTTTTCACTTCGCACACTATAAAGGAAGCCACCTGCCATGCCCATCACTGATCCCCCTACCCCAATCAGACCGAAGCTTAACAATTGGGCCTAGGGCATTCACTATGAAAATGGCTTTCGAGGAAGCTTTCACGATTAAAAGGGTCACTTTTCTGCTCCCTCATCCCCACCCCCAATCAATTTCACAAAGTGGCATCCATGGCCATCAATAGTTGATCGGGACGTGGAGAGGACGTCATTCTGACCGGCGGGAAATTTCGCTCGTTTTGATTTCACGTCAATGGATTCGGCAGCTGACGTCACTACTATTGGCATGCTACGTCCTTAAGGTAGTTTCGTGACTCCGCTGCTTTTGGCATGCGACGTCACACCGGAGAGTTGACGATGACGTCACACTAGACACACTGACAACGGCTGGGGTGACGCAATCGGAGACGTTCACCGCCTGCCCCGCAGCGGCGCTAACGTCTGATGTGGCGTCCAGGCGCTCTCGCTGGCTGGAATGGTTGGAATGGCGTGGGTGGTTTGCCTGGTTGTAGTGCGGGAATGGTTTGGATGGCTGGAGGTGGTGGTTATCGCGTTTTCACCAGTGGGCCGCCACCGTGTGCTGTGCGCCTGGCGCGTGGCTGGAGGTGGTGGTTGTCGCGTTTTCACTAGTGGGCCGCCACCGTGTGCTGTGCGCCTGGCGCGTGGCTGGAGGTGGTGGTTATCGCGTTTTCACCAGTGGGCCGCCACCGTGTGCTGTGCGCCTGGGTGCGTGGCTGGAGGTGGTGGTTATCGCGTTTTCACCAGTGGGCCGCCACCGTGTGCTGTGCGCCTGGCGCGTGGCTGGAGGTGGTGGTTATCGCGTTTTCACCAGTGGGCCGCCACCGTGTGCTGTGCGCCTGGGTGCGTGGCTGGAGGTGGTGGTTATCGCGTTTTCACCAGTGGGCCGTCACCGTGTGCTGTGCGCCTGGCGCGTGGCTGGAGGTGGTGGTTATCGCGTTTTCACCAGTGTGCCGTCAGTGGCTGTGTGCTGTGCGCCTGGCGCGTGGCTGGAGGTGGTGGTTATCGCGTTTTCACCAGTGGGCCGCCACCGTGTGCTGTGCGCCTGGCGCGTGGCTGGAGGTGGTGGTTATCGCGTTTTCACTAGTGGGCCGCCACCGTGTGCTGCGCGCCTGGTGCGTGGCAGGAGGTGGTGGTTATCGCGTTTTCACCAGTGGGCCGCCACCGTGTGCTGTGCGCCTGGTACGTGGCTGGAGGTGGTGGTTATCGCGTTTTCACCAGTGGGCCGCCACCGTGTGCTGCGCGCCTGGTGCGTGGCTGGAGGTGGTGGTTATCGCGTTTTCACCAGTGTGCCGTCAGTGGCTGTGTGCTGTGCGCCTGGCGCGTGGCTGCCGGCTGGTTGGCTGCGGTATCATGCCAGCCGACATCGTATGCTGGTCACAGCCGTACTGTGCTGCCCTGTCCACTGCTGTGTGCCGATCTGAATAGTTTTTCGGCGTTTTTTCTCGAACCAATCTGACACTAACAGTGGCGACACCTGCGGACCTGAAAAGTGACTGCTCGCAGATATAAACATTGACCTCGCGCAGATCTAAACGGTAGACGCCCGCAGACCTGAAACTGAACCTGAACCTGACTCCCTGTTTCGGCTGGCAGCTGAGCGTGGATCTAGCCAGTGAAACCCTCCAATTCAATTCAATTCATTTTTGATAATCAAATCCGAGTCCGTTCGGTTTTTTCGTCGACGAGCTTCGTGGAATTGACAAAGAAAAGAGCAGTTGGGGGCATATTGCATTTCGCATACACATAAGCAGTAGATCCAAACGTTCCAAGACAAAAATGGAACTTATAAATCTTAAAATGAAACAAGCGAAATCCGTCATTTTCTCTCATTAGCAAGCATTAACCATCACACGGACGGCGCACCTATACATTTACACGGACTCATATACCTCCCCTACCCAGGCTCTGAGAGCTGAATTTTTTCTTAGGCCGGCGGCAAGTCTGTGTCCACGAATTTGCATATTCCGTCACACTATAATATCATGGTATTCCACTGTACACTAGTTGACGTCTGCCTATTCAGCAGCATTATATCATGGTATTCCACTGTACACTAGCTGACGTCTGCCTGTTCAGCAGCATTATAGCATTGTATTCCACTGTACACTAGCTGACGTCTGCCTGTTCAACAGGATTATATCATGGTATTCCACTGTACACTAGCTGACGTCTGCCTGTTCAGCAGCATTACATCATGGTATTCCACTGTACACTAGCTGACGTCTGCCTGTTCAGCAGCATTATATCATGGTGTTCCACTGTGCACTAGCTGAGGTCTGCCTGTTCAACAGCATTACATCATGGTATTCCACTGTACTCTAGCTGACGTCTACCTGTCCAACAACACTATTAATATCATGTTATTCCACTGTGCGCTAGCTGACGTCTGCCTGTCGAACAACACTATTAATATCATGTTATCCAACTGTACGCCAGCTGACGTCTGCCTGTCGCACAACACTATTAATATCATGCTATTCCACTGTGCGCTAGCTGATTTCTGCCTGTCCTGCCACACTATAATATCATGGTATACCGATGTACGCTAGTTGACGTCTGCCTGTCCAACAACACTATTAATATCATGTAATTCCACTTTGCGCCAGTTGACTTCTGCCTGTCCTGCCACACTATAATATCATGTTATCCCACTGTACGCTAGCTGACGTTCGCCTGTCCAACAACACTATTAATATTATGGTATGCCACTCTGCGCTAGCTGACGCCTGCCTTTGCAGCCACACTATAACATCATGGTATACGGTGCGCCAGCTGGCGGTGTGGCATGCTGTCTGCCGGCTTCCGTTCTACTCCTGATAGGTGGCACCATAATGAGGTCCGATTGTCCCGTCTGAATAGGTCTCTGACTGCCTTCAGTCGACCGGGCGGCCGACGCCGACCGGTCCGGTCCGGGAATGACGTCAGGTTCATGATTGTGCCCTCGTCTACTAATAATAATGCGAGAGGCGAAGTGCATCACTTTCTGTATGCTTTTAGTTAGCTTGTGTCAATGGTGCCATGAATATAAATTCGGTGCCTGAGAATCGAGATAACTGGAGCATTGACGGTAGGTTTGGCGGAACCTTCTGGAAGGCTGCTTGCCTGGCACAGTGCTACCAACTAGCCATTGCACCTTGCAGCAGGACGAGAAGTGTGATGAGTAAGACTGATATCTTTGTCTGTTTTACCATCGTATATATTGTTACTACTCGCAACTCAGCAATGGCTATTCCACAAGAAAAGGTATTGATCGAAGGCAGGCCTTCGAGCATTGGCCTATATTCAAATACGATAATTTGGGTTTGGTGGATTCACTTTCAAACCATTTGCACGGGACCAGCTACCAACTGTTTTTCTCGAGCATCTTCTATTGTTGTTGTAATCTTGGCAAGTTCTCCTCATACCCCTTTTTTTAGCTATGCGTCGTCCGCAAACTGGACCACCTCAGTGCGGGGCACGTGCAGACTCATCATTTACACAAATGCTGTACAGTGTACATCAAACAGCTTGGGGATCCGCTCTGGTACACCCGAATGCCATTGAATTCGCAACGTGAAAAATACGTACACATTCATCCGAGCTTTTTAGTCTGCGGGTGTTGACCCTACAAATACCTTTGTCATCATTTTATGTTAATACTATACAATTTGAACTTGCGGATAATATTTAGTGGTTCACCAAAGTACAGTATGTGGAGTGATGTGATAACATGAATATGCAAATTGATATTTTTCCATGGCCGATGAATTCTTTCGGTCTTCTTCTTTCCGCGCACTTAGAGGTAGGCGTAATTATCGCGTGTTTTCAAGAGCGCGGTAGTTCACGATCGTGAATATTTGCATTCACTATGTTTAAAAGCACATATCCGATTGCCTTCTCTGATCGCTGATACTCATGTCTCCCATACCCGACCTCTGATCGCCCCGGAACACAGCGAATGATCCCCCTACCAGACCAATGATCTCATCCATACTTGGCGGCTGATCACCTCTTGATCTGACGGCCCACCGCCCCTTGAGCCGACGGCTGACCGCCACTTGAGCTGGCGGCTTATCGCCACTTGATCACTTTATCTGACGGCTGACAGGCCCTTGAGCTGACGTCTGACCGCCCCTTGATCCCTTGATCTGACGGCTGACCGCTACTTGATCTGACGGCTGACCGCCCCCTGATCCCTTGAGCTGATGGCCAACAGCCGCTTGATCTGACCGCTAGCCGCTCCTTGATCTGAGCGTTGACCGCTCCTTGATCTGACCGCTCTCTATTGTAACGGCTGACCGCTCCTTGATCTGACCGCTGACCGCTCCTTAATCTGACCGCTGACCGCTCCTTAATCTGACCGCTCCTTCACGTGGTCGTTGGCCACTACCTGGCACGGCCGATGACGCCCCCTCCCCCTCCCCTCGCCCCGACCTGGCCGCTGACCTCCCCGGACCCGACCCGACAGGAAGACCACGAGATCCGGCCTTCGGAGACGGTCGGCGTGAAGAACGACGGCACCGAGCTGAGGATCACCCGCGTCAGTGAGGACGACATCGGCGACTACACCTGCTACGCCGAGAACAGCGAGGGCAGCGTCCACTGGACGTCCAAGGTCACACGGGCTGGTGAGCTGCCGCCGCTGCTGTCCAAAGCCGCCGGTGCTGGCGGCCAGGTCCGACTGACCATGCCCAGGATGGAGGTCGTGACGCCGATGTTGCTGGTGTGCCATCGCCGGGCTGGTCCCATCTTCCTTCTGTGTCATTGCTTGCGCATGGTGTTCGCTTGTGTGCTGTTAGCTTTGTTCCATCACGACGGGATTGGATTAGCCACTGCGTGATGCACGTGACAATGTCTCAATATACACACAGTTTGCATATATTTCGCATACAGTCAGTAACATACATCCAATGTGCTTAATATGCAACTGCGGATGAGTGTCAAACATCCCGGTTTGTAACGAGGTGCATTTTGTCATTCGCTCCTTCTCTTTCTCATTATGTCTTGACCTACGTTCCTTTTCTTCCGAATACCTGGTAAATAAGTCTCAGGTTGGGGTACGATTTCGTCCGATTGCATGTGAATCGGAATTTGAAAGCAAAACAGAACACTGACGGGTCCCAATGCATTTCGAATGCTGAGGTATCCGCTTGACTCCCTCTTCCCGACACTACTTTACCTCAGTTCATCTATTTGCCGCCAGTATGGTTTTTTAAGCAGTTGCATGGCGTTCGTCAGAAAATACGAGGCGCTTTTGTCCGCATACTAGCGTATGCTATATCAGTGACAGCTGACAACACTTTATCTTGGTTGTTTTCCGAAGTTTGGAGGGAATCGCAGCGTCCATTTACAGCCTCTCTGATGGGATGTTCGTGGCGAGTGATGCTGACAGTAACGAGGCGACGATGGAATTTATTGGTCGTTTATATGATGCTCGGACTTGAAACGATTATTTATCCAGCGGACATGATTGTATTTTACTTCTGCAAGAGAACTAACTGTACGTTGAGAAAATATCAATGGGAACGGGTATCTAGGGAATACGAAGCAAATATTCGAACTTGGAAATGGAAAAAGAATTGTGAGAATAGGTGTCATTCCGCCTAACTCGTTCATGTTGGCATATGAAAAGAGCAGTTCCACGTATATTCGGGGATTGGAATTACGTCGTCGCATTGGCGATTTGCGCATGTTTTCCACAGTTGATTATGAGAATTGCATGGCATGCACCATTCCTCTGCTCATATAGCTTATGCTGCTTTGGCAGCAATCGAACTAATGGTCCTGATTATAGGTGGCGCCATGATCGGCTAATAACGTCTAGTGCGAGAGGGTGTTGCGCCCTACTCACAGTGCACGGTAAAGGTGGCGCTGTGATCGACTAGTCCATGGTAAAGGTGGCGCTGTGGTCGACTAGTCCACGTAAAGGTGGCGCTGTGGCTTAGCTGCAGGCGACAGTGAAGGTGGCGCTGCGCGCAGTTCTGACTCTGAGCTCACCTCACAGGTGGCGCCGTCATCGTCAACGGTCCGGCCAACTTGACGCAGATGGAGGCGACGAGAGCCGTGTTCACGTGCGAGGGCCGCGCGCTGCCGGCGAACTTCACACAGCGCTGGCTGAGGGACGACATAGCCGTGGAGCAGCACAGCGGGCTGGAGAAGCGCTTCAAGATCACCGCCAACGGCTCGCTGGTCATCGACCCCGTGGCGGCCGAGGACGCCGGCATGTTCACCTGCCAGGTGTCGAACGGCATCGGCAAGCCGCAGAGCGCCTCCGGCTTCCTCGAAGTCCAGTGTGAGTGCGGCGTCCTCGAGGTCCAGTGTGAGTGCGGCTTCCTCGAGGTCCAGTGTGAGTGCGCGGCGTCCTCGAGGTCCAGTGCGAGTGCGGCTTCCTCGAGGTCCAATGTGAGTACGCGGCTTCCTCGAGGTCCAGTGTGAGTACGCGGCTTCCTCGAAGTCCAGTGTGAATGCGGCCTCCTTGAAGTCCAGTGTGAGTGCGACTTCCTCGAGGTCCAGTGTGAGTGCGGCCTCCTCGAGGTCCAATGTGAGTACGCGGCTTCCTCGAGGTCCAGTGTGAGTTCGGTCTCCTCGAGGTCCAGTGTGAGTGCGGCCTCCTCGAAGTCCAGTGTGAGGGCGGCCTCCTCGAGGTCCAGTGTGAGTGCGGCCTCCTCGAGGTCCAGTGTGAGGACGGCCTCCTCGTTGTCCAGTGTGAGTGCGACTGCCTCGAGGTCCAGTGTGAGGGCGGCCTCCTCAAGGTCCAGTGTGAGTGCGCAGGTTGCGGTCCGTGCGAGTGGCGAATCCACCGGCACTGGTGACTGCTGGTACAATCGTGAAGGTTATGGGTAGCGACGATCGACGTGCGAGTGGTGAAAAAATAACGCTTGGTAGCCACGATCTTATCCTTCTATGATGCTCTCATGTGCGGCCTGAAGGAATTTTTGCAATGAACCGATTGCAAAAAAAAACACTGGGTGATTTTGCGCTCTTGAGGCCTGATCCGGTACTTGTACCTGACGACTGCTAAGATGACTGGTGAGATCAAGTATGGGTAGTGATCTATTTCTATGATCACATTTTCTGAAGCTTAGGCTTCCCTGCCTTGACATGATTCTATCATCCTCCAGACCCTTGACTGTGGTGGACCATTCCGGACAGCGATACGTGACACGTGACACGGTCAGTACCACTAGCACATGTCGTAGTCACCGATGCTGGAGCTGCCACCAGGGCTCGGCCCAGTCTCCCACTGTTCTCGCCCGTGTCCCCACTGTTCTCGCCCGTGTCCCGAAAGAGAGCGACCCGTGGACCGGCGCGTGTCCTTTCTTCAGACCCGGCGCACGTGCCGTACACGCCGTCGATACAGTACCTGCCGGACGGCCACCAGGGCATCATCCGCTGCCACATCAAGGCCAACCCGCCCATCCAGTTCGTCGCCTGGCACCGCGACGGGCTGGTGTACAAGCCCAAGAACGAGTCGGGTGTGACGCCGCTCATCAACGGTTCCCTGCTCATCGACTCGGTGAGGGCAGCCCACCATTGGCGAAGTCACGGCCACGGTCCACTCCACCAGCAACGTCTGTCGGATGGTCGGGTGACTATCGTCTGCAGCCTCCCCTGCCCACTCCCACCAGGAGCAACGTGGATCAGCTTCAAAAGTCGGTGCAAACAATTGTTTGAGCCTCGTATTGTGTCCGCAATACCCTGACGCCCTTGGGTTCCTGCACCGTGTTGTTGGGACTCGCGAGTGAGCGTAGTAGGGGCGGAGATGGCCGAGTGGTTAGGGCAGTGAGCTCTGGGTACCAAAGGTCCCGGGTTCGACACTCACACCACTCGGGACATTTCCCAATCCCGCGGCACACCGGCAAAACAGTGTGGGCGGCGCCATTAGCCGTAATCGTGCATAAAGTGCGTCGAGAACAACCCAACAAACAAACAAACAAACGAGTGAACGTAGTAGCTTTGTTTAGGATCATCACCCTTGAAAAAAAAACACGGAACTATCACCCACGAATTGTAACTCAGTACAATAGCAGGGACGTTCGCTTATCCTCCAAAGGCGTGTTTTTATACTCGGTTGATGATTTAAAAGGCGGCCAGAAATCGACGGGACAGTGTCTGCGCTATCAGCTCTCAGCTCGCTATCAGCTGTCAGCAACTGATCCCTTTTGCACATGGATACTCATCCACGGTAATAATTAGAGACCTAATGTATTACGAGGGAGAAAGAGACGGGTGGAGGGGGGTATTATGCTCTCGTGGAAACGCAAAAAAAAACTATATCAGCGACCGACTCCAGCCGGATCCCATCTCGTGCGGATTTGTCCGAGCCAAACGTGACACCACCGACATATCAGTAACTCATTTCAGGTCCTGGTGTCTTCGCTCTCAATTGGATTTCCTGTTGTAGCTTTTATTGTGCCAACTTCATAGCAACGTTTCATGTCGTACTTTCAATCTGTTTTCAAAGAAATGGTTCGGTGGCGATATTTCTCGCGCCCCCGTTGCACAACGCACCATCTATGGCGACCCGGCATTACCCTCCCACCAGTTGCCAGCATAGAGCCACCTGTGGCGACCCGGCATTACTCTCCCACCAGTTGCCAGCATAGAGCCACCTGTGGCGACCCGGCATTACTCTCCCACCAGTTGCTAACATAGAGCCACCTGTGGGGACCCGGCATTACCCTCCCACCAGTTGCCAGCATAGAGCCACCTGTGGCGACCCGGCATTACTCTCCCACCAGTTGCTAACATAGAGCCACCTGTGGCGACCCGGCATTACCCTCCCACCAGTTGCCAACATAGAGCCACCTGTGGCGACCCGGCATTACCCTCCCACCAGTTGCCAACATAGAGCCACCTGTGGCGACCCGGCATTACCCTCCCACCAGTTGCTAACATAGAGCCACCTGTGGCGACCCGGCATTACCCTCCCACCAGTTGCTAACATAGAGCCACCTGTGGCGACCCGGCATTACCCTCCCACCAGTTGCCAACATAGAGCGGCCGCAGTTGGTCGGCATGCCTCGCCAGGCGGATAGGATCGCGGCGGTTCATATACCAGCAATCGTGGAGCCATATAGCGCGCCTCTTCCCTTCGTTTGGCCACCCATCCCGACAATGGTGCCTTATGCCGATGTGTGTATGATGTAGCGAATAATTTCACAACGCATCAAGTTTTGGAACAAGACGACTGGGCGGAGCATGTACGCGCCAATTTTCTCAGGCGCTGCGTTCATGTATATTTAAGAAGTTTTGCAGCATAACATCAATCGGTGCCAGAAGCGACGATACCAACTTGTTGTGTTACGTTCGTTAGCGGCTAGCGGCCTTGTTGCATTGATCGGGCGAGTCAAAGATGAGTTAACTTGCTACGTGCTTTTTCTTGAGCGCATTATAACCGTATGCTGTACGAGCGATCAAAGACCCGAATCCCAAAGCCACCACCACGAACACCACTGACGCCGCCGACATCACCGCACCCGACGCCACCACCGCCCCCCATGCCCCCACCGCCACCGCCACCGCCCTCGCCGCCTGTGTGCGTCATCTCAGCCCCACGTTTTTATTTTTTAAGTCGGTCACCTCAACCGTTTATGACCGCCGCCTATATGCCGCTGTTGGAACCAGAGCCGCCGTCAACAACAGTGCTGCCCTCTACAACACTGCCGTCTGGCGGCCACGACGAGCACCGACAACTGTCCCTGTTTCCCCCTGCCGTGGTGCGGCCGACGCCTGTGGGCGGCCCTAACGACCTGTGCCGGTGCTGCCATCTGCATGGTGCCGCCGTCCGTGACGGCGTTGTCCGGCGGCAGGTGACGCCGGAGCACCAGGGCACCTACCGGTGCCGGCCGTTCAACGAGCACGGCTCGTCGGGCGAGTCAGGCGAGATGGAGGTGGTGGTGCGCGAGCCGCCCCGCTTCGTGGTGCGGCCCAAGAACCTGTACCAGCGCAAGGTGCACGACGCCATACAGATGCCCTGCATCGCCGAGGGCTCCCCGCAGCCGCAGATCAAGTGGAGGCGGGTGAGTGCCGGAAGAGGGCGTGAGGGAGGGGAGATGACGGGGGCTGGAGATCAGCGGAGCCAATTCAGATGGGATGCGTGGCAAGGACAAACGAGTCAAAGCGGATCTGGGGAGATGAGAACGTGTTAACAATGATCATGTTGAGCCAAGGTGTGAAGAATGGAGAAATATCCCTGAAAAGTAACTATGGTTAATTCCTTTATAGGTGTAGTTATCTCTTCAGCTTGTGGTAGTATGCAGCGATCAAACATGACAGTGAAACATCGATTGTGACCGTGAGAGCCGAGAATGGAATGTTATGCTTAATTGGGTGTTGCTTCTCATATACACCGGGCACCTTAGAACACTGGGAGGGAAATACATGCCAGGTGTGAGGGTAGGCGGATGGATTTTATAGTAAACAAGGATAGCAGGACAAATTGGACAAGAGAGTAACTGATGGTAGGAGCGCATTCAATTTCTCTTTTTTTTTGGCGGAGAGAACCCTTGGAATTGTCAAACGCAACTGTTTGGTCCGGGGCGCAGGGAGCTTCCGAATGTCACGTGCGCGACCGTGAAGTCTCTGCTCCATAATCGCTTATGCTTTCATATCGCACATTCGTCACGTCGTTTGAAATTTGCCGTACCGTCCTGACCCGGCCTGCGTTCTGCGGTTTTAGCACGATAACCAGAGCCTGCCCAGCGATCGGGTCAGCGTCAGCCGCGACGGCAACATCACCATCAAGTCGCTCCGGAAGTCCGACTTCGGCTACTATGAGTGTGTAGCCAGGAACAGCGTGCACACAATAGTCACATCTACTCAGGTGAGGTGTCGCGCCACCCGGAACACAGCCAGCACACTATCTCTATATGTACTCAGGTGAGGTGTCGCGCCACCCGGAACACAGCCAGCACACTATCTCTATATGTACTCAGGTGAGGTGTCGCGCCACCCGGAACAAGCCAGCACACTATCTCTGTTTGTACTCAGGTGAGGTGTCGCGCCACCCGGAACACAGCCAGCACACTATCTCTATATGTACTCAGGTGAGGTGTCGCGCCACCCGGAACACAGCCAGCACACTATCTCTATATGTACTCAGGTGAGGTGTCGCGCCACCCGGAACACAGCCAACACAACGACCACCAATGGCGACACCAGTACTGACGCTGGGTGGGGTGGGAGAGGAGGATAGTTGATATAAGTTGTTTGAATGGGAAAATACTGATGGACCAGGATGTGGATATCATTTAGACACACTGATAAGTTGTGGTGCATAGATACTTTGGAACTGGGATGTGGTATTGATTGGGGTGTGTCGGTCACTCATTCCACGCGTGTGTTGCGCGATATCGAGTGAATACGGCTAGCTGTGCGGAGGTAGATAGGTATGTAGATAGGCAGTGGTAAGTTGGTATGAAGCGGGTAAATAGTTTCTTTAGAATTTAGGATATAGCATTGTTTATGGTGTTGAGTATCTTTTTGTCAAGGGTTATAGTATCTTCCATTCACAGTCTACTGTGGCTGTTATTAAGTCAGAGCACTTTGTGGCTTTATCACTGTACTGATGTGAGCTTCCCTCCGCTGGACTTCTCAAATGTTCTCAGTTAGCCAGGCAGTCAGGAAGGGCCGAAACATGCGACGACTGGCATTTGGGTTTTAACATTTCTTATAACCGTCATTTTCAGGCAGTCTTTTGAGTGCCCGAAGTACCTGAACATTGGCCTAACGCAAGTGTAGCACCGATATTAAGGAAGGGTAATAGCAACTATGTGTGAAATTACCGGCCAGTTAGCTTAACTTCACTAATTTGTAAAGTGCGAGAATACGTGTCATGGAGAAGATTCACACTCATCGTGATAGACATAATGATTTAAAGCATGTTCAGCATGTATTTGGATCTGGGATATCTTGCCTATGTAGCCTTCCAGAAATCATGGAGTATGTAGCTAGGAAAATTGACAATGGAATCAGGATGGATGCAGTGTACTTGGACTTTAGCAAATATGTTGATAATGTTCCACACGGGCGTTCAGTTCCTCAGCTGAAACATCCTGACATGGATCGAGAAGTTCTAGGCAATATTGAAGCATGATTATTGGAAAGGGAGCAAAGGGTGGTATATTAAATTGAAGCAAATCTGAATAGAAAGATAATCTAGGTGTGGTGCCACAGGGCTCGGTTCTACGTCAACTTCTCCTTGTCATCTTTGTGAGCAACATTGAGGTAGGACTGATAAATATGGTGTTTACATTTGCTGAATGTATCAAACTATTAGGTATAGGTGACAATAGCGACACATCTCGTCATGTTTAACTAAACTCAGAGGACCTAGAACGTTGGCTGACAAACTGCAGAACAAAATAAAAATGTTAGGTGTAAAGCTATGTGTGTGAGATATGGGGGTGAGGCATTTTATATGTACAATTGAGGTAGCGGATTGAATGTTATTGAACAAGAAGAAGATCCAGAGATGTTCAATCCAAAGGACCTTCAATCAGAGGAACAATGTAGTTGAAATAAAAACATGCCTATTAGACTGTTGGGATCTTAATTCCGCACCGTCTATGGGGAGGGGGGGAGGTTTTTTCTGCCCCACCCGGGTAAAGTTTTCCGCTGGTAGTAAAAAATGAACGACGCGCAGAAGCGTGCCAATATTTGGCATACCTTTCCCCACATGCATTTTACATGCTGTGTGCAAATGTTGAGATCGGATCATCCACGGTCACAGTTATTCAAGGTCAAGTGAGGTCAGCTCTAAAAAAGTTAAACCAGTCATCACGCTTCTATGGATAAATATATTTGAATGCAACTTTCAGCGTTCGCTTAACTTTGTGGATGCAAGAAAGCGAACCAGAGGAATTTTTAAATGATTGCGTTTTGATGGCTTATATTTTTTTTGCATATTTGCCCCTTAGGTCTAAAATCAAAGATGCTGGCTAAAATAAGCACTTTTAATGAGGCAAAATTGACCTGAAGCAAGATTTCTATGTGCGCTCTACCCATTATAAAATACAAATTGAAAAATTGAAGACTCAGCTTTGTTCAATGTCCAAACATATCAATTCCTCCTGCTTCGGTAGGCAATTATTTTGGAGCCGTGGTCGATTTCGCCTCTCTGTTTTCATTCCAAATTAGTTTTGTTTTTAAACTTTCCAAAAATGAACTCTCCAGAGGAAAAAAATGACGTCAGACGTCTCCTCATAAACCACCCTAGTGACGTCACTATTTGAGGTGGAAAAACGCTGTGGGTGGTTTCGACCCTACTCGTCGAGCGCTTTCTGACGACACCTCTTTCGTTTTCGCGCGACGCTTGGTTTTGATATTATAGGGGGCTAATTATGACCCCCCGAGACGGGGGTTGAGGATTTTACCGGAAAGACCGGAAAGGGTGAGTAGGATTGCTTAATACAAAAGCAAGGAAGTTATAGAAAATTATACTTTGCCTACGTGCGATCTCACCTGGAATGTCGTGCACAGGCATGGAGCTTCGGGTTGTTCTGATTTTAAGATGTTCCGAGTTCGCAAAGGGCTACCCCTCAAGTTGTGCCAATGCGGCTGAATAGGATATGTCTGAAGTTAAGTAACGATTGAAGAGCGTTTAACCGTGCCGCATCTCACATGAAGTTGGCTGTGAAAGTCGTAACGGCCAGGCTAGTCTGTTAGTCGGATATTTTGTAGGTAGAGGGGGCGGGTGCTAAATATTCATCCGACCTATCGTTCGACTAGTAACGGTATTGGCAAACACAACTTACCTGCATTTTCGAGTCTGTTTGGGATCTGCACTTACTCATCACTCAGCAGTTTGGCACTTCTAGTTTAAGTACTTCTAGACTTTGCGCTAATAATGATGGACGTGCAAGTTGTTCGCATCTTTGTGTGATTACATTTATTTGATTAATTATGTTAATTATGTTAATTTAAGCTCGTCCACTGCCGTGGTGGCTATAATGTGTCGGTCGTGATGACAGGAAATGCACATAAAACACTGTCACGGACAATGACTGTAACACGGGTCCAGGAATTGGGGACGGATGTCTCAGGGGTCTCCTCTTACGTCTTTGTGGCCTCCTATCTCGCTTTGCACTCCCTATTCTGTCTAAGAGGCCTCTTGTTTCGCCCTATGGGCTTTCTATTCCGTCTTGCGGGCCTACTATTACGTGTCTGGTGTCTTCCGCTGTCTTAGTGGCTTCTTCTTCTGTCTCGGGCCTCGTCTTCTTTTTCGGAGGATTTTTATCCCTTCTTGGCATCCCATTGTTTCCTCTGAAGACTTTAGGTTTGGAGCGTCCTGTGGCCTCCGTTGCCCACATAAGAGGACTTCGCTGGGGAGAGAAGGCCTCCTGCATTTTGGGTGTTTTTGGCTTGTGGACCCTCATTTTGTGCTAAACGGATCTCATGTGATGCTTAAAAGTCTTTTGTGATGGTTTGACCATTTTGGGGCGCTGTATGACCAACGCAGTCGATGCGCCCCTAATATCCGCCCAAATATCCAACCAACGTACATCACCATCTTGCCGTTGCATAAGCAACATGTCAATATGCATACGACGTCATGAGGTCTTTCGGGCCTCATGACCTCCTCCAAAGAGGAGGACCTCTTTGGCGGAACGTGTGTGTGTGTAGGCGGGGGTAGGGAGGGCAAAAGATTTGCCGTTCCGTTAGTCTGAAAGTGGGTGAACGCACTACCCCCCCCCCCCCCGCTGCTCCGCGGTCCCTGGTAACACGTGCTATTAAACGAATGAGCAAGGACGAGGGCAGGATGCAGGGCTGCTAAGAGGAAAGGGGCGGGCCAGATTTGGCACGAGAACTACTGACGCCATGCTCAACAACCAGCGGCAGGATGGGGGTAAGGACAGGGAAATTGGCGGACACCGTTGTAAGTACTGACGCCATGCTCAACAACCAGCGGCAGGATGGGGGTAAGGACAGGGAAATTGGCGGACACTGTTGTAAGTACTGACGCCATGCTCAACAACCAGCGGCAGGATGGGGGTAAGGACAGGGAAATTGGCGGACACCGTTGTAAGTACTGACGCCATGCTCAACAACCAGCGGCAGGATGGGGGTAAGGACAGGGAAATTGGCGGACACCGTTGTAAGTACTGACGCCATGCTCAACAACCAGCGGCAGGATGGGGGTAAGGACAGGGAAATTGGCGGACACCGTTGTAAGTACTGACGCCATGCTCAACAACCAGCGGCAGGATGGGGGTAAGGACAGGGAAATTGGCGGACACCGTTGTAAGTACTGACGCCATGCTCAACAACCAGCGGCAGGATGGGGGTAAGGACAGGGAAATTGGCGGACACCGTTGTAAGTACTGACGCCATGCTCAACAACCAGCGGCAGGATGGGGGTAAGGACAGGGAAATTGGCGGACACCGTTGTAAGTACTGACGCCATGCTCAACAACCAGCGGCAGGATGGGGGTAAGGACAGGGAAATTGGCGGACACCGTTGTAAGTACTGACGCCATGCTCAACAACCAGCGGCAGGATGGGGGTAAGGACAGGGAAATTGGCGGACACCGTTGTAAGTACTGACGCCATGCTCAACAACCAGCGGCAGGATGGGGGTAAGGACAGGAAATTGGCGGACACCGTTGTAAGTACTGACGCCATGCTCAACAACCAGCGGCAGGATGGGGGTAAGGACAGGGAAATTGGCGGACACCGTTGTAAGTACTGACGCCATGCTCAACAACCAGCGGCAGGATGGGGGTAAGGACAGGGAAATTGGCGGACACCGTTGTAAGTACTGACGCCATGCTCAACAACCAGCGGCAGGATGGGGGTAAGGACAGGGAAATTGGCGGACACCGTTGTAAGTACTGACGCCATGCTCAACAACCAGCGGCAGGATGGGGGTAAGGACAGGGAAATTGGCGGACACCGTTGTAAGTACTGACGCCATGCTCAACAACCAGCGGCAGGATGGGGGTAAGGACAGGGAAATTGGCGGACACCGTTGTAAGTACTGACGCCATGCTCAACAACCAGCGGCAGGATGGGGGTAAGGACAGGGAAATTGGCGGACACCGTTGTAAGTACTGACGCCATGCTCAACAACCAGCGGCAGGATGGGGGTAAGGACAGGGAAATTGGCGGACACCGTTGTAAGTACTGACGCCATGCTCAACAACCAGCGGCAGGATGGGGGTAAGGACAGGGAAATTGGCGGACACCGTTGTAAGTACTGACGCCATGCTCAACAACCAGCGGCAGGATGGGGGTAAGGACAGGGAAATTGGCGGACACCGTTGTAAGTACTGACGCCATGCTCAACAACCAGCGGCAGGATGGGGGGTAAGGACAGGGAAATTGGCGGACACCGTTGTAAGTACTGACGCCATGCTCAACAACCAGCGGCAGGATGGGGGTAAGGACAGGGAAATTGGCGGACACCGTTGTAAGTACTGACGCCATGCTCAACAACCAGCGGCAGGATGGGGGGTAAGGACAGGGAAATTGGCGGACACCGTTGTAAGTACTGACGCCATGCTCAACAACCAGCGGCAGGATGGGGGTAAGGACAGGGAAATTGGCGGACACCGTTGTAAGTACTGACGCCATGCTCAACAACCAGCGGCAGGATGGGGGTAAGGACAGGGAAATTGGCGGACACCGGTAGAATTAGCGACACCGTTACTGACGCCATGCTCAACAACCAGCGGCAGGATGGGGGTAAGGACAGGGAAATTGGCGGACACCGTTGTAAGTACTGACGCCATGCTCAACAACCAGCGGCAGGATGGGGGTAAGGACAGGGAAATTGGCGGACACCGTTGTAAGTACTGACGCCATGCTCAACAACCAGCGGCAGGATGGGGGTAAGGACAGGGAAATTGGCGGACACCGTTGTAAGTACTGACGCCATGCTCAACAACCAGCGGCAGGATGGGGGTAAGGACAGGGAAATTGGCGGACACCGTTGTAAGTACTGACGCCATGCTCAACAACCAGCGGCAGGATGGGGGTAAGGACAGGGAAATTGGCGGACACCGTTGTAAGTACTGACGCCATGCTCAACAACCAGCGGCAGGATGGGGGTAAGGACAGGGAAATTGGCGGACACCGTTGTAAGTACTGACGCCATGCTCAACAACCAGCGGCAGGATGGGGGTAAGGACAGGGAAATTGGCGGACACCGTTGTAAGTACTGACGCCATGCTCAACAACCAGCGGCAGGATGGGGGGTAAGGACAGGAAATTGGCGGACACCGTTGTAAGTACTGACGCCATGCTCAACAACCAGCGGCAGGATGGGGGTAAGGACAGGGAAATTGGCGGACACCGTTGTAAGTACTGACGCCATGCTCAACAACCAGCGGCAGGATGGGGGTAAGGACAGGGAAATTGGCGGACACCGTTGTAAGTACTGACGCCATGCTCAACAACCAGCGGCAGGATGGGGGTAAGGACAGGGAAATTGGCGGACACCGTTGTAAGTACTGACGCCATGCTCAACAACCAGCGGCAGGATGGGGGTAAGGACAGGGAAATTGGCGGACACCGTTGTAAGTACTGACGCCATGCTCAACAACCAGCGGCAGGATGGGGGTAAGGACAGGGAAATTGGCGGACACCGTTGTAAGTACTGACGCCATGCTCAACAACCAGCGGCAGGATGGGGGTAAGGACAGGGAAATTGGCGGACACCGTTGTAAGTACTGACGCCATGCTCAACAACCAGCGGCAGGATGGGGGTAAGGACAGGGAAATTGGCGGACACCGTTGTAAGTACTGACGCCATGCTCAACAACCAGCGGCAGGATGGGGGTAAGGACAGGGAAATTGGCGGACACCGTTGTAAGTACTGACGCCATGCTCAACAACCAGCGGCAGGATGGGGGTAAGGACAGGGAAATTGGCGGACACCGTTGTAAGTACTGACGCCATGCTCAACAACCAGCGGCAGGATGGGGGTAAGGACAGGAAATTGGCGGACACCGTTGTAAGTACTGACGCCATGCTCAACAACCAGCGGCAGGATGGGGGTAAGGACAGGGAAATTGGCGGACACCGTTGTAAGTACTGACGCCATGCTCAACAACCAGCGGCAGGATGGGGGTAAGGACAGGGAAATTGGCGGACAACCAGCGGCAGGATGGGGGTAAGGACAGGGAAATTGGCGGACAACCAGCGGCAGGATGGGGGTAAGGACAGGGAAATTGGCGGACACTGTTGTAAGTACTGACGCCATGCTCAACAACCAGCGGCAGGATGGGGGTAAGGACAGGGAAATTGGCGGACACCGTTGTAAGTACTGACGCCATGCTCAACAACCAGCGGCAGGATGGGGGTAAGGACAGGAAATTGGCGGACACCGTTGTAACTACTGACGCCATGCTCAACAACCAGCGGCAGGATGGGGGTAAGGACAGGGAAATTGGCGGACACTGTTGCATGACACACACATGTGCACAAACCAACGGAATCCAAACCAACGGAATCCAAACCAACGGAATCCAAACCAACGGAATCCAAACCAACGGAATCCAAACCAACGGAATCCAAACCAACGGAATCCAAACCAACGGAATCCAAACCAACGGAATCCAAACCAACGGAATCCAAACCAACGGAATCCAAACCAACGGAATCCAAACCAACGGAATCCAAACCAACGGAATCCAAACCAACGGAATCCAAACCAACGGAATCCAAACCAACGGAATCCAAAGCAGACTATGAGCAATGAAATCGCTCGTATGCTGTAGCTTGTCCACTCCTTTGCGTCAATTTAATTCATATTTGTTTTTGTACCTTCTAAAAATCTTCAGTGTCAATGTATGGATATTGATATCGTCGCTAAATGGATGCAGCCTCGTTTTAGGTCGTTTTAAATGCAGCTTCTGTAAGCCAACCTGTTTAGATTGTTTCGAAATTGAACGCTATGTCGTGGTGTTCATCAAATGTTCGATTTTCCTTCCTTGTCCTGTATTACGCTAGTGCTACATGTAGCTGAGATCGTAACCAGTTATTTGGGCTTCAGGGCGCCTCGAATGCTACGTTCGTATTTCGTCGACGGCTGAGGGTCTGGAGGGTCTAGTGCGTAGCAGTCTCCGTTTTACCAGTCGCTGATATTTGAGACTATTGCGCCAATGAACGTAGATATTCAGCCAGGCTTCAGCAATAGAGTGTCAAATCGAATTCAACTGACCGTCAGATACCGACAGCTTCCACAAATTTCCAAAGCTGTCCACATGAACTGGTCGCGTGTTTTGGATTGCATCAGAGGGGATCGACAACACACCAGCCACGCAACATGATTCTCTTCGCCGTCGTGTCGTCATACTGACCTCGCGCCGGTGCGTTTCAGCTCGTGGTGGAGGGGACGACGCCTCACGCGCCCCACAACATCACCACCAACGCCTCCAGCTACGCCATCACCATCCAGTGGTTGCCGGGCTACAGCGGCGGCGACGACTTCGACCAGAACTACGCCGTCTGGTGAGTGGGCCCTGGCCTTCCGTGACGTCACCGTGCCACCTGGGACACCCCCCCCACCCCAGATGGAGGCCGCCATCTTGGACGGACCAGGCGCCTGGCTCTGAGTCGAGGAGGTGCATAACTCGACTTTCAGGGCAGCGGGTGACACCAGTCCAGATGACAAACTCGCTGTTTCAGGCAGCATCTGTACTCATCGCACCCGGCTGAATTTTGGCACATTTGACGGCTTATCAATTGACTATTAAAGACACGAATGCGGTGCCTTGTCAATGATACCTCGAACATTGGGCACGGTGTGGAGCAGGAGGTCTGTTAAGCATCAGAAAACAGGCTTTTCTTAAAACGAGGATTATTTGGATGGTCTTCACACTTTCTCCGTCGTGCAGTGGACGTGCAGTGGAGATGAAGCCAACTCCATTTGGATGCTGGGAAATAAGTGAGCTGGACGCAATACATCTTCAAGTCAGGTGGGAGGCGTTGGGGTCGACATGGTGAAGTCAAGGTTATACAATTGAATTGGAGTTAACATGCAAAGTCGATACGTATTGAGAAATGTATATCCAACTTGGCTGCGCTTACACGGCATTGATTTCAATCATGTCATGGTATTTCTGTCATCACAAGGATGATGTGCTAGAAGGATGGCTTCTGTATTGCTACATATTATCAGGGGTGGTACTGGATGTGCAGGCATTTGTAAGGAAACTAAAATGAATGGTTCCGCTTCAAGGAATACTAGATGAATCAATAAACGGCTTCGGATTAATTGTCTTTCATCGCTGTGAAGGAAAAAATTAATAATTGGTGCCTATGATATTCTGTAACGTTTCGTCAGGACAACTGACATCCTTAGGTATTAAGCAATCGTAGTGAAGTCTCCCTCGTTGGCAGCGTGATGAAGTCTAGGAGGCTCGCGTTGCGATAACGCCCGTTTCAAAGTACGGCGGTACGTTTGACTTCATATTTGCCTGTTAACGCAAGCAAGGGCCGAAAGGTGACAGGTGTCGACAGCAATTTAGTACCTTATGTCGACACCACAACAATTATTTACAACAGCAGGTACGATCTGTGCGCGCCTGCCGCTCGGTCAGTTCTCTTCGCAATACACGTCCAGCACCCTCCAGCCGGGAGGTGGCCCCACCTTCGGCCGCCGTGATTGGCTGCGGCATTAGCGACGGGGCGCCATAGCCCGCCGGCGATTGGCGACACACATTTTGGCACACCTCCGAACAACATGGCCGGCCGCGTTTGACGTCATATCATACGGAAGTGATGCATTCTGGGGACGTAGCCCGGAATGCAGTGTTATCTAAAAAGGATGCCTGGTCGATAGTAAGCATTTTATGAGAGCAAGTTGACTTCGAACAAACTCTTTTTCTTCGAACAAACTCTACCCATAACAAAAAAAATAAAAAAATTGAAATCTCAAAATTTTGAACTTAAAAAAAAGTAAAATTTGAATTTTGGGGTGGGCAAAATTTGTATCGGCATGGTCGATTTCTCATTCCGTTTCTGATTCCAAATAACTTTTTTTGTCAAATCTCCCCCAAAATGAACTCCCCAGAGCCAAAAACATGGTGCAAGTCGTGAAAACCTAGGCCCCTAGTGACGTCACTTTTTGGGGTGGTGTCTGGCCCAACTCGTCGAGCGCTTTCTGATGACACCTCTTTCGTTTTTGTGCGACACCTAGTTTGGAGATTAGAGGGGGGGGGTCGTATCAAACCCCCCCCAGGGACAGGGTGTAAGGATATGACCGGAAAGACGAGGCGGGTTAATATAGCCCCTGCTTCCGAACATGTTCCCAATAAACGCATGCCCGTAGCACAGTTGCCGACACCACTGCTAAACGTCTCTATTTGGCAGCAGTTGCCGCAGACAATAATTAGGCGTGCGGTTATTGTGCACGGGATCGCCTCTGTACCTCCGAGAGTGCATGGTGATGGAATGCCAGGTCTCGTCTCGGCAGCAGTCCCCGGGCGGGTCTTGTGGACGTCTCGGCAGCAGTCCCCGGGCGGGTCCTGTAGATGTTTCGGTAGCGGTCCCGGGTGGGTCCTGTGGATTTATTGCTGACATTTTCCTGTATGCATGTCACGAAGCCTGCATATTAATTAATCGACCACAAGGCACCAATACTCGTTTATGTCGCGACGGTAGGTGAGGCTTCATCTCCAGCCAGCTATTCCCGCTCGTCCTCTGTGCTCCCAGTTTAATTCGGGGTGTTTTCGTAGCTACCCGGACGACAAAGATTGTATGATGTATACGTCACAGATAACATCATACCAGAACTATTCTGCGCGTTTTGGTGTTCGCAGCGACGCGGACGATCTAGACTCTTTGTGACGTCACATAAAATATTGGCCCGACGCATAGGATGTTCATTTCGGATTTGGTTGAAATTAAACACAAATGGCGGAATAGTTCTGAAGGTGAACTTCGTCAGAGAGCGTGGAAAGCAAACATATTTATCGATGACATTTATTGGTACATGCTAATCGTGGGTGCCTTGATTGTGGTGAGCTACCTGTGGATTAAGCGAAATCAGGCATATCAAGGTAGGGCGGAATAAGCACCGTAGAAAGTGGACAATCCATGTATTGTACTGTACTTCAATAAACATTCCAGCATGAAGCTCTAAACCAGGATGTCCACCAACCGCCGCACCAATGCAGTGGCCACTCGCCCCACGCCGACGAGCTCTCGTCGAATGGTTGATGGTTATTTGGGCTTAGGGGCGCATCGACTGCGTCGGTCATACAGCGCCCATGATCTTGTTGAATGTGCCATACTTTTCCGCCTGGCTGGGCAGGCTGCAGGGTATGGTGGACTCGTTATAGAATGCAGCATCTCAAAATGGGGTTTTGAGTTCAAGTTTGTCATCAAGAGTAGAATTATGGATTAAAAAGAGGATTTTGTTTTCACTTAATAAACAGGGGAGCAGCATAGAACATTCTTATGTGATATTTTACTTTAATTGTGTACTTGCATAATTGCGTAATTTGTTTGTCTGCGCAGTTATTGTCGACAATGTGGCGTGATTGTAAACAAAAAGATTGACCTGCTGCGAACACATCGAGAAAAGATTCTACATGACGTTGCGCAGAATATAATATTCTGCGTCCGCTGCGAAAGCACCCAAGGTTAACGCTCCAGTGCCATCGTTCTCCGAGGAGCGTCTCCAACAGTTGCTGGTGCCATCGTCCAGTCGTTCTCCGAGGAGCGTCTTCAACAGCTGCTGGTACCACCATCCAGTCGTTCTCCAAGGAACGTCTTCAACAGCTGCTGGTACCACCGTTCAGTCGTTCTCCGAGGAGTGTCTTCAACAGCTGCTGGTACCACCGTCCAGTGGCTCTCAGAGGAGCATCTTCAACAGCTGCTGGTACCACCCTCCAGTCGTTCTCCAAGGAGCGTCTTCAACAGTTGCTGGTGCCATCGTCCAGTCGTTCTCCAAGGAGCGTCTTCAACAGCTGCTGGTGCCACCATCCAGTCGTTCTCCAAGGAGCGTCTTCAACAGCTGCTGATACCACCATCCAGTCGTTCTCCAAAGAGCGTCTTCAACAGCTGCTGGTACCACCATCAAGTCGTTCTCCAAGGAGCGTCTTCAACAGCTGCTGGTACCACCATCCAGTCGTTCTCAAGGAGCGTCTCCAACAGCTGCTGGTGCCATCGTCCAGTCGTTCTCTGAGGAGCGTCTTCAACAGCTGCTGGTACCACCATCCAGTGGCTCTCAGAGGAGCGTCTCCAACAGCTGCTGGTACCATCGTCCAGTCGTTCTCCGAGGAGCGTGTTCAACAGCTGCTGGTACCACCGTCTACTCGTTCTCCGAGGAGCGTCTTCAACAGCTGCTGGTACCACCATCCAGTCGTTCTCCGAGGAGCGTCTTCAACAGCTGCTGGTATCATCGTCCAGTGGCTCTCCGAGGAGCGTCTTCAACAGCTGCTGGTACCATCGTCCAGTCGTTCTCCGAGGAGCGTCTTCAACAGCTGCTGGTTCCATGCGCATGTCTGCAGTTCGCGTGCGCTCGATTTATTGAAGTCGGATATTCAATGAAATCGTTGCGGGGAAGCTGAATTATAATTCATGTGCCTGGCGATAAACAACGATGCATAAAGCAAGGGTGCACTCGGCATGCCACCATTGGCAATCGTTTTTAGCAGGAACCCTGGCGTATTTTACGACGCAGGCAGCCGTGGAGGGCATGCAGGATCGCCATTGCCCGAGCTCCCACGCACCCAACGAAACTCGAACCTGAGACGTTACCATAGCAGAATCTGATCCCAGCTGCGAGGAGGTCCGGCTCGCGACCCACGTCGGTCGTCGGTGGTCGAGGAGGTCGCTCGCGACCCACGTCGGTCGTCGGTGGTCGGGAGGTCGGCTCGCGACCCACGTCGGTCGTCGGTGGTCGACGACCCACGTCGGTCGTCGGTGGTCGAGGAGGTCCGCCCCTCGGTCGTCGGTGGTCCTGCCTGTGACCCGCCCTGCCGCCGGTGGTCCTGTGACGCGCCCGGCCGACGCCGACCGCACCGGCCGGTCGGTCTCCGATGACGTCACTAGGCGGGTCGTCGCCGTGCGTGAGGCGGTCTCCGATGACGTCACTAGGCGGGTCGTCGCCGTGCGTGGGGCGGTCTCCGATGACGTCACTGGGCGGGTTGTCGCCGTGCGTTGGGCGGTCTCCGATGACGTCACTGGGCGTATCGTCGCCGTGCGTGGGGCGGTCTCCGATGACGTCGCTGGGCGGGTCGTCGCCGTGCGTGGGGCAGTCTCCGATGACGTCGCCGGGCGGGTTGTCACCGTGCGTGGGTCGGTCTCGATGACGTCGCCGGGCGGGTTGTCGCCGTGCGTGGGTCGGTCTCCGATGACGTCGCCGGGCGGGTTGTCGCCGTGCGTGGGGCGGTCCCTGCGCCACTAGGCGGGTCGTCGCCGTGCGTGGGGCGGTCTCCGATGACGTCGCTGGGCGGGTCGTCGCCGTGCGTGGGGCAGTCTCCGATGACGTCACTGGGCGGGTGGTCGCCGTGCGTGGGGCGGTCTCCGATGACGTCACTGAGCGGGTGGTCGCCGTGGGGCAGTCTCCTCTGACGAGCACACCACGCCGTCCCGCCTGCATGGCCCGCTCGACGGCCGGCGCCGACAGCGGTACCGCCAACCGGCGGCCGTTCGGCCGGCGACTGCGCTATTGATTGCATTGGAAATCGGCACTCTGTCAGGGTCGGCGAATACGCCGCTCGGGAGACGCTGACACGGCCGGCTTTGTATGGCCGCCGTGAATGCGTGTCGCGCGCTCAATTGTCATTGGGCGCTGCCAGCTTCATGTTGAACGGCTCTGGCTTAACGTGTTTTTGTCGCGGTGTTTGCTGGTGAGTGCTCCTACCGACTCCTTGTTCTGCATTTGGTAGTCAAATTAGTAAAATAATGAAAAGCGAGAAATGTCTCAAATTGCGTTGGCTAATGTTGATATGCACGAATTATGTAGCCCGCGGTCTGGGCCTGAGCTGGAACAGGCATGCAAGCTCGGACCGCTATGCCTAGTTAACGACATGCGGTTTTTAGCTTGGTAATATTTCCTGACAAGACCCCACAATAGTCAATTCGGAGTGAGTAATTTTCCTTCACCAAACAGTGACAGCGGAATGCATGGGGCACTGAGGCGCCGCTCCCCCCCTTGCGCGAGCAAGGGTGGGGAGCGTCGCCAGTGGCGCAGCCAAGGGATGGGAAAGAGGGGCGAAGGGAGGAGCCGCCACTGGTGAGTCCAAGGGGGCCCTCCAGGCAACCACCGTGAGGAGCCCTCAAGGCGCAAGCACAGGGGGTCCGCAAGGATCCTTTCAACTACCAAAAATTGTGTTCCAAGAAAAACTGATATGATACTAAAGCATCTTTGTCAACCGTCCAGCTTCGGATCTCGTGACTTGACCTTGGGTCACGCAGGGCCAATGTATATATTGATGAAAGATCACTTCAGCCTTCGCATCTAAGTGTACACTGCTTTGAAAGTAATTCCAGAGAAAGGTAAAATCAGGTTAAATAAGGCCAGATCACACAAGGTCACGTCATCCAAAGTCATTGGGTAACCATCCAGTGTCATGTCGTACGCCTTAAACGACGCTGACACTGAATTCAGATATAACTTCAGGATAGCACTATTTTGTATAAGATGGCAACGTGTAGAATATTGATGTCTCTTGACCTGGTCTTATGTCATTGACATTTTGCACATATTTTAGCGCAGTATTCTTACTGCATGCTCATGATCATCTTGGACTTGAAACATTACCCCACATTCGACTTTTTCCAGTCAATACGGTTAAATAAACGCGAGAAGACCTGACATTAGGTTAGCAACCTTGACCTTGATGCATTTCGATGTTGCAAGTTGTTCGTCTTGATCAGCATTCCACAGCATGACCCGTCTGTATTTGGTGCTTGTATGTTACAAATATTCCGAATGGTGACACTCTGAAGATTTTGGATCATTGTTCACATTGAGCAGTTCAAGGTCACTGACCTTTGATGACCCGGACCTGAAATTTCTACGGGACATGCACGTAGGAACATGCGTGTCTGCGTTTGCTCATTCGGCCGCTATCCCGGAAAAACCTGATGGGGCTCTCGAGAATCAGCTGCGTGTGACGTTACCTGAAGACATTGTCAGTGTATAAATGTACGCAACACACAATCCAAACAGCCCAACCCACTTCTGTCTGTATGCCTCTAGGCTTTGTCAGACTGGGTGGGCCCGTTTGGGTCTATCTTGCACTCCATCGCTCTCAATGGCGAGTTTTCGCTGAGCATGGTTTCGGCAACAAAGTTTCTGGGAACATATTCCCTTCATGATTTTTAAGCTCAGCTTTACGCCAATGAAGGGTATTTGGAACGAATGCACCTAGGATACCTAAGTGCCCGCTCTCAACTGTGTCAGCCTGGCTGAGCCCATGCAACGAGCCAACAGTACTCCTGCAACTAATTATGTGTTGACCTAAGTATCGAAAAGTTATGGTTTAGACGCCAAACTTAGCCAGCTCGCTTGGTGTGTGTGCAGGATAATGTTGTGCTCAATCTGCTAGCAATCTGGTGTTAGCATATAATTGCTGGAAGTTCTGATTGCCATTTGGGGCGAAGTCGGAGCGAATCTATTACCGTGAATATACGACACAATTTCGTATCGGCGACCCTGCCCGACCTGGAAATAGCTATTTGTTACAGTGCTTCATCCCACAATTCCTTCACATATAATTAGAGCGGGTTCGTATGTTATTTTTGTTGCTGCAATTTTTGCACCAATTGCGCGTTTTGTTGTATGCGGAAATGGGGTTACCTATGTTGTTATATATGTTAATTAGCCGGGACAATATGAGATATCTAAGTTATAGTCTCAATGTTGTTCCTTTCTAGCTTTCGATGTTGTAATTGTAGCTTTCGAGAGGCATGCAATTCCCCCAGCAGTCTGGTGTTGCGGCACTGATCAACACCAGCAGCCTGATGCTGCGGCACTGATCAACACCAGCAGCCTGGAGCTGTGACACCGATCAACACCAGCAGCCTGGTGCTGCGGCACTGATCAACACCAGCAGCCTGGTACTGCGGCACTGATCAACACCAGTAGGCTGATGCTGCGGCACCGAGCAATACAGTTAGAAAGCATACGTCATTAGGAATTAAGCTCGTGCTTTATAATGTATTGTTCTGACTGTATTGATATAATCGGTAACACCAGGCTGAGGAAGGAGATCGTATTAATCTAGCAATCTATCACTCCTAAAATATAATGCTGGATGAAAAATAATGTAGTTCCAGAAACGGTATATAATGGAGGTTAATTGGTGGCAGTACAGCCGGCTCTGGCTGATGGACGGTCAGCCAGGCGCCAGCTGTGTGGTTATGACATCATGTCACGCGACATGTGCACCCCGACGTCTTGTGACCGCTTGGACATAGTCAATGAGATAAAGATCGCCATGCTGTATGCGGAACGAAAAGGGCCGTGTCACTGCGTGGCACCCACGTTAATTCGACAATTCGACATAGTGCATTTGAGCTTCAGATGCGTTTACCATGTTGGACAGAGGAGCATTGCAGGCACTATTTCCACAATCGGACTCCTCTGCCCCATATGGGGCCTGCCCACCTTGAAGTACAACAGGCCGAATTCCCAACATACGTGTTCCTTGTTTCTGTAATTCGTGCACTTCCACGAAAATTGAGCTCAGAGAGAGAGAGTGTCAGAGAGAGAGAGGAGAGCGAGAGAGAGAGCGAGAGAGAGAGCGAGAGAGAGAGCGAGAGAGAGAGAGAGAGAGCGAGAGAGAGAGAGAGAGAGAGAGAGAGAGAGAGAGAGAGAGAGAGAGAGAGAGAGAGACAGAGAGACAGAGAGACAGAGAGACAGAGAGACAGAGAGACAGAGAGACAGAGAGACAGAGAGACAGAGAGACAGAGAGACAGAGAGACAGAGAGACAGAGAGACAGAGAGACAGAGAGACAGAGAGACAGAGAGACAGAGAGACAGAGAGACAGAGAGACAGAGAGACAGAGAGACAGAGAGAAGACAGACAGACAGACAGACAGAGAGACAGAGAGACAGAGAGAGAGAGAGACAGAGAGAGAGAGACAGAGAGAGAGAGAGAGACAGACAGACAGACAGACAGACAGACAGACAGAAGAAGAAAAAAAGAAAAAAAAAAAAAAAAAAAATATATATAATAAAAAAAAAAAAAAAAATATATATATATATATATATATATATATATATATATATATATATATATATATATATATATATATATATATATATATATATATATATATATATATATATATATATATATATATATATATATACATATATATATATATATATATATATATATATATATATATATATATATATATATATATATATATATATATATATATATATATATATATATATATATATATATATATATATATATATATATATATATATATATATATATATATATATATATATATATATATATATATATATATATATATATATATATATATATATATATATATATATATATATATATATATATATATATATATATATATATATATATATATATATATATATATATAAAAGACAGACAGAAAAGAAGAGAGAGAGAGAGAGAGAGAGAGAGAGAGAGAGAGAGAGAGAGAGAGAGAGAGAGAGAGAGAGAGAGAGAGAGAGAGAGAGAGAGAGAGAGAGAGAGAGAGAGAGAGAGAGAGGCGGCGAGTCGGAGAGACTGACGCATGGGAAAACCCTGTGCCTTCCTTTACCTCACCAGCCCCTAATGGAACCTTATGCTGTTGTCTAGTATAAATGTGTGGCATGATGAATACAAATGGTGGCAGTGCGTATCAATGTATCCTCGGCAACACGCCGACGACCACCTACCGCCGTCAGTTTGTTGCTGGTTTTACGACACGTCGACCGTTGAGTCATATAGCGTCGCCAATCTCTCACGCCGATTGGTACCGCCGTCCAAAAATGGACCGCTTTGCCATAGCCTTGTTCGGCAAGCGGAGAGGAAGGAACCAATCAGACGCAACTGAGTTTCGCCTGAGGCATTTGGATGAGACGTCATACATTTGCGGACGGTGCAGGCTATGCAGGCCGAAAATCGCGTGATCTCCGACAGTAAGTTTAACTTATGCGTGGCTGACGGAGTTGAGACAAGGCTGTGCTATGAAGGACTTCCGGCCCAGGGTATACGTAGATACGTACTTCCAGGAAAATTTCACACATTACAAATGAATACAAAAATACATTACACATACACATTCACACATACTGTTCGGTGATGCGCCCTTATTATTATTAAGCCCAAATAATCATTTTGGGATTATCAAATAATAATAATCAAATAATCAGGAAGATTTTACACATTGCAAATGAATACAAAAATACATTACACATACACATTCTCACATACTGTTCGGTGATGCGTCCTTATTATTATTAAGCCCAAATAATGAATGAATTCTTTTTCCTTTTTTTTGTTATTGCAATTACCGACGTGTTCATGGCTTAAGTTGCTCAGCAATCAGATGGCTTTTATTCCACGACATTTTGAGTTAGGTTAAGCTAGATTAGGTTAGGTAAACCTAACACGCAAGCCAGGCTAGGTTGGTTTTGGTTTTGGTTTTTGTTTTGTTTGGCTCGGCTTTGGTTGGGTTGGGTTTGATTAGATCATATTGGATTATATTATATTATGTTAGGTTAGTTTGCAATGTGTTTGTATGTCTTGTAATTTTACATTACCCTTCATTATGCATCATTTCCAGTAAAAACCGTAAAATAGTCTAGTCAATAAAAGTGTACATTGACACCATTGACTCCAACCTTCTCTTTTGATATACGAACTGATCATGCATACGCAAACAGACATACAAGTGAAATAATCCGCGGTAAAAGCAGACGTGCCGGTCGGATGACAGTCTGACGGCCAGACTCCGTTCTATGACGTCCCGGTTGGATGGGAGTCTGAAGGCTTTTCGGACTTGGGACATCAGTGCGGTTGTGTTAGCGGACATCGGCTGAGCTGATTCATCAGTTAGAATGGGTGATGTCATGGGTTTCGCATATAGCTCGGTGCAGTAGGATTCGTTTGTTTTATTTTTGAAGGCGTCAACATAGGATCTAAGTCAAGTTGTACGAGCCTTCCCATTTATATTCGATGTTTGGCTGAGTGCTGTTGAAACTGGCACTTAAATCTGGTATATTTATTTACTACACACGGAAGTAATTAACTTATGTTCGACTGAGTTCCGTATGGTTTGAGGTCAAATATGGCATCAATGTTTCGCATATACGTCACAGCCTTCGTGTATATAGGAGCCCATTTTCAGAACTATACGTGAATACTACTGCCAACGGTGGTGCGTATCCCACTGTCCATTGCCCATTGTCACTCCCTTTACTGCTTAAATATAGCGCCTCCGAATTTGAACACATTTCTGGTTAGTGCATAATAAATAAAGTCCTAGGTCATCGATAAAGATCCGAACGGGCTCTCTTCGCACGGGTGTCCAGGTTCACAGACGTAGCAGGTGCCCAGGTTTCCTTAGGCTGTGATATAGCAGCGCCAGTGTCCACTTTGATGTCAATGTCTCCGCATAGATTGTTAGTATCAGTGCTAAACGATATCCATCCTGCGGGCAGTTTGGACGGCTCCGTCCTGTTTAACCCTTCTAAATATGAGTGTTTTTTACAGGTGTGTTGGAATGAGAGTGAATAGTTGAATGATAATTGTTGACAAAAACCACGAAGTTGTCGAGCGGGTTCCTGCACGATGACACGATAGGACACAGTGGTGTATGAGTGGTGACTGACGAGGCTACAGCTGCTATAGCGTCGCACTAATATGAGCGGTCACTGACGAGGCTACAGCTACGATGGTGTGCCAGATTTGTGCGGTGATGTTGACGAGATCTCCAGGTGTTGCATAGGGGACGAGTGGTCTAGGGGTAAGATGCTCGTCTCACAATCGAAAGGTTGTGGTTTCGAGTCTCACCTGTCGCTACTCTTCGCCCGCGACCAATCGGCGTGAGAGATTGGCGACGCTACATGACTCAACGGTCGACGTGTCGTAAAACCAATAACCAAGTGTTGCATAATCTATTTTGCTCCCCTGACTCTACCCCAGTTTAGGGTGCGTTCTCTGTCGTAATTGTCCAGCGAATCCCGCTTGCATATTCCGTGAGTTCCACCCGCGGAGCGTGCTGGCAAGTCGCGCGCCGTACGCATTATGTGAGTCATTTGTGTCGCTAGTTGTAAACTTCCGAACTTAACTTGGAAGAAGCTCGCTGTTGGTGGCGTTAACACCCATTGGGACTCTTTTTTGTAGAACTCAACCCAATCGCATTGCCTTCACAAAATTAACTACAAACTTGCCATGCTATTGCCACGTTCCATGCCCACTTACCTACGAACTTGCCATGTCATTCCCACTTGCCATGTCAGGCCATTTCCACTTGCCATGCCACGTCATTGTCACTTGTTACGAACTTGCCATGCCTGCTGTGGTCTAATCACTTTGTCCCATGAGCGTCGCCGTCCTGCATGAAACCACACAGGACAAGGCATTGACAACTTGTCCGCGCGATCCTAGCAGAATCCACGAAATCTAGGCCGGGATGTTATAAGGAATGAACAATGAACAACACATGGTGTCAGAATCTGCGGAATCAGCGAGCGGAATGTGACAAAAACGCACCGCTTAGTTTCCACTCTACTGACTGCCTGCTAGACCTTTTGACCCCGGGTGCTCCTAATGTTGCGTGCTCGTTGCCTCAGATCGTTGGGCGGTGATATCTGGTTATCTCGGGTGCTGGTTCGTGGTGCCTCCCACGCAGCTGGCTCGTGTCAAATGTTGCTGTGCCACTCCACTCGGCGAGGCCGTGGCGTTGGTTCGCTGCTGTGCCACTCCACTCGGCGAGGCCGTGGCGTTGGTTCGCTGCTGTGCCACTCCACTCGGCGAGACCGTGGCGTTGGTTCGCTGCTGTGCCACTCCACTCGGCGAGGCCGTGGCGTTGGTTCGCTGCTGTGCCACTCCACTCGGCGAGGCCGTGGCGTTGGTTCGCTGCTGTGCCACTCCACTCGGCGAGGCCGTGGCGTTGGTTCGCTGCTGTGCCACTCCACTCGGCGAGACCGTGGCGTTGGTTCGTTGCTGTGCCACTCCACTCGGCGAGACCGTGGCGTTGGTTCGCTCCTGTGCCACTCCACTCGGCGAGGACGTGGCGTTGGTTCGCTGCTGTGCAACTCCACTCGGCGAGACCGTGGCGTTGGTTCGCTGAGCCGCCGCTGTCGCCAGATCCAGCTGTGCTTGATGCTGGGTGTGGGCGTGATGCACAGATACTGGCTGATCCAGCGGCTGATGTGATGTAGCTCTAGTGTGTTACAACGTAGATGTGCGCTGGTGTGATGAGTGGATGACGTCAGAGACTCCTACGACAAGACATGGTCTGGAACGGAAATATACCTTTTGCTCGATAGTAAAGCACCTCCAGGTATCATGCAGCGGGCTTCGATCATAGTGTTGTTTATGACTTGGATCAACATGCAACACAATTTGGTGATTCAAGCCGTACTTCGATCCATCTAGTTGTTTTACCATGACCACCTTAAGCCAGCCTGTTACACTCGCCAGTGCCACACATGTTGCCTATCGCGCCGCAGCTAACTGTGCAGCCGTGAAAATAGACGCGCAAACTCGTTAGGGCTACGCATCTCGGACTATGTCATCGAAAGGTGGGCAAAGCAAAGCAACTGTATCGAACACACTGTGTAGGGCCAGCGTCTGGGATTGTTTACGGCGCGGGTCCGCTAGACGGCGACTGTCACCCGACTGCTATACCCTGACATTTGATCCGCCATATCTGCCGCCAGGTACAAGCAGCACGAAATGAACGACTGGAAGACGTATGACGTGGTGCCATCTGGAGCGGCGCGCCTCACCATCTACCACCTGCTGCCCGACACGCTGTACGAGCTGATGGTGTCGGCCAAGAACGATATCGGCCCCGGCATGTACTCCGACAGGGTGGTCGTCAAGACCCTCGGTGAGGCCCGGGGCGTTCTTTTCAGGTCGGAGGGCGGGGGACCCCAGCCCGTCTCAGACTACTGGAGCTGTTATTTCCGTTCATGTTCTGATATATTATTTCTGTTCGGTATACTATTAATTATCTTCAATGTGTGCATGCTTGAATTTATCTGTTGGACTCCTAAGTTTGTGGAACGTATTCTTTGACGATTGCAGACTGAGATAAAAATATGAATTATTTTAAAGCGAAGCAATGTTTTCATTACTTAGAGTTCATTGGACGTTTTATTTAAATCATTTGGATATGAATAAAACGAAAGTAATAAATGAAAACTAAATGGAAACAAAGTCTTCAAATGTATCATTGCACTTGAAGTTAGTTGATGCTGAAAAAAACATCTGCATAAACATATGACAGACAATTTGTTCGACCCTCCAGCGAGAAAAGAGAGATAATCATTTTCCCTGTGAACACAACGTTTTGAAGAAGGAAAATCCAGCGCGGAATTGTTCTTACACCAGCACCTCGTCCAGCAGACCTGACCGTGTTCAAATGGACGATGGTTTCCTGGCCCACACCTCGTCCAACTCACCTAACCGTGATATAATGGAATGAACCGTCTGGCCACACCTCATCAAGCAGGCCTAACCGTGATCAGATGGAGGATAATCTCCTGGTCCGCACCTCGTCTAGCTGGCCTAGCCGTGATCAGATAGATAATAATCTAGTCCACACCTTGTCCAACGGATCTAACCGTGATCAGATGGAGGATAATCTGGTCCACACCTCGTCCAACGGACCTAACCGTGATCAGATCGAGAATAATCTGGTCACACCTCGTCCAGCTGGCCTAACCGTGATCAGATGGAGAATAATCTGGTCTACACCTCGTCCAACGGATCTAACCCTGATCAGATGGAGGATAATCTGGTCCACATCTCGTCCAGCTGGCCTGGCCGTGATCAGACGGAGAATAGTCTCACTGTAGAGATGTTAAAAGTGGTTGACTTGGTTAAATGTAAAAATGATTGACCACCTGGAAATACGGGCCTTTCTGAACTATGTACGGATAATAATCTTCTTGTCACATCTCGGCCAGCGGACCTAACCGTGCTCAGATAGGGGATACAGAGCTCACATAAATTCGAAGCTTACTTGGTAGTCCTTGTGACACCGGAGGTGTTCAATGCATTTTTTTTGTGGTTGGGGGTGGGGAGGGGGGGTACCTGGCGTTGGCGATAACTGGATGTTACCACCACGACAAGTGTAGTTTTCTCGGATAATGACTGGCTAGGAAGTGGGATACCACCTGGTGGAAAGGCGACGCCAGGGTTGGATCCGGAGCGAGAGGAATTTACGTCGATTTTTTTCCGTAGAATGCCATAGGGGTTCTATGAAAGTTTTGAATGCCAAACACTTTCCGCTAGAAATGAGGCCACATTTTAGCTTCGTGTGCCATTCCTATATGCGATAAATTTTCCCTCATGCTTGTTGGTGAGTGACAAATCTCACCAGTATTGGCCTCTGGTTCCACGGCCTAATGTAAGATTCCCCAACCTCCGTTCTCGCCTGTTGCCACTGAACCACTGAACCACTGAACCCTGTCGGAGATGACAATGTCACATTAATTGTGCCGACGAGTAGTCAATCAGCCGGACGACCAGACTTTCTGCAGCCGCTTCCTTTGATCCATAACCAGCCGGATCTAGTGTGCACACAAAAGCTGGTGCCTGGCTCAGAAACCACTGTGCGTATCGGAGCCGTTCCCAAATCGCGGAGGGCCGTGTGAATCTGAATGAATCCCGCTGGAATGCAAGCCGTTCTGCTCGTAGACCTTTGGTTGTCCCAAGGTCGGGCCCAATATTGTCCAAGATCAAATATCATCCAAGGTTAAATATTGCCAATCCCGTGGTAAGGTTTTTGTAGCAGTGACACTAGCACTAACTGACCAAATTGCACTCGTGACCGAACATGACTCGACCCGACTCGGCGGGACATGACTCGACCCGACTCGGCGGGACATGACTCGACCAGACACGGCAGGACATGACTCGACCGACACGGCAGGACATGACTCGACCGACACGGCAGGACATGACTCGACCGACACGGCAGGACATGAGTCGACCAGACACGGCGGGACATGACTCGACCAGACACGGCGGGACATGACTCGACCAGACACGGCGGGACATGACTCGACCAGACACGGCGGGGCATGACTCGACCAGACACGGCGGGACATGACTCGACCAGACACGGCAGGACATGACTCGACCAGACACGGCGGGGCATGACTCGACCAGACACGGCAGGACATGACTCGACCAGACACGGCAGGACATGACTCGATCCGACTCGGCGGGACATGACTCGACCAGACACGGCAGGACATGACTCGACCAGACACGGCAGGCCATGACTCGACCAGACACGGTAGGACATGACTCGACCAGACACGGCAGGACATGACTCGACCGACACGGCAGGACATGACTCGACCCGACACGGCGGGACATAACTCGACCGACACGGCAGGACATGACTCGACCGACACGACCGTCGCACTTTTCGTTGATCAGGAACGTCTAATTTTCGGTCGAGGGGGGGCAAGTAGCTTTGTTCCTGCACCGCGCTAATGTTGCGACATTCAACAATTGTTATCTGCTGCCACACATCCATTATTCAATAAACTAATTGGTGTAATTCATCATACAACATGAACGCCTTTCGCGATTGTTATACGCGTTTGTCGATGCAGTCTTGGCACACCGTGCCACTTTCAAGACGAAGCTGTAAGTGGCAACTTTGGACGCGTTTGTATCTACTTGACGAATTAGAGGTACGCATCAAACGCGGACATTTGCTGTCCAGAGTAGCCGTAGCGCCGCCAAGCGGAAGCTTTTTAAAACAGGCAGACTTGCAGATATTAAGAGGAGCTTTCGGAGCCAAATCGATCTTTGCAAGACAGTAATTATTTTATACAAATTTCGTGCGGACATATTTGGCATGCCATGTATATTTGTTGCATGTAACATAGTCATGTGCAGTTGGCATGTAACTTTCGTACCGATACATTTGGCAGGCCGTCTACACATATAAATTAAGTATTTAATATTCTTGCAAGGCAGTGCTATTAATGAAGCATTCCTTTGTCCATGAACATGCTCATGTAGAATGCCAGATGTAGCTGACAGTAAGACATGGTGCAGGCCATCCGGCCCAAAATAATAGATGCAGATTAACCACGAATCCATCAATGCAGAATCCAATTCCTATTCATTTGTCTTTGTCCCATCATTTGAGAGGAAAATTTATACCACTGAAAATTCAAAAGACAGTCTCATAAGCATTATTGAAGCGATGCAATATCAATGCTATGCACACCAATGGGCATGTTTTGCAACTATTCGCGCTCTCATTTGCAGGACAAAATTATAAGCCACATTAATACACATAAAAGATTGGAAGCGTTTCCCCTCAGTCACTTTTCGTGGGCTTCGGGGGATTGGGGATCGATACCCAAATATATATAGAAAGTTCCACCCCTGATCAATACCAAGCACCATCGGCTAAGCCACGGCAAAATGGTGCAGGGAATACTCGCGGTTGTGCATTCCTTCCATGCAACGCCTACGGGCGTGATGTTCAACCTGTAAATAAATATCGCGAGGATCCGTCCGCCTCAACTCCAATGCTGACGGAACCCATGCCAGGCACATCCCTTAACGGTTCAAATGTGAAAGTCTGTCGGAAACTTTGGCGTTGACGGCCCATCAATGTTGGTGGGCTGGTTTGGCGTGCTGCCATGTCGTCGGTGGCTGGCGGCCGGCGAGGCGAACGACGTATAGGTGTACCGGGCTACAGTTACAGAAGGCTGCTCGCAAAGTAACAAGATGTGCAATACATGCGTGTAAGTCACAATGAAATAGACATATGGAGGTTAACTAGGTGTAATAAATGAGCCTTGCGTGACATTTTATGGATATAAATTTGCACACCGTGCAACTATATTATCCTTGCATATAGTAGTCATCATCTCGGCGTGCTTGTCCCAGACGCCGTACTCGCTGAAAAAGATGGTATTTAAGAGTTCTTGAATGATGTCGGGAACCCAACGGTTTTCCTTCTTCAAGTGGAGATCCCCGGTGACGGCATTTTTATACCATTGCGTTTGATGCACATCGGTAGTTTGAAAAGTCCCGAGGAAAAACAAATACAGCAACCTTCATAGGTTTGAATCTTTTTTTGCCTTTTTAAAGTCAATTATGAAGTTCGAAACTTTGGAAGTCCAGTTAGCAGCCAGAATCAGCAGCTGCTGTCGCTGCCGATGACACCGTTCCCGCAGGGTGGGTCTACTCTGTTGCCCTGGGTTGTTGCTGTGCCCATGCTCCGAAACTACCCAACCGAATTTCATCAAACCTTCACCAATCGATGCATTTGGGTCGATTTACTCGCGACCTTCGAATATGGTGACTCTCACCGTTACGTAAAGCTATTAAATTACCCCTTAAATTGGGAGCGGCCATTTTGAAAATGTTGCGGTGCCCATGCTCCTCAACGGTTGGACTGAATTACATGAAACCTTCACCAATCAATGCAACATAGTCGATTTACTTGGAACTTCACAATACGGTGGCCATGACCTTGATCTAAGGTCGCAAAATAAGTACATCTTTATTTTCAATTGTTGCGGTGCCCATGCTCCTAAACTACTGGACCGAATTTCATGAAACCTTAACTAATCGACGTAACATGGTCGGTATATTTGAGACTTTTGAATATGGTGACCTTGGCTTTAGGTCAAGATCACCAAAAGTGCACAAAACAATTTTAAAGATATTTACCACGCCCATACTCCGAAACTACTGAATACAATTTCAAGAAACCTTCGTCAATCGACGTGACGTGGTCGATATACGTGGGGCTTTGCATATGGTGACCTTGGCTTTAGGTCAAGGCAACCAAAATACACCAAATTATTTTTAGGCTATTTGCCACGCCCATACTCCGAAAGTACTTAACCGAATTTGATGAAACATTCACCAATCGACGTGGAATGGCCGATATACTCGGGACGTTTAAATATGGTGGACTTGGTTTTAGGTCAAGATCATCAAAAATGCATAACACTTTTGTTAAGGGTTGTTGCGTCGCCCATGCTCCAAAAGTACTGAACCGAATTTCATGAAACCTTCACCAATCGACGTGACACGGGCGATATACTTAGCACTTTTCAATATGGTGACCCTGGCCTTAGGTCATCGTCATAAAATGCTTGAAACACATTTTAAGGGTTGTTGCGGCGCCCGTGCTCCAAAAGTACTGAACCGAATTTCTGAACGGTCACCATATTGAAAAGTCCCAAGTATATCGACCACGTCACGTCGATTGGTGAAGGGTTGGTGAAATTCGGTTCAGTGCTTTCGAAGCATGGGCGGCGCAACCGCCCTTAAAAGGGGTTTATGCATTCTTGGTGACCTTGCCCTGAAGCCAATTTCACTATATTGAAAATTCCCAAGTATATCGACCACGTCACGTCGATTGGTGGAGGTTTCATGAAATTCGGTTTAGTACTTTCGGAACATGGTGCCGCAACAACCCTTAAAATGAGTTTCAAGCATTTCTGATGAGCTTGACCTTAGGCCAAGGTCACCATATTGAAAAGTTCTAAGCATATGTACCACATTACTTCGATTGGTGACGGTTTCATGAAATTCGGTTCAGTACTTTCGGAGCATGGGCGGCGCAACAACCCTTAAAAATAGTTTTATGCATTTTTGATGACCTTGACCTAAGGCCAAGGTCACCATATTTAAACGTCCCGAGTATATCGGCCATTCCACGTCGATTGGTGAATGTTTCATCAAATTCGGTTCAGTACTTTCGTAGTATGGGCGTGGCAAATAGCTTCACAAATTATTTTGTGTATTTTGGTGATCTTGACCTAAAGCCAAGGTCACCATATTCAAAGCCCCACGTATATCGACCACGTCACGTCGATTGGCGAAGGTTTCATGAAATTGTGTTCAATAGTTTCGGAGTATGGGCGTGGTAAATAGTCTTAAAAATGTTTTTATTTTCATTTTTTGGCGACCTTGACCTGAAGCTAAAGTCACCATATTCAAAAGTCCCAAGTATCGAGCATGTTACGTCAATTGGTGAAGGTTTCATGAAATTAGGTCCAACCGTTTAGGAGCATGGGCACCGCAACATTTTCAAAATGGCCGCTCCAAATTTAATGTGTAATTTAATAGCTTTGCGTAACGGTGAGTCACAATTTTCAAAAATCCGAAGTAAATCGACCTTAATGCATCGATTGGTGAAGGTTTGATGAAATTCGGTCCGGCAGTTTCTGAGCATGGGCACGGCAACAACCCTGGGCAACAGAGTTCCCGTACTGGAAGATTACTCCTCCACTAATTAATCACCTCATATATGCTTCATGTTTATGGTGTGTATGGCTCTGCTCACGTCCACCAAGATATTGCTCGGCAGTCCACTAACTTCTGCTGAAAGCTGAACTCACCCTTGCTAAAATCGACTCGTATTTACATTGAATTCATGTGAGCTGTGCGCTGTGGTAGCTTCCACCAATGAGGCATGCTCTTTTCCCTCCTCCCTTCCTTCCGTCCTTGCGTGGCTGCCAGTGTACTACGCCTGATAGACCGGATCGATTTTATACTTTTCCCGGGGAGCATTTCCAAGGCGCCGTGGCTTGCATTGAACCTTTAAACAAGGGAAGTCGTCCAGGTAAAAATTCCACAAATTATTCTTAGAGCGTCACTACTTGTTGAAAAAGTAATGTTTTCCGTTCCAGGGGCACGAAAGTCTCCATTTACATTAGCATGCAAAACAGGAAGGTAACCCCGAACATTTTCAACCTTTGTGTCACATGGAAGCTTGCAGTGACAGGGCGTTGCTTGTTAAGTACATTGATAGCATTTGGCATGTTTTGCACAAAAAAGAGTAAATGGTGCATATGCAACTTGATGAATGACAATGCATCACAGTGAAAACGGATAGGTCATTGCCGGACTAAGTACCCTCTGGTGACATATCAATGCAATGATGCGTTCCACAAGAAAGTTCAGTCGCCTTTGCTGTCATGTTAATGGCGAGAATTCGCCGTTTCTGACAAGCACGGACACTGAGCACGTACGTGTCGAGAAGACAAAACGGTCCTGGGTATCCGATGACAAACGCTCTCTCGTCGCTGCTCTCGGATCGCGTGACACGTATGCCATGAGGGGCATGAGGGGCTTGCCATGAGGGGAGTAGGTAGAAACAACAGTCACACATCGGCAGCTACTGTGTCGGCATTGGTAATAGATAGTGACTTGCCACCGGTACTGACTTCAGAATAGGAATCACTCGGTACCTCATCTGCACTGTCCTGTGCTGTTGTCGTTGCGGTCGTGGGCGTGGATCGATCACGGTCCCTCAAATTCGGAACCAAAGTACTCTGACAACGGGTGTGTCTCGCTTGAAGTCGTCTGGTGCGAATACTATCCTCGGGTGAACTTATATACAGGCGCCTTTCGTTTCTCTGGTCACATATGAACTGCACTTCTGCCGCGGGGATGCGCTTTTCCGGCGGACAGACACGGCACGGCTCGTCCGTGATCTCACAGCGGCAGCATGCAATGTCAAAGAGCTCGTCCCTTTGGAGCGCTTCTTTACGGTCCTGAGACGTGCATCCTTTCCTCCTGTCCGCGGCCGTTTCCCATTTAGACAGATTGCTGTGTGTTTTAGCTAGTCGTTCAGTCTTCTCCATTATCTTCCACTCGTTCACGACACGGGTCCGCACACTTCTAGCGCTTTGAACAATGTTTGACTTTCCCCATATAGCAAAGACAGCATATTTTATTTAGCAAGCCACTTCTTTATTAGTAGGCAATGTAGCACTGGGCGGAGTTAAGGCTGCTTTAGTCTTCAAGGAAAAATGCATATATCTCACTTCATAACGGCAGTTGGGATTGTGGCAGATCATCTGGCTGAATGTCAAACATGAACGGTGTGTTCTTTTCGGAGTAGAAGGCCCTGGATTCTACATTGTCTCCCATCCAGTTCACCTACCATCACATGGCAACAATAATCCTCGTCTCTGCTTAGCTACGTGCCGATACAGTAACTACCGATGTCCGCCTGTTGTTTTGACCTACTCCCCTCATTGTTTAATACAACGAAGAATGGCTCTTAGATGCTCCTGGGTTTTAGACATTGCGTGTAAAGAAAATATACGACCTTCAATATATCAGGAGGTGCTGAGTTGACATCAAAAGTAACGATAAAGATTATACTTTATTACTCAACGTTTCGGCCAGGGGCTATCGTCAGGAGTGAAGTACTCGCCTTATGGCGAGCCGTATGTGTCACGCGATCCGAGAGCAGCGACGAGACAACGTTTGTCATCGGATATCCAACACGGTTCTGTCTTCTCGACACGTACGTGCCCAGTGCCCGCGCTGGTCACAAACGACGAATTCTCGTCATTAACAAGAAGAACTTTGGGTTCTTTTACGACGCATTCAACCGCTAGGTCATATAGCGTCGCCAACCTCTCACGCCGATTGGTCGCGGGTGGACTCGGTAATGCCGTCGGTTACAAGATTTGAACCCACAATCTTGCGATCAAGAGTCCGACGCTCTACCAACTGAGCTACCGCGGTCCCCTCTCGTCATTAACACGACAGCTAAGGCGACTGAACTGGAAATCACCATTGCATTGATATGTCACCAGAGGGTATTTAGGCCGTCAGTGACCCGTCCGTTTGCACTGCAATGCATTGCATGCATCAAGTTCAATATGCACCATTTTCATGTTTGCAAAGCATGCACAATAATATCAATGCACTTAGCAAACAGTGCCTTGTCATCCATACACTTGAAGTATCCACGTGATTTTAACGATGAAAATATTCGGTGTTATTTTCCTATTTTCATGTTAATGTCAATGGAGACTTTAATGCATTGGGAACGCAAAAGTACTTTTTCAACAAAAAGTTGGCACTCCAAGAATATTTGGGATAATTTTTATTTGAACGTTTTCCACTGTTTAAAGGTCCAATGCAAGCCACGGTTCGTGGGGGAATGTTCCCCTGGAAAACGTCTAAAATCGATCCGTTCTTGCGTCTAGCTATGCTACTATCGATTCATTAAATCAATTCGCTGCTTATCAATTTTGTTCCATTTCAGCCCTCGTTTGTCGTCGCAGCAGACTACTGTCCTGAGACGTCCTAATGGTGGACGCGTTTGATAAACTTAACGCCAATGATGGTTAAACCTGCCAAGTTAAACCCTCCGTCTTGCTACGAGTCTTGCCCTTCAAATATAATTCATTGGATAACAACATACGGCTCCGCTGCTCCGTAAAAAAGCAGTGCTCAGGTTGCAACAGCCCTACAGGGGATAGTGAGTTGAGCACTGGACAACGTGTCATACCCCAATTCCATGCCTGTCAATAATAATCCGGTCGAACATGTTCAGGAACATTTTCTTGAGCAGTGCACTTTACTTTGTACCAGATCTTGATGTTGTCCGTCTTGAATCGTAACGCGTGTGATTGATGTAAGGTATGTTACCTCTCCTTGTGCATAAAGTGTCCCATCTCTCGCGTGTGCAGACAGTGTGTTATCTCCGGCACTTATGAATCAGTTGTGCCAGCTTTCCCGGTTGCGTATAAGATATGCCATTATCTAGCTTGTGTCCGAGATGTGCCGTCTTCTCCGCTTGTGTGTGTGGTGTGTCGTCTTCCCCGCTTGTATGTGAGGTGTCGCCTCCCCGCTTGTGTGTGTGAGGTGTGTAGTCTCCCCGCTTGTGTGTGTGAGGCGTGTTGTCTCCCCCTTGTGTGTGTGAGGCGCGTCGTCTCCACCTTGTGTGTGTGAGGCGCGTCGTCTCCCCCTTGTGTGTGTGAGGCGCGTCGTCTCCCCCTTGTGTATGTGAGGTGTCGCCTCCCCGCTTGTGTGTGTGAGGTGTGTAGTCTCCCCGCTTGTGTGTGTGAGGCGTGTCGTCTCCCCCTTGTGTGTGTGAGGCGTGTCGTCTCCCCCTTGTGTGTGTGTGAGGCACGTCGTCTCCCCCTTGTGTGTGTGAGGCGCGTCGTCTCCCCCTTGTGTGTGTGAGGCGTGTCGTCTCCCCCTTGTGTGTGTGAGGCGTGTCGTCTCCCCCTTGTGTGTGTGAGGCGCGTCGTCTCCCCCTTGTGTGTGTGAGGCGTGTCGTCTCCCCCTTGTGTGTGTGAGGCGTGTCGTCTCCCCCTTGTGTGTGTAAGGTGCGTCGTCTCCCCTTGTGTGTGTGAGGCGTGTCGTCTCCCCCTTGTGTGTGTGAGGCGTGTCGTCTCTCCCCCTTGTGTGTGTGAGGCGTGTCTGTCCCCCCCCCTTGTGTGTGTGAGGCGCCTGGAGTGTGTGAAGTGTGTCGTCTCCCCTTGTGTGTGTGAGGCGTGTCGTCTCCCCCTTGTGTGTGTGAGGTGTGCTGTCCCCCGCCTGTGAGTGTGTGAGGCGTGTCGTCTCCCCCTTGTGTGTGTGAGGCGTGTCGTCTCCCCCTTGTGTGTGTGAGGCGCGTCGTCTCCCCCTTGTGTGTGTGAGGCGTGTCGTCTCCCCCTTGTGTGTGTGAGGTGTGCTGTCCCCCGCCTGTGAGTGTGTGAAGTGTGTCGTCTCCCCTTGTGTGTGTGTGAGGTGTGCTGTCCCCCGCCTGTGAGTGTGTGAGGCGTGTCGTCTCCCCCTTGTGTGTGGGGAGGCGTGTCGTTTCCCCTTGTGTGTGTGTGAGGCGCGTCGTCTCCCCCTTGTGTGTGTGAGGCGCGTCGTCTCCCCCTTGTGTGTGTGAGGCGTGTCGTCTCCCCTTGTGTGTGTGAGGCGCGTCGTCTCCCCTTGTGTGTGTGAGGCGCGTCGTCTCCCCCTTGTGTGTGTGAGGCGTGTCGTCTCCCCCTTGTGTGTGTGAGGTGTGTCGTCTCCCCCACTTGTGTGTGTGTGAGGTGTGTCGTCTCCCCCTTGTGTGTGTGAGGCGCGTCGTCTCCCCTTGTGTGTGTGAGGCGTGTCGTCTCCCCCTTGTGTGTGTGAGGCGTGTCGTCTCCCTCTTGTGTGTGTGAGGTGTGTCGTCTCCCCCTTGTGTGTGTGTGAGGTGTGTCGTCTCCCCCGCTTGTGTGTGTGTGAGGTGTGTCGTCTCCCCCGCTTGTGTGTGTGTGAGGTGTGTCGTCTCCCCGCTTGTGTGTGAGGTGCATCGCCCCCTCCCGTTTATGTGTGGTGTGTCGTCCCCTCCACCCGCTTGTGTGTGAGATGTGTCCCCTCCCCGCTTATGTGTGAGATGTGTCCCCTCCCCGCTTGTGTGTAAGATGTGTCGTCTCTCCTCAGACGTGGGTGCCGACCCTGGCAAACGCAATCCGGACGAGCCGGGACCGCCTGGTAAGTTCAACTGTGTGCCAGAACCCCCTCCCCGCCAGCTGGAATCATGTGTGTGAAATACTTCGCGGATTGCCGTGCGATCGCAGACCGAAGGAAATGTGCTATGACTTGGCTATGGGTTTCGTTCGTTGTACAGTTGCTTGTTTGTGGTTGTGCATGCCATTTTGCCTTTCTTGGCTGGCACGATTGTGTTGGATTCCAGCAATCGTTTGGTGTGACCTGCATGCGCTCTGTGTATTAATGGTTGTCGTACAATATCGCGTTTGAAATGCACCGTACCGTCCAACAACTGGTGCGAGCACATTCGGTAGATAATTCAGATTTTGTCTATTAAGATCACGAAGCTAAGGCAAGTCGAAAACAAGACACTACCTCGTCTAGATGCTTTTTTAGACGTACGTTGATAAATGTATCATGAACACGTAAAAGGTTCGCTTTAACAACCCGTACAAGGTCAAACTTTGATGATGAGTGCATTGTCAAACGACTAGGGAAGAATATAAAATGCAAATAATTATCTTGGGGAAATCGCCAAGTCAGATGTACCTCAAAACTACACAAGTTGTGTGCATTATTTTGTCATTTATTAACATTGGCGACAAATTGGGAAACAAGTAATGTCAATCAAGTGTCAAGCCAGTATCTGGTCAACTCATTGAGATGTGACCAGAAGATTCCAGAGTGTTAACATATCACAGACGCTCTGGATGATACAATACGGACTACTACGAAGTAAAAAGGTCAAGTAATGGTTTACACGGGTAATTTTGCACGCATATTTCGTTCATCGTGTGATTTTGTTCTTGCAGTACAAGTTGATAAATATATAACCACACAAAATTCAGAGCTTTTAAAACAGACAAGTGTTGCAGAAATAAGTAAATATTGTATCCCTCAAAGTTCCAAAGGAGGGGCCAGTATTTGGCTGTCCATTGGTGTCACTGACTGAATTGCCCGGCCACAACGTGTTTCGAAAGTCGTCAGCTTCAACAGTTCACCACCTATTTCCTGGTACATATTCCCCGCGACCTGATCGGGGACTTTGATCGCTGCACGTGTCACGGTGCTAGACTAAGTACCTAGCTTGCGCATTATCTATGTTGAAGCATGACTCATGTTTGTTTCACAATCAGAATTGTACAATTCCGGCGGAGTGCAGGTGACTAACGGCACACCGACATTGTCATATTTGACTGTCCCGCAAGGTCAGCCAGGAGAAGTAGGCAACTCATGTCCCATGGAACGGCGAAACATAGTCATGGAGGATCAAGGATCAAGGATGATACCATTTACCTCGTATCTGCATGCACCTTAGAACACACATTAGTGGGGATGGGCACATATAGATAGATGAGGGAAAATAGTGGGGACTCGATCCCGGACTGCGATGGTGAGGAATTTCTACCCAACTGCGAGGGTCAATATATTCGCAGAAGTGACGTGGGCGTCCAAGCCGATGCGCACGTCGATCGCATGTAAATCTCACCTGGATATTCGCCCGGCTGCATCAACATCTGACATAGCCGGAAGGCGATCCAGTGTACGTGGTCCGGGCCCAGCCTGCCGGTCCAGACCCGCGTTTCCCTGTATTATCCGGTGAACACTTCGTCTAACGACCAAGCATGAGGCAGTCGCTGCACACTCACCGCGGGTCGTCTCCGGGACCGCGGGTGGAAAACGGTTCGGGCGTGATGGGCGGCCGATGGAAATGATTGCAGCCCATTCGAGGACTACGTGCGGAGATTCCGGTCATCACCCGATTCGGCTCTTAATGATTCTGGAGATGTATGCCCCCGGCCGGGAACGGCTGACTGATGCAGGCACCCACACCATGGCGGCTGCAGTGCCACCGCCAGCTTCACTTATCAAGATGGGGTGCCACTAACGGGAGCCCGCGCCGTTTGAGTGTCACGGCCAGCCACACCGATGGGGCGTGAGTGACACAACCAGGTACACTGAGCAGAGGAGTGGGCGCTACAGCCAGCCACACCGATGGGGCGTGAGTGACACAGCCAGGTACACTGAGCAGAGGAGTGGGCGCTACAGCCAGCCACACCGATGGGGCGTGAGTGACACAGCCAGGTACACTGAGCAGAGGAGTGGGCGCTACAGCCAGCCACACCGATGGGGCGTGAGTGACACAGCCAGGTACACTGAGCAGAGGAGTGGGCGCTACAGCCAGCCACACCGATGGGGCGTGAGTGACACAGCCAGGTACACTGAGCAGAGGAGTGGGCGCTACAGCCAGCCACACCGATGGGGCGTGAGTGACACAGCCAGGTACACTGAGCAGAGGAGTGGGCGCTACAGCCAGCCACACCGATGGGGCGTGAGTGACACAGCCAGGTACACTGAGCAGAGGAGTGGGCGCTACAGCCAGCCACACCGATGGGGCGTGAGTGACACAGCCAGGTACACTGAGCAGAGGAGTGGGCGCTACAGCCAGCCACACCGATGGGGCGTGAGTGACACAGCCAGGTACACTGAGCAGAGGAGTGGGCGCTACAGCCAGCCACACCGATGGGGCGTGAGTGACACAGCCAGGTACACTGAGCAGAGGAGTGGGCGCTACAGCCAGCCACACCGATGGGGCGTGAGTGACACAGCCAGGTACACTGAGCAGAGGAGTGGGCGCTACAGCCAGCCACACCGATGGGGCGTGAGTGACACAGCCAGGTACACTGAGCAGAGGAGTGGGCGCTACAGCCAGCCACACCGATGGGGCGTGAGTGACACAGCCAGGTACACTGAGAAGGCAGAAGTGGGCGCTACAGCCAGCCACACCGATGGGGCGTGAGTGACACAGCCAGGTACACTGAGCAGAGGAGTGGGCGCTACAGCCAGCCACACCGATGGGGCGTGAGTGACACAGCCAGGTACACTGAGCAGAGGAGTGGGCGCTACAGCCAGCCACACCGATGGGGCGTGAGTGACACAGCCAGGTACACTGAGCAGAGGAGTGGGCGCTACAGCCAGCCACACCGATGGGGCGTGAGTGACACAGCCAGGTACACTGAGCAGAGGAGTGGGCGCTACAGCCAGCCACACCGATGGGGCGTGAGTGACACAGCCAGGTACACTGAGCAGAGGAGTGGGCGCTACAGCCAGCCACACCGATGGGGCGTGAGTGACACAGCCAGGTACACTGAGCAGAGGAGTGGGCGCTACAGCCAGCCACACCGATGGGGCGTGAGTGACACAGCCAGGTACACTGAGCAGAGGAGTGGGCGCTACAGCCAGCCACACCGATGGGGCGTGAGTGACACAGCCAGGTACACTGAGCAGAGGAGTGGGCGCTACAGCCAGCCACACCGATGGGGCGTGAGTGACACAGCCAGGTACACTGAGCAGAGGAGTGGGCGCTACAGCCAGCCACACCGATGGGGCGTGAGTGACACAGCCAGGTACACTGAGCAGAGGAGTGGGCGCTACAGCCAGCCACACCGATGGGGCGTGAGTGACACAGCCAGGTACACTGAGCAGAGGAGTGGGCGCTACAGCCAGCCACACCGATGGGGCGTGAGTGACACAGCCAGGTACACTGAGCAGAGGAGTGGGCGCTACAGCCAGCCACACCGATGGGGCGTGAGTGACACAGCCAGGTACACTGAGCAGAGGAGTGGGCGCTACAGCCAGCCACACCGATGGGGCGTGAGTGACACAGCCAGGTACACTGAGCAGAGGAGTGGGCGCTACAGCCAGCCACACCGATGGGGCGTGAGTGACACAGCCAGGTACACTGAGCAGAGGAGTGGGCGCTACAGCCAGCCACACCGATGGGGCGTGAGTGACACAGCCAGGTACACTGAGCAGAGGAGTGGGCGCTACAGCCAGCCACACCGATGGGGCGTGAGTGACACAGCCAGGTACACTGAGCAGAGGAGTGGGCGCTACAGCCAGCCACACCGATGGGGCGTGAGTGACACAGCCAGGTACACTGAGCAGAGGAGTGGGCGCTACAGCCAGCCACACCGATGGGGCGTGAGTGACACAGCCAGGTACACTGAGCAGAGGAGTGGGCGCTACAGCCAGCCACACCGATGGGGCGTGAGTGACACAGCCAGGTACACTGAGCAGAGGAGTGGGCGCTACAGCCAGCCACACCGATGGGGCGTGAGTGACACAGCCAGGTACACTGAGCAGAGGAGTGGGCGCTACAGCCAGCCACACCGATGGGGCGTGAGTGACACAGCCAGGTACACTGAGCAGAGGAGTGGGCGCTACAGCCAGCCACACCGATGGGGCGTGAGTGACACAGCCAGGTACACTGAGCAGAGGAGTGGGCGCTACAGCCAGCCACACCGATGGGGCGTGAGTGACACAGCCAGGTACACTGAGCAGAGGAGTGGGCGCTACAGCCAGCCACACCGATGGGGCGTGAGTGACACAGCCAGGTACACTGAGCAGAGGAGTGGGCGCTACAGCCAGCCACACCGATGGGGCGTGAGTGACACAGCCAGGTACACTGAGCAGAGGAGTGGGCGCTACAGCCAGCCACACCGATGGGGCGTGAGTGACACAGCCAGGTACACTGAGCAGAGGAGTGGGCGCTACAGCCAGCCACACCGATGGGGCGTGAGTGACACAGCCAGGTACACTGAGCAGAGGAGTGGGCGCTACAGCCAGCCACACCGATGGGGCGTGAGTGACACAGCCAGGTACACTGAGCAGAGGAGTGGGCGCTACAGCCAGCCACACCGATGGGGCGTGAGTGACACAGCCAGGTACACTGAGCAGAGGAGTGGGCGCTACAGCCAGCCACACCGATGGGGCGTGAGTGACACAGCCAGGTACACTGAGCAGAGGAGTGGGCGCTACAGCCAGCCACACCGATGGGGCGTGAGTGACACAGCCAGGTACACTGAGCAGAGGAGTGGGCGCTACAGCCAGCCACACCGATGGGGCGATGAGTGACACAGCCACAGATGTACACTGCCAGACAGAGGAGTGGGCGCTACAGCCAGCCACACCGATGGGGCGTGAGTGACACAGCCAGGTACACTGAGCAGAGGAGTGGGCGCTACAGCCAGCCACACCGATGGGGCGTGAGTGACACAGCCAGGTACACTGAGCAGAGGAGTGGGCGCTACAGCCAGCCACACCGATGGGGCGTGAGTGACACAGCCAGGTACACTGAGCAGAGGAGTGGGCGCTACAGCCAGCCACACCGATGGGGCGTGAGTGACACAGCCAGGTACACTGAGCAGAGGAGTGGGCGCTACAGCCAGCCACACCGATGGGGCGTGAGTGACACAGCCAGGTACACTGAGCAGAGGAGTGGGCGCTACAGCCAGCCACACCGATGGGGCGTGAGTGACACAGCCAGGTACACTGAGCAGAGGAGTGGGCGCTACAGCCAGCCACACCGATGGGGCGTGAGTGACACAGCCAGGTACACTGAGCAGAGGAGTGGGCGCTACAGCCAGCCACACCGATGGGGCGTGAGTGACACAGCCAGGTACACTGAGCAGAGGAGTGGGCGCTACAGCCAGCCACACCGATGGGGCGTGAGTGACACAGCCAGGTACACTGAGCAGAGGAGTGGGCGCTACAGCCAGCCACACCGATGGGGCGTGAGTGACACAGCCAGGTACACTGAGCAGAGGAGTGGGCGCTACAGCCAGCCACACCGATGGGGCATGAGTGACACAGCCAGGTACACTGAGCAGAGGAGTGGGCGCTACAGCCAGCCACACCGATGGGGCGTGAGTGACACAGCCAGGTACACTGAGCAGAGGAGTGGGCGCTACAGCCAGCCACATCCGATGGGGCGTGAGTGACACAGCCAGGTACACTGAGCAGAGGAGTGGGCGCTACAGCCAGCCACACCGATGGGGCGTGAGTGACACAGCCAGGTACACTGAGCAGAGGAGTGGGCGCTACAGCCAGCCACACCGATGGGGCGTGAGTGACACAGCCAGGTACACTGAGCAGAGGAGTGGGCGCTACAGCCAGCCACACCGATGGGGCGTGAGTGACACAGCCAGGTACACTGAGCAGAGGAGTGGGCGCTACAGCCAGCCACACCGATGGGGCGTGAGTGACACAGCCAGGTACACTGAGCAGAGGAGTGGGCGCTACAGCCAGCCACACCGATGGGGCGTGAGTGACACAGCCAGGTACACTGAGCAGAGGAGTGGGCGCTACAGCCAGCCACACCGATGGGGCGTGAGTGACACAGCCAGGTACACTGAGCAGAGGAGTGGGCGCTACAGCCAGCCACACCGATGGGGCGTGAGTGACACAGCCAGGTACACTGAGCAGAGGAGTGGGCGCTACAGCCAGCCACACCGATGGGGCGTGAGTGACACAGCCAGGTACACTGAGCAGAGGAGTGGGCGCTACAGCCAGCCACACCGATGGGGCGTGAGTGACACAGCCAGGTACACTGAGCAGAGTGAGTGGGCGCTACAGCCAGCCACACCGATGGGGCGGAGTGACACAGCCAGGTATGAGGGGGGCGCTACAGCCAGCCACACCGATGGGGCGTGAGTGACACAGCCAGGTACACTGAGCAGAGGAGTGGGCGCTACAGCCAGCCACACCGATGGGGCGTGAGTGACACAGCCAGGTACACTGAGCAGAGGAGTGGGCGCTACAGCCAGCCACACCGATGGGGCATGAGTGACACAGCCAGGTACACTGAGCAGAGGAGTGGGCGCTACAGCCAGCCACACCGATGGGGCGTGAGTGACACAGCCAGGTACACTGAGCAGAGGAGTGGGCGCTACAGCCAGCCACACCGATGGGGCGTGAGTGACACAGCCAGGTACACTGAGCAGAGGAGTGGGCGCTACAGCCAGCCACACCGATGGGGCGTGAGTGACACAGCCAGGTACACTGAGCAGAGGAGTGGGCGCTACAGCCAGCCACACCGATGGGGCGTGAGTGACACAGCCAGGTACACTGAGCAGAGGAGTGGGCGCTACAGCCAGCCACACCGATGGGGCGTGAGTGACACAGCCAGGTACACTGAGCAGAGGAGTGGGCGCTACAGCCAGCCACACCGATGGGGCGTGAGTGACACAGCCAGGTACACTGAGCAGAGGAGTGGGCGCTACAGCCAGCCACACCGATGGGGCGTGAGTGACACAGCCAGGTACACTGAGCAGAGGAGTGGGCGCTACAGCCAGCCACACCGATGGGGCGTGAGTGACACAGCCAGGTACACTGAGCAGAGGAGTGGGCGCTACAGCCAGCCACACCGATGGGGCGTGAGTGACACAGCCAGGTACACTGAGCAGAGGAGTGGGCGCTACAGCCAGCCACACCGATGGGGCGTGAGTGACACAGCCAGGTACACTGAGCAGAGGAGTGGGCGCTACAGCCAGCCACACCGATGGGGCGTGAGTGACACAGACCAGGCCATATACACTGAGCAGAGGAGTGGGCGCTACAGCCAGCCACACCGATGGGGCGTGAGTGACACAGCCAGGTACACTGAGCAGAGGAGTGGGCGCTACAGCCAGCCACACCGATGGGGCGTGAGTGACACAGCCAGGTACACTGAGCAGAGGAGTGGGCGCTACAGCCAGCCAGCCACACGATGGGGCGTGAGTGACACAGCCAGGTACACTGAGCAGAGGAGTGGGCGCTACAGCCAGCCACACCGATGGGGCGTGAGTGACACAGCCAGGTACACTGAGCAGAGGAGTGGGCGCTACAGCCAGCCACACCGATGGGGCGTGAGTGACACAGCCAGGTACACTGAGCAGAGGAGTGGGCGCTACAGCCAGCCACACCGATGGGGCGTGAGTGACACAGCCAGGTACACTGAGCAGAGGAGTGGGCGCTACAGCCAGCCACACCGATGGGGCGTGAGTGACACAGCCAGGTACACTGAGCAGAGGAGTGGGCGCTACAGCCAGCCACACCGATGGGGCATGAGTGACACAGCCAGGTACACTGAGCAGAGGAGTGGGCGCTACAGCCAGCCACACCGATGGGGCGTGAGTGACACAGCCAGGTACACTGAGCAGAGGAGTGGGCGCTACAGCCAGCCACACCGATGGGGCGTGAGTGACACAGCCAGGTACACTGAGCAGAGGAGTGGGCGCTACAGCCAGCCACACCGATGGGGCGTGAGTGACACAGCCAGGTACACTGAGCAGAGGAGTGGGCGCTACAGCCAGCCACACCGATGGGGCGTGAGTGACACAGCCAGGTACACTGAGCAGAGGAGTGGGCGCTACAGCCAGCCACACCGATGGGGCGTGAGTGACACAGCCAGGTACACTGAGCAGAGGAGTGGGCGCTACAGCCAGCCACACCGATGGGGCATGAGTGACACAGCCAGGTACACTGAGCAGAGGAGTGGGCGCTACAGCCAGCCACACCGATGGGGCGTGAGTGACACAGCCAGGTACACTGAGCAGAGGAGTGGGCGCTACAGCCAGCCACACCGATGGGGCGTGAGTGACACAGCCAGGTACACTGAGCAGAGGAGTGGGCGCTACAGCCAGCCACACCGATGGGGCGTGAGTGACACAGCCAGGTACACTGAGCAGAGGAGTGGGCGCTACAGCCAGCCACACCGATGGGGCGTGAGTGACACAGCCAGGTACACTGAGCAGAGGAGTGGGCGCTACAGTCAGCCACACCGATGGGGCATGAGTGACACAGCCAGGTACACTGAGCAGAGGAGTGGGCGCTACAGTCAGCCACACCGATGGGGCATGAGTGACACAGCCAGGTACACTGAGCAGAGGAGTGGGCGCTACAGCCAGCCACACCGATGGGGCGTGAGTGACACAGCCAGGTACACTGAGCAGAGGAGTGGGCGCTACAGCCAGCCACACCGATGGGGCATGAGTGACACAGCCAGGTACACTGAGCAGAGGAGTGGGCGCTACAGCCAGCCACACCGATGGGGCTGAGTGACACAGCCAGGTACACTGAGCAGAGGAGTGGGCGCTACAGCCAGCCCACTCGATGGGGCGTGAGTGACACAGCCAGGTACACTGAGCAGAGGAGTGGGCGCTACAGCCAGCCACACCGATGGGGCGTGAGTGACACAGCCAGGTACACTGAGCAGAGGAGTGGGCGCTACAGCCAGCCACACCGATGGGGCGTGAGTGACACAGCCAGGTACACTGAGCAGAGGAGTGGGCGCTACAGCCAGCCACACCGATGGGGCATGAGTGACACAGCCAGGTACACTGAGCAGAGGAGTGGGCGCTACAGCCAGCCACACCGATGGGGCGTGAGTGACACAGCCAGATACACTGAGCAGAGGAGTGGGCGCTACAGCCAGCCACACCGATGGGGCGTGAGTGACACAGCCAGGTACACTGAGCAGAGGAGTGGGCGCTACAGCCAGCCACACCGATGGGGCGTGAGTGACACAGCCAGGTACACTGAGCAGAGGAGTGGGCGCTACAGCCAGCCACACCGATGGGGCGTGAGTGACACAGCCAGGTACACTGAGCAGAGCAGTGGGCGCTGCAGCCAGATAAGTTGGGATGTGCAACCAGGGGTGTTGTGTTATATAATTGTGAAGGGGCTAACACCCCTTCAAAGTTGGCTTTGCCACCCCCAATCATTTTACCTTATAGCATGGGACCCTATGGAGTGTGCCCCCAATCCATTTGGGCCTTCTCATTGCCCTCACTTATTTTGCCCCCACCCAAATAATGTTCAGAAATCAACACTCATGTGTGCAGGTATACCTATATACAGAGGAGAGACCTGCTTCAGCCATTTTCAGAGGGAGAGGGACGGGTGAGATGCAGCTGGCGACACTGGGGATGGAAAGAGTGCCACTTCGAGCTACTTTAAAGGTGTCAGGCTGGGATGTACGTGTGGAGCGTTTGAACTAGCGTGTTGGTGTTACGGTAGGCACTATCGATATCATAGTACTATTAACCAACCGGCCAATAGCTTCACGTGCAGTTTTCGGCTGTCAGGCTGAATCAATTGCGCCCAGGATGCCTGCGGATGACTGCCGTCCACTGCTGGATGCCTGTGAGTGACTGCTGTTCACTGCTGGGTGCCTGTGGATGACTGTCGTTCACTGCTGGGTGCCTGTGGATGACTGTCGTTCACCGCTGGATGCCTGTGGATGACTGTTGTTCACTGGTGGATGCCTGTGGACGACTGTCGTTCGCTGTGGATGCTTGTGGACGACTGCTGAATTTCTCTTTATAGCCGGCTAACATGCAAACCAAGCGCCACCAACAGCCATTGATTAACTTTCACTCTGCATTCTCCAAGCCACAGACAGAAGAAAACGAATTACCATTCGGCGAGGCAATCAACCTCAGGAATTGAATAATGCATGTCAGACAGCCCACAGGAAAACTTTGCCGGCCATCGAAATATATTTATGCCGGGAATTTTGTCGGAACGAACTTTGACAGGCTCTTCCTCTCTGCCATTCACAATAGTTATCTTTGCAAGCAATACAAACAGCTAACGTCCGGTTGCCAGCTACGTTACGCGTCAAGCGCGGACATTAGCCACCGGCCGTCGGGCGGCGAGACTAGCGCCGCCAATCGGCCGTCGAGGGAAACTATAGGCAGAGCTGCCTGACATTGTCATAAATTCAACAATACCAAGAAACCATGCAATAAATGTAAAAAAAAAGTCGCAACACTGCATTGCAATGCCACGAATTCGGCGAACGTTAAGCTTGGTTGCGATCATTTTGTAGAAAAATTAGCTTCGGGATTTGGACCCTCAAAATAATGCCGTCGTTGATCCATTCACAAAGTTGGAATTGCTTGCCGCGATATCAAGAAAACGGGTCACGAATCTAAAAACGTCGCAGCACTGCCTAATAATATCATGAATTCGGCGACCATTAAGCTCAATTGCGGTCATTTTGTTCAAAAATTCGGTTTGGGATTTGGACCCCCAAAACAATGCCGTCATTGATCAATCCACGAATTTGTAATTGCTTGGCGCGATATCAAGAAAACGGGCCACGAAACTCAAAAAGTCGCAGCACTGCGTCATGATGTCATGAATTCGGCGAACGTTAAGCTTAGTTGCGATCATCTTGTTGAAAAATTCGCTTCGAGATTTGGACCCCCAAAATAATGCCGCCATTGATCCATCCACCAGTTTGTAATTGTTTGCCGCGATATCAAGCAAACGGACCACGAATCTCAATAAGTCGCAGCGCCGCCTTATAATATCATGAATTCGGCGAACATTAAGCTCAGTTGCGGTCTGTGCCGTGCCGCTGTGTCGCTGTGGGTGGTTCCTCTGGAGCCGACGTGTCGCTGTGGGTGGCTCCTCTGGAGCCGACGTGTCGCTGTGGGTGGCTCCTCTGGAGTCGGCGTGCCGCTGTGGGTGGCCCCTCTGGAGCCGACGTGTCGCTGTGGGTGGCTCCTCTGGAGCCGACGTGCCGCTGTGGGTGGCTCCTCTGGAGTCGGCGTGTCGCTGTGGGTGGCTCCTCTGGAGCCGACGTGTCGCTGTGGGTGGCTCCTCTGGAGCCGACGTGTCGCTGTGGGTGGCTCCTCTGGAGCCGACGTGCCGCTGTGGGTGGCTCCTCTGGAGTCGGCGTGTCGCTGTGGGTGGCTCCTCTGGAGCCGACGTGTCGCTGTGGGTGGCTCCTCTGGAGCCGACGTGTCGCTGTGGGTGGCTCCTCTGGAGCCGACGTGCCGCTGTGGGTGGCTCCTCTGCAGCAGACGTGTCGCTGTGGGTGGTTCCTCTGGAGCCGACGTGCCGCTGTGGGTAGCTCCTCTGTAGCAGACGTGCCGCTGTGGGTGGCTCCTCTGTAGCAGACGTGCCGCTGTGGGTGGCTCCTCTGTAGCAGACGTGCCGCTGTGGGTGGTTCCTCTGGAGCCGACGTGCCGCTGTGGGTGGCCCCTCTGGAGCCGACGTGCCGCTGTGGGTGGCCCCTCTGGAGCCGACGGCCGCTGTGGGTGGCCCCTCTGGAGCCGACGTGCCGCTGTGGGTGGCTCCTCTGGAGCCGACGTGCCGCTGTGGGTGGCTCCTCTGGAGTCGGCGTGTCGCTGTGGGTGGCTCCTCTGGAGCCGACGTGTCGCTGTGGGTGGCTCCTCTGGAGCCGACGTGCCGCTGTGGGTGGCTCCTCTGGAGCCGACGTGTCGCTGTGGGTGGTTCCTCTGGAGCCGACGTGCCGCTGTGGGTGGCCCCTCTGGAGCCGACGTGCCGCTGTGGGTGGCTCCTCTGCAGCAGACGTGTCGCTGTGGGTGGTTCCTCTGGAGCCGACGTGCCGCTGTGGGTAGCTCCTCTGTAGCAGACGTGCCGCTGTGGGTGGCTCCTCTGTAGCAGACGTGCCGCTGTGGGTGGCTCCTCTGTAGCAGACGTGCCGCTGTGGGTGGTTCCTCTGGAGCCGACGTGCCGCTGTGGGTGGCCCCTCTGGAGCCGACGTGCCGCTGTGGGTGGCTCCTCTGGAGCCGATGTGTCGTTGGAATGTCGAGTGAATCAGCGCGGAGGTGGATCTGTATTTCGGCCGGTGGAGTCTCGCCCTGCCGACTTCAGGCGACGAGGCCGGCCCAGCCGTGGAGTCGCTCCCTGCCGACTTCAGGGGTTTTGAATAAAGAATGAGGGGACGACGGCTTTTACGTCCATTTTCCCCATGCAGCGCCATGACTCGATGTTGAAATTCACGATGTCTGGGAGGGCGTCATGCGTTGTCCACCGTGGTCCCACGGTGTGGCGACATCGCCATGGCGATGTGGTCCCGAACGGTGTGGCCGATTCGTTCGTGCTTCGATTCGTTTGCAACACGCTGCCCATCGCATTATGAATGACTGGGGCACCTAAACCCCTCGACCTGGCTGGCCTCACACCAAGCCAACCTCCAGTGTTGTAAGATAAATTTTGTAGTCACGCTCAGACTTTCACGGCATATCATTCAGGTGGGGTGGATCAAATCACCAGTATGATTGTTCAGTCACACAACATGCAATACATGCCTCTCTCCACTGCATGCCCCGCTTGAATCCGTCAGCTTTGAGAATGTTAGCTTTGTTTGAAATCGCATGTAACATCCACTGGAATGGGATAGGGGGCAGGTAGTAAACCGCAAATGATTTTAGTTTCAAAATTAGATTTAAGCTGATGTGGAAAGTTTGTCGAAATTTATAGAGCTTAGAGCAAGACGAACATATTTCATCGACGGGGTTGCGATTGTATTTCCCCATATATGTGCAAAATAATCGTGACAGTTTTGCAACCTGCTTCCATCCCATATATAAATATATATATATATATATATATATATATATATTATATATATATATATATATATATATATATATATATATATATATATATATATATATATATATATCTATATTACACATTGATATAACAAACAACTGGCAAACAATGCTGTTAAAGCAATGGTCTTAGGATATGCGGTGCAGTTCGTATCCTGCCACCCTATCTCTACACATCCACAACAATTTTGCAGCACTGGTTGTGTGTACTGGACAAAGGCGTGGCGGAGTGGTGGGTATGGCGGGTGGGGGGGGTACGGGGGGTGGTGGATCAGTGTTAGCGTGGGCGATAAATGAACCGCACGATACGTCGACACCGGCGGTGATTTGGGTTTGGGTTTGGGTTTTGTTTGGGTGTACAGTGCCGTTACCGGTCGATCCGTGTCGTTGCCGACGTTTGTGTCCGACGTCGAGCCGACCCGATAGTTTATTTGATGTTGAGTTGTTTGCTTATTTGCCTGACAGGTGGTTTGCCGACGGATGAGACCGGGCTAGCATATTTCCCGGCCGTCTTTGTGCCCAAAGGTAACAGAACGCCGACACTGGACTAACCTTGGCACCAGAGCGTGGTACTGTCGTCCCTCGGGTAGTAGAACGCCGACACTGGACTAATCTTGACATCAGAAGGTGGTACTGTGATCTCTCTGGTAGCAGAACGCCGACACTAGACTAGCCTTGGTAGCAGAGAGTGGTACTGGGTAACAGAATGAAAATAATATCCCTGGGGTAACGGAACGCCGACACTGGACTAACCTTGTCACCAGAGTGTGGTACTGCGATCACTTGGGTAACGGAACGCCGACACTGGACTGACCTTGGCACCAGAGTGTGGTACTGCGATCACTTGGGTAACGGAACGCCGACACTGGACTAACCTTGTCACCAGAGTGTGGTACTGCGATCATTTGGGTAACGGAACGCCGACACCGGACTGACCTTGGCACCAGAGTGTAGTACTGCGATCACTTGGGTAACGGAACGCCGACACTGGACTAACCTTGTCACCAGAGTGTGGTACTGCGATCACTTGGGTAACAGAACGCCGACACTGGACTAACCTTGTCACCAGAGTGTGGTACTGCGATCACTTGGGTAACGGAACGCCGACACCGGACTGACCTTGGCACCAGAGTGTGGTACTGCGATCACTTGGGTAACGGAACGCCGACACTGGACTAACCTTGTCACCAGAGTGTGGTACTGCGATCACTTGGGTAACGGAACGCCGACACTGGACTAACCTTGGCAGCAGATGCTGTGATCGCTCGAGTAACGGAACGGTGGCATCGTTGTCTTTTAGGCACCAGAACGTTGTCATTGAACTCTGGACTGATAATACTGATGGTGGCTGATGGCAGCTGATGGCGGAGGGCCCCGACTGCAGCCCCACCGGGAACGCATGTGCTGAATCAGCTATCGGCTGGCGCTGCATTGCACAGCTTGCCCTGTTTAGCTATATCCATCAACCCCCTTGTGCTGTTGATGTGTGTGTGCTACCTTTCATTTGGGTTCAAGTGCAGGCGGACGTTGCACGATCGATAGCTCGCATCTCGTGCCGTTTCGCTGTGTTTTGTCAGCCGGACCGCGCGTGTGTGCGCCGATCGCCGGCTCACTGGTCGTGCCGTTCCCCGCCGGCTGCCGTCATGGTCTTCGTGATGACCT